>JAFFSR010000031.1:160000-710000 GCA_017163975.1 Anastatus disparis
CGATTTTTTTTTTTTTTTTATATGACTCTGAAATTAAAACTACACTAAGAAAACCAATTATCAAAAGCTTTCCTTCAAGTCAAACAAAAAAATAAATTCTACGCAAAATTTGAAACAAATGCATCGAGTATTTTTCGAGATCCAATTGGCTCAATGAATACATACACACACACACAGACATTTTCCGGAACTCACTTTTTTCGACTACCTGAGTCAAAGTATGAACAAATTAATGAAAAAATATTAAAAATAAAAAAAAAACTTTTTAATTTACTACGTTTTTATAATGAACCAAAAAGTATAAAATAATGTGTAATAAAATGAAAAATGAATAATGATTTGAAATAAAAAAAACGTGGGGCGCATGTTTATTATTATGTATTGTATGCGCCCCACGTTTTTTTTATTTCAAATCATTATTCATTTTTCATTTTATTACACATTATTTTATACTTTTTGGTTCATTATAAAACGTAGTACATTAAAAAGTTTTTTTTTATTTTTAATATTATTTTATACTTTTTAGTTCAATTAAAAAACGTGGTAGATTGAAAATTTTTTTTTTTTTAAATATTATCTTATACATTTTAGTATTATTATTATTAATATTATTTATCGTGTTGTCCAACAGTGCATATTATATAGCATATATATTGTTGTCAAGGGACTAAAACGTGTTTCATCTATTTTTTTTAGAGAACACGTAATCGCATGGTGAGTTTCCCGCCATTTTGACGATAATGACGCCATTAGAAATTCAACCAAGATTTATTGTTTTATGCATTGTTAGACCATAAAATGAATAAAATACAGTCTCCAATTCTATTTGTATAATAGAAAATGCTGTAATTTATGTCTAATTGCAATATATGACAAGTTAAAGAATTTTAAAAATTTTCGAAAATGGTTAGACACTAATGTTAAAAGTATATCTATATATAAAATCTTCAAATCTTCAATTTTGCCAATATCTCCGTTTATAATTAAATATATTAATATATTTTTCGGTGGGAATATATATTTTTAATTATATTATCCAACAATGCGTGCAAAAATATAATATTGAATATATTAATATATTAATATATCAAAAAAGGATTTTTAAAATTTTCGAAGATGTTTAGACACTAATGTTAAAAGTGTATCTATATATAAAATCTTCAAATCTTTAATTTTGCCAACATCTCCGTATGTGATCGAATATATTAATATATTGTTCGGTAAATATATATATTTTTTTATAATATTGCATTGTCATCCAGTTCTGAGCTATATTTAAAATTTCAAGTCTCTAGCTCATCGGGAAGTTAGTTTACAATCGGTTGCAAAATTTGTACCGAACAGACAGACAGACAGACACCAAAGCGAGTTAATAAAAACGTAGTAATAGTAAAATAGAAGAAAATTTTTTTTACAAATACACCGCTTTCTTTATGAGAATGCAATATTAACTGTTTTTCCCTCTTGTTGTTCAATTTCCAGAAAAGAATTGCATTATGTGCCTTAATGATTATTGAATTGAATTTTTAAAGAGCGTCTGTGGCGTAACCGGCTAAGGCATACGCCTACACATTCGCTTTGAGTGGTTGGAGATTCGATTCCCGGTGAAAACACCTGAAAATTTTTTCTGACTTTTTTCATCGGAAAAAGAACTTCTGAGCGCGATGGGTAAATATTCCGGGCGTAGGTACGCAGTAGTCCATGATTTCTCGGGGATGGGTAGCTCAATGTATTAGGTAGGAAAATGAGTTAAAAGGATAAATTTAGGTACAGTAATAAAATAGTTAACTTAAAAAGGATAGGCAAACATCCTAACACAGAGGTGGTTAGGATGTTGGTAGCTAGGCCAAGAGGCTGCACCGGGCTAATAGGGCGAACCAGATAGAAAAAAAAAATTTAATTTTCAAATAAATTATTTATTAGGATTTGAGGTATTTGGATTTCTGATTTAAATTTTAAGGAGATGTAAAACGAACACTACACTTGTACTCATAAATACTGCCTATCTTTTTATTTTATTGCGAAATCCCAGGAAAATAAATACATTAGCTTGCAATATTTATCGTGAACATTATTCAGTAAAATTTTTAAATAAATTCATTCATAAGTTTTTAATAACTTTGGGTTTCTGATACAAAATCGAAAAATTTTAATATATTATATTGGAACCTAAAGTTATTTAAAAATTAATGAATAAATTTATTGAAAAATTTAACTGAATAATCTTTATGGCACATACTACAAGCTAATGTATTCATTTTCCTGAAATCTTGCAATGAAATTAAAAGATAGGCAATATTTATGAGTACCAGTTTAGTGTCCATTTCACATCTCCTTAATAAATAATATTAAAACTAAGCATGGGATTATTTTGAAATTTTTCGGCTATTCGAATTATTCGAATAGAAGATTAATACTATTCGTGATAAAATAATTCGAATAATCGAATAATATTAGAATAATTTTCAACTATTGAGAATTTATTATTCGAATAATTTTTATTCGAATAGTATCACCCCTAATTAACCTTTAAAGGACGGGGAATTTGGAATTTTCAATTTCACAGTATTTTCTATAAAAAACACATAATATGTGTTTCTAATATTGGGAAATACTCATATGTAAAGTGTCTATCCATGGTCTAGCCACTATAGCAGTTTTCCCGTCCCCTAAAGGTTAAAACCCAAAATTCTCAACTTCTAATAAAATAGTTCATTTAAAAATTTTACTAAATAATCTTAATGGTACATACTTTAAGCTATAATTAATATTTATGAGTACAGGTGTAGTGTCTATTTTACATCTCCTTAAGGCGATTTTTTATGTACATTTATAAAAAGTATTTTTAGTACCATGATTTTATTTGATAAAATTAAGCTACGTGAATAATGAAATAAACAATAATATAAATTAAAGATATAATTATAACTTACAAGATTAATATGAATTTTGCTGGTGAAATCAAACTCGAGAACAGCATCAGTGAATTGTGCAAGTATTTCATTGTGACGTGCCATATCTGTAGCAAGGATGCACCGTATTATACCCTCACGGATAATCTTATAAGTAGTCAAATCCAGAGAGGCGAAGATGTTGCATTCAGGTGTTTCAAGAATTCGAAAAGCTATCGAACAATGATGGTTCTCAAGAGGTGAGATATCATTGTAGCGCAATGCTAACTCCGTGCGTGCATTTATCTGATAAATATTGTTATAACCAGGATGATCGAGATCATGACAAACACACGATACGATCAACACTAATACTTCACGATCACCAATTTTTGATATCAAGTCCACAGCCCACGCTATTGCATACATCTGCGACAAAGTTATTAAATGTATTCAAGATACAAGCAAAAATATACTAACTGATAATATTTTATTTATTTAGCTAATATATTTTAAACAAAAATTAAATGATCTATCTCATCTCAAATTATGACTGCACCTATCTCTTCGAATTATATATGAGTTTTTTTATATTATTCTACTCCGAAAATAAGCGCACACATATGTTTTCGTTTTTCAATATCGTGAAAAATGCATTTTTCATGCACTTTTCTAAAATAACTCATGAATTATCGATTCACAAAAATCGAAACTTTTTTTTCGATTGCTCTATTTTGTCCTTTTAGTAACCTTCATAAATTATTCCATGTTTATTTAATGCTATAGGGAATGCTTATTCAATCCCACCCTTTTTAATTTTTTTTTACAAAGAAACAAAAGTAAAATTGAAGCGTGTAGCTGCAAAGGTGGCTATCTCCATTTTTTCCGAATTCATTTTTATTGCATTTTCGTATACAGAAAATTAAAATTTATCATAATAAAATCATATGGGACCAAAATATAGGTATAGTCTTTTTTTATAAAATGAAAAAAATATGGTGTATTGCAAAATACACTGACTTTTAAGTATAAGTACAGCAGAAAATGTTATTTGTTAAAAAAAATTTTTTTGGAGATAACTACTTTTGCAGCTATACGCTTCAATTGCACTTTTTGTAAAAAATAAGAAATGCATATTTTCAAAAAAGCAATTTTTTTTGTCATAATTTTTTTTATCAGTAGGTAGCCTCAAGGCCTATATTTTTATCTGTGTGGAATTCACTATAATTTGTTTTTTTAAGATATAAAAATAACAAAAAATAACAAAAAATAATTTTATATCCACATAATAAATGTACGTAGGTGTATGCACGTATTAGATATATACGTGACTTGGACGTACGAAGGATGAATATTAGCCTCGTCCATATTTATCCTTCGTACGCCCAATTTACGTAGATAATTTTATGTCGCTGTAGACCAAATGAGGGACTATAACAAAATTGATTTAAAATAAAACCAAAACACACACAACACACTACACATTAAATACAACATATTAAAGCGTTTGATTGAAAAATTTCAATCAGATCATCACAACATTTTTATTTACGTAACACTTTGTTTTTATTGATTTGATTTATTTTTATGTTTTTAACATTAATAAATAATATATTAATATTTTTTTTTAATTTTTTGATAATATATGAAAATCAGTTGCTGGCACTCTTTCATTTTTTTTTTTTTTTTTTTTGTGAACATAAATCTTTAATATTTCCGCATCATTGTTCGCATAAACCAAAATTTTTTTATGGTTAAGAAAATGTCACAGTCAGCTGTGAGCATTGGCACGCTCGCGTCATACGGCCTACCTAAGTTGACTAGTCTGAACACATATTAGTTATGTACGTCATTTGGGAGTAAGAAGGATGAATACGGGGCAAGTTTGTTGCAAGAACAGTAGAGAGTCGAGGGCGCGTGAAGCGCGCCCGAGGTTGACTGCTGTTCGAGCAACAAATTCGCCCCGTATTCATCCTTCTTACTCCCAAATGGCGTAGATGATTTTATGTCGTTGTAGCAGGTATGAGGGACTATAAAATTATAAATGTGCAAATTCGCAATCCTTCTTTCTTTTGATTTAAATTTGAATAAAGGTATGTTAACAGTGTAGACGCGGATCGTCTGCGGAACCGTCATTGATGTGTCACAAATTTGACAAGCTGACCACGCATATCACGCACATTTTATATTTAATGTTTTTTCTTCACTGTCTCACTTTCACTATAATAATTATTTATTTGTTATTTGTACTAATTTTTTTCATTATTTGCACTAATTTTTTTTTATAATTAATCATTTTTTTTTATTTTTTTCATATTTTTTAAATTTATTAAAGAACAAAATGTCAAAAAAAAACACGTCGATCAAACTAACCAATTTTACGACTTCGACGATCGCTTCATAGCTAATTACTATCTTATAGTGTGACGTATAGATGAATCCATACGTCACCATGTGAGGTATGGAATTATCTTTATTTTTTTATGTGAAGTATAGCAAACTGAATATAGTTGTGCTACGAATTGAAATGTATGTAACCTCTATACCCATTTAACTAGCTTTGCATATACAACATCGAATACCTGGTACGACGAAATAATCCATACGACTCCGGGTTCGTATGGAAAGTTTCTATACGTCATTGAAAACGTATAGAAACATTCGAACATAGTTGAGAGACGAGCCAAAACGTACGCGATGTCAGTACAAATTTAGCTGGGTCTATAGATATAAAGCCAAATTTGGCCTACGGCGACATAAATATGTATATATATATAATAGAAAGAAAAAGACTCGTATAAAAATTTTATCTCATATAAAAAAAGTTATACTATTTTTTATACCTAATTATTATAAGTAATTATTCATCATTAGTAATCAAAGATGATCAATAATTTAATTTAGTTTGACAAACCTTGATGATATATAATCTCATAAAATAATGGAATTTCTGATTAGGAAAAATTCGAATGATTGCATATTTTTTATTTGGAAGATCGGAACTATGGCCTTAATTCATAGTCGTGATTTAAGTATTAAGAATAACTTGGAACTTAAGTATTGTTACTTGCGTATTAGCTTTCACTTCAGTTGAGAATTACATCTTTACCAGCGAATATCTTATCTGTGTGATTAATATTCCTTTGAAGTAAAAGCTGATACTTAACTAACGATACTCATATTCCAAGTTATACTTAATACCCAAGTTATGTCTATGAATTTGAGTATATGATCATGGTTTAGAAAATCAAATTCACTAAAAATGGTCAAAAATCGCATAAATCAGGGAAACGTCCAACTATGATGTTCTATATCTCCTAAAATAAATATGGGAAAAATCCGAAAAAATTCAGGGTGATTCAAGACATGAAGAAGAACACATAAAAAAGTATTCAGCAAAAAAAAATTCTTTGATGGTCGTTTCAACAGAGAACCATCTATATATTGAGACCTCATTTCATGATTTTCATATAGAAAAGCATCATGGTAATAAGCGGCGAGAGGGGATATAGGAAAGATCCGAACGCGCGTTTGCGAGCTCGCAGCAACACCCCTAATTTCGACAGCCAAGCGACTACCAAGTGTAACACGTATGCTTTACAATGTATAATATCCCTACTTTGCGGCGGCAGAGTAGGAATATAGCGACAAGCACCTAAAATGCGAGCCATCGAGTTTGAGCGAAAAGCTAAACTCGTCACTCTTGTGTCGGTCAACGCTTAATAAAGTTCTCCTTAAAGTTAAATACAGAGTCATATGTAATCTCTTGCTATTCAGACTCTTATAGCAGCAAAAGAAATGCTTAGTATGCATTTTCCTACCTGCTCGAGTTTGAATAGCATTTATTTGAATAGTTTAAATCTTCGTGATTTTAAATATTAAATAGAAGTGAAGTGGTGAATTTTCCTTCGCAATTTAAAAGTTATCATCTCTTTCGTTAGTGCATAAAGAGGCTAAGTGCCCAAGCGAAATGTGCCTTGCATCGACCTGCTCTCTCGTAAAGCTTTTTGCTTAGTGTTTGTACTTCTTTGCAAGTGTGTTAATTGTAAATTCACATAACGAAATAAAAGATTCGGTACAAGAGGCCATATAAATGATCCTCTATTCCTCATGTTCATTGATTTCCTTATCCTAACTTAAGAAATAAAATCAGAGGTTTGACGAAAAGTGATGAAACGTATAATAAGCAGACGATGGTAGACGAGTAAACTATCAGTTAAAATTTTAGTAACCTAACTAAATTAAAATAAGAAATTAAAAAAAAAAAATAATGTTTATTACAAAAAGCTGTGCACTAAAAGGATGTACAACGTATGCCACTACAGGTATACCTTTGCATAGATTTCCAACGGAAGAATCGATACTGTTGAAGTGGTTAAATGCAAAAAACATTCGTTGTGTTTCAGTGCACACAACTATTTGTGGTTTACATTTTAAGCAGTCTGATTATAAAAATTTTGGTAAGTATATATATTTTATGTATGTATGCGCTATGTAATAAATCAGTATTTTGTGTATTTACTCTAAAAAAAATATATTAATAGTATAGTTGATAACAATGAAGAACAAGCACAAGATAACTCTAAGCTGTTTACTGTTGATTGGCAGGGCATAGACCATAACCATACAGCAGATCTTGTAGAAAGTGACATTGAAAATCTTACAAGCATTAAACTAAGTGTTGAAAATAGTTTGAATTCTGTCGTTCCAGAATTGAAAGAAAACAAACATAAAGTGGAAACCGGTATTCAAACTGATATAATAGTCAAAAATGCTTTTCATGCAGATAAAAACGTACAAACAGAATCATCAACTTTTTTAGATTTTTTTAAAACAAATACTGATTTACACGCTTTTACTGATGTGAACTTTAATATTCTAAATACCTTAGAGAAGTGTATAAGTCTGATCGAAAAAAAATCAATAGATCAACATTTATGTTCTTTAAAAGAAAGAATCGTGCTTACTCTTTGTAAACTACGACTGGGTTTATCATCTTAATGTCTTGTAGTGTTATTTAAAATTTCCAAAAGTACTGTTTACAGTTATTTTGTAGAAACAATTCACTTACTGTATTGTGTTCTCGAAGGAGCTGTATATTTTCCAGATAAAAAGAAATTGAAGAAAATTTACCAGTTTGTTATTGTGAATTTAAAGCTACAAGGATCGTTTTAGATTGTACAGAGACTGCAGTACAAAATTCTAAGTGCCTGCAATGTCGTTTAAAGATGTTTTCTCATTACAAAGGCAGACAAACTGTTAAATTTCTCATTGGAATAACACCTTTAGGTCTTATTTCATATTGCAGTAAGTTTATAGAGGTCAGACATCAGAAAAATCTATTTTTCTACAAAGTGGATTATTGAATAAACTTATCCCTGGTGAAGATGCAGTCATGGTAGACAAAGGTTTTATGATTAAACGTGAATATGATGATAATAATATTTAACTTCTAAGACCTCCATTCACAGATAAAAGTGTGCAAATGTCAAAAGTAGATAGTTTAAAAATTAAGGGAATAAATTGTAAATTTAGGTTGACCTATTATTGATAAATCACGTTTTTCTGCATAATTTAATCAGGTTATGTAAATATTTATTGCAAATAAAATAGCAAATAATTTTAAAGATTCATTTATTTTCTATTTATTTATTTTATTTTCTTTCTCTTTTTTTACATTTTTTATAAGCCAAGATAAAATATATTGAAAATAACATTCAGATAATGAATCTAATAATTCTTTTAGAAACATGTCATTTCTTAATACTTCAATTATTGCACATGAATCATCAGTTGATTTATAAATTACAAAATGACATTTGCAGAATTGCAATAGAGCAATGCCTAGTTGCACTCAGCCATGATATTGATGATGAGCCTTTAATTGTGGTATAACGTTTTCTATTTTCACATAAGATAAAGTATTTAATAAATTTTCAGCTAAAAGATTGTTTGGATTTTTAGGACACTTTATTTAAATCAAAAGTTTATTTACCACACCATCTGCACTAAATCCAAACCATCGAATACTTTTTAAAATTAGAAATCCCATTTCTTGCACTTCAGAACCAGTAAGTTTTTTATAAGCTGCTTTTGCTTCACCTCCTTGACCTCTTAAGGTATGTTCATTTTCTTTAAATATAGATTTGTAGATAAATTCTAATTTTTTTTCCCACTCTGTTTCATTATGTTCACTTTTTATGTATGTAAATAGATTATAACATATAGATCCAGTGATTCTACAACTTCTCTCTTTATACCAAATTGTACTATTTTGTTTCAAAGTAGATATAAAGATTTCTTTGACTTTTTCTATATTAATACATACATTATTATTATTATATATTGCTTCTTTTCGACTATGGAGAGTTACTTTAAAGTCTACTAAATACTTAGACCAAATACAATTATCTAAAAGTTCTAATATTTCTGGGAATACATTATTATTAAATCCATACATTGAATTAAGATTACATATCACAGATGATTGTTTTGTATTATTCCTAATAGTTTTAAGTATCCTCAAAGGCAAAACAATAGTGGTATCAATCTGACTAGACAAAGATGTTCTGTAACATTTTACATGTTGCCCAAGCTTTGATTCGGGATTAGCTTCACTTAAAATTTTAAATATTTCTCTACGTATCTCAGGACTCTTTTCATATTTTACTCCTGATTGAGCTCCATGACAAAATGTATGAAATAGTTTAGCTACATAAGCATCCATGACCTTTTGTTTAATCTGTCCCCATTGTTGACGTATATCTATACATCCTAATTGCTCAATAGTATCTTTGCTTTGTCTAAATGCGTAGAATAAAAATTGTGAAAATTGCATTCTACGTATATAAACATTTCTTACTCACCTGTTTAAAAATGATAACACACCCACTACATACTTGCAGCATCCAGAATCACCAGCTTGGCAAGTGCTATGAGCTTTTATATTTTTATTATTACTCTCATCGTGGCTTATTTGTACATTAATTTCATGAGGATATTTTGTCAAAGAAGTTGATTGTAAATACAATGCAAAATATTTATCAACTTTATTGATTGTATTGCAATATCCACATGATAATACATGATTTAAGTTTAAAACTTTACATCCTTCTTCAAAGGATCTAGATCCTCTATCAAGATATTTAACAAGCTCAAATATTTCTAAAATTGCATTTGCCATTTTAATTTTTGCAAACTTTTATGTAACATTTTCCAATTTAAAAATAGGCAGGTTTTTAAAAAAATTTTTTTTCAGATTGTTTGCAAATTTTTTTAGCCCGAAATTCCCATTTTTAATAATGTTTAAAGTTTCTTATCGTTCTTTTAATTATGGAGATAATATTTGTCCTCAAAACCTTAGTAACTTTTTTTGAGTATTTTATGCCGTACTTTCCAACGCTGGGGTCGTGGAAATCATTTTCTCTCTGAAATATGCTCAAACATCGAAAAAATAGTCAAAAAACGGGGTTTTAGCGATTTTTCTGTTTTTTTTTTCATCCCAACCTCAAAAACACGCTTAACTACCAAGTTATTAGAGATTTTAATGGCTTTGGACTTACAACCAAGTTTAATTACATCTCATCGAGTCGTATAGGCCCTAAAAACTGAAAAAAACACAAATTTTGTTGAATTTTCACGTTTCTTTTGGACCAAGCTTTGTAAAATCTTTGTCAAAAGCCGATACGTTAATCAAACTCTGCTAATTTACAATCTTTAAAATCCGACTGCACACATCTACTATCTTTATAAATCAACTGCGCAGGTTTGTAACCTATAGAGACTTACTGCGCATACGTACTAGCTCAAGAGACTATCTGCACAGCTAAAACCAGTAAAGAATTACTGCACATAATTATAACCTCTAAAGGACTAAATATACAGCATCAGAGCTCCTACAAATCGACTGCGTACCCTCATATATTGCTTTAACCTTCTACGCATGCGTAAGGTCCTTCAATTCCCCTGTATATGTTTATTATATGTGTGGGTTAGAATGAGAGTGGCATAAGTCAAATACTTCTAATCTCGAGATCTTCGATAATAAAGTTTTGAATTAATATACATTTCTATTAAGTGCCATTTTTACAGTGCTTATAATATTAAAGAAAAATAAACAAAAAAGCCACTCTATTTTGAAAAATAAGCTGTTTTAATGTTAAAGAAATGAAATATACCATCAACTAAATTTTTTTTAAATGTGACTTATGCCACTCTCATTCTCACCCACACATATTACAATCGATATCCTACCGCAATATCATTGAAAGACCTCGAATCCACCTAAATTTTAAGGCAAAAAAATCTATCTAGAATCCACTTTAATCTAGCTTTATGTAAAAATCAAGTCCTACTGTTTTAGCAGGGTGGTGCTTCATTATTTAACTTGTTTATTATACAAGTTTTTATCTCTCCATGGAATTTTGGCATAAAATCTCATGTATCCTCTCCTGTTATTTTTTTTTAGTGGATATTCGTTTGTGGTATTCCATTAACACTGAAAAATGCTATGCTTGGTTACTGGATCTTCGTGACTAGATAGTGGCGCAATCTTACAACTGCGTTAAGAAGGGGCCGAACTATCTGTCTCTGTCTAATTAACATGTATTATCAATTTTGTTATTGTTATTTTTATGACATTTTCGAGCACGTTAATGTCTTTTTAGATTAAAATTTCTGGAAAATTTTTTGTAAAAAATGTAATATAATAAAATGTAATATTTTTGTACATATTATAAAATATTTATAAAAAAAATAATATTTCAACTGTCATTCCGTGTAATGACAATGTTTCCTTTTAATAAGTCGTTTAACGATGCCAGCGAACAGTCTATTTCATTTATATTTTCAGGATTTTGTACTTGGGTTTTGTATTCTCAGGTTTTCCATCACACAAATTAATACTTAAAAAAAATGTAATCGTAATGTTGATAAGAAATTTAAGTGTAAGTGACGGGCTTTGTAATGGTACTAGATTAGAAATAATTGATTCATTTAAATTTAACGTAAAAGCTGAAATTATTACTAGTAATAAAAAAGGCTTGATTGTTTTTATACCAAGAATTACTTCAGATACAGATGAACATACGTCATTGCCTTTTATTACCAGTATATATCGTAATTTTATATTATATCATAGGCAATTTGTTATTTCACGAGCATTTGCAATGACCATCAATAAAGCCCAGGGACAAAGTTTTGAGAGCGTAGGAATATATATGAATAAACCTTTATTTTCACATGGACGATTGTATATAGCTATTTCGAGATCTGAGAAATCTAAAAAAATTTTTATACAAAATAATAATAAAGATGAAGATGTTATAAAGAATATTGTATAGGATGGAGTGCTATAAAAATATAATTGAAAAAAATTAGCTAAAATAGATGTGAGGAAAAAAAATTTTTTGAAGCAATACATTAATTTTTTTAAATTAAGTTAAAAAAAATATTTAAAAATATTTATAAAATATTATTATTTAATAGGTATATAAGAACAAAAAAATTTAACTGACAATCATTTCTAAAGTAAAAAGGGGGGTTGGCGCGCTTGCACGCAAGGGGCTTGCCCCCTAGTATACAGTTAAAGTAGACTGTATCGAATCCATGTGCTATCTCAAAGTAGCGTGTTAGAACCACGAAATTCTAAACAAAGAGCAGGAACAGATATAAGAAATACATTGCTTCTATATCTATATAAATATGGAACAGCAAGCAGTTGCTAGGAAGAACGAGGTACCACATAATTTTAATACAGTCTTCTTTGACTATATTAGTTATATACCCAATTTGGGCGTACGAAGAATTTATATGAGTGAGACTAATGTTTTTGGCTTGAGCAGTAGTCGGTCGAGGGCTTTAGCCTGAGACTGACTGCTGTTCAAGCTATAAAACATTAGTCGAGGTCATATGTATCCTTCGTTAGCCCAAGTTAGGTAGATGATTTTATGTTATCATAGGTCGTATGAGGGGCTATAAAAAGATTAAATACAAATAAAAAACATTATAATAAAATATAAATTTTCAGACTATTTATTTAAAGAATTCTCATGCGAGTAAAGAACTGAGCGGTGCCGGTATACTTCTGCCTATGCAACAGAGAGAGTTGACGACGAATTACGGAAAAAATCGAACGACGCCGACGGAGAACTTGTTTGTTCACTTAAATGCGCTCTTCTTTATCTGTCTTTGTCTTACTATAGCAGAGCGGAGAAGGTTTGCCGATACTTGTAGCAGCGTGCTGACTCTACTACCCTTCTAAAAACATATTTTTGTGTTTTGCTTCGAACGTTGTTCAACAAGACTGTAGAATATTTGCCAATACACTTCAATATAGTGTGGCGTATACAATAATATTCCATATAATAGAGTATTTTAAAGTTGTATACTCCATTGTATAGGGTATTGCCAACTAAATATACTTTAGTTACGAGCAGGGCGATATGACACCCCAATACCCATTTAGCTAGCTCCATGGGTATTCTACCGAATACGACATACTATAACATAAATATATATATATATATATATATATATATATATATATATATATATATGATCATATCTCCACAACTTTTAATCTTTTGGTGATATGTCATTTTACAGCTGTCACTGGGTATCGAATGATGCACACTATTCAAACTAGGTTCACACCTTTTGTACAATCTTGTTCCTCTATTTTTTATGTATATAGTGAATGTGCCACCAATGCTCCAGTAGATATTTCTATAAAACGTAAATTTTTACATGGATAAAAGTTCGGAAATTTTATCCATGTAAAAATTTTCGTTTTATAGAAATATCTACTGGAGCATTGGTGGCACATTCACCATATACATAAAAAATAGAGGAACAAGATTGTACAAAAGATGTAAACCTAGTTTGAATAGTGTGCATTATTCGCTACCCAGTAACTGCAGTAAAATGACTTTTCAAAAACATTATAAAAAAATTAAAAGTTGTGGAGATATGCTCATATATATATATACGTTAATATCGCGTATTAAACTATTTCATACGTACGCAGGTTCGGTTTTATGAAAAGTCGTCACGAAACATTTCAAAATTTTGCTTTTTTTCCGAAATGTAAAAAAAGGTGTGTGCAAAATGTGCATCTTTTTAGCTTTTATCAAACTATTTAAGGTTTTCGTTTTGAAACGTTTTAAAATTACCTGAACATTTGGAAATTAAGAAACGAACGTTGGTGCAAACTTACGACTTACCGAATACGTTCCACATGACGCACAGCGAGTAATAGCTGTTAATTGCTTTTCAAGCTGAAAGAATAGCACGAGGGAATAGAAATAAAAGAGAATAAGCTGTACATAAGAATACTTATGTCCATCTTATTCTCTTAAGCTGCAGCGGCAAGACACGACTAAACTTCATGTTTGTAATAAATTTTGACTCTTAACGCAGTTATAAGATTGCGCCACCATCTAGTCACGAAGATCCATTAACCAAGCATAGCATTCTTCAGTGTTAACCAAACACCACAAACGAATATCCACTAAAAAAATAACATGAGAGAATACATAAGATTTTATGCCAAAATTTCCATGGAGAGATAAAAACTAATATAATAAACATGTTAAATAATGAAGCAGCACCCTGTTAAAACAGTAGGACTTGATTTGTACATAAAGGTAGATTAAAGTGGATTCCAGATGGATTTTTTTGCCTAAAAATTCAGGTGGATTCGAGGTCTTTCGAGGATATTGCTGTAAGATATTGATTGTAATATAATAAACATATAGATAGAGAGTTGGAGGAGGTTCACCTAAGTGCAGAAGGTTAAAGCAAAATATGGGGATGCGCAGTCGGTTTGTAGAAGTTGTGGTGTTGCAAATTCAGATCTCCCCATAAGGGTTGTAATTATATGCAGTAATTCTCTACTCGTTATAGGCTGCGCAGATGGTCTTCAGGGCTGATGGGTATGCGTGCTAAGTCTCCATAGGCTATAAACGTACGCAGTCAGTTCCTAAGGATAGTAGGCATGTATAGTCGGATTTTAGAGATTATAAATAAACAGAGTCTTATTAATGTATTGGCTTTTGATAGAGATTTTACAAAGCTTGATCTAAGGAAAACGGGAAAACTCCGCAAAATCCATTTTTTCTTAAGTTTTCAGTGCCTATACGGCTCGCTGGAGTGTAATTCAACCAGGTTATGAGTCGCAAAGCATGAAACTCACTAATAACTTAGTATATAAACGGGTTTTTAAAGTTATGGTAAGAAAAAACCATAGAAAAAACGCAAAAACACCGTTTTTTGCTGTTTTTTCGATTTTTGAGCATTTTTTGGTGGGAAAATGATTTTGACGACCCCGGCGTTCAGAAGTAAACAAAAAAATACATAAAAGAAAACTATTTAGGTTTTGACCAAATATTATCTTTATAGTTAAAAGAACGATAAGAAACTTCAAATATCATTAAAAATGGGAAGTTTGGGCTCAAAAAATTTGCAAAAATCAGAAAAAAATTTGGAAAATCTCTTATAGAATTATAAAGCTATTTGCGTATTTCCAGATTCTTCGGCTGCAAACTGCGCTCGGTAAAAATTATTTAGGAAGAAACACGTTTTGGACATTTTTGGAGCCCCGTGGCAGCTTACCCTTATGAAAAAGATCTGTAGATAAATCTGCAGGAAAATCTGCAGGAAATCTGTAGAATATCTGTAGAATATCTACACAAAACATACGGGAAAATATGAGGTATCAGTACAGATCTGCAGAATATCTACAGAAAGCCTATGAGAAATTCTGAGGCATCGTTGCAGGATTTACTGTAGAGAAAATAATAGAGAAATCTACAGGTTTGACGCACGTAAATTTGTAGAAAAATCTGCAGGGTCCCTACAGAGTTACTTACAGGGAAAACTGTGAAAAAGTCTACAGAGATCCGATAGATCGTCTATAGAATAATATATAGGAACTGCACAGGTATGCCTTACAAATTTTCACAGGGTTTTCGCCTACAGAATCATCTATAGAATTATCTACAGAATCATCTACGGAATTCCCGACGAAATTTTCTCCAGCATTTTCTGTAAGCAGGATTTCTTATAGGATCCCGTAAAACATATAAGAAAAATATATACTGTAGAAATCTTTGCAGAAAATTTATAATAAATCTAAAGATTTATTACAGGATTTCCTGTAGAAAATATAATAAGAATATCTTCCGGTTAGCTGTAGATAATTTTCAAGATTATCTACAAATATAAATATAGAAAATTTGTCGGTATGAATATTATTAAGGTAAAAAAATGTTCTTATTTTTAGCTATATAAGATTATTTTTGATAATTAATTTAAAAGTTTTCGAGTTAATAACTCGAAAATTATTTCCCTATCACATGAAGAAACCAAAAACGAGGTGAGCCTCGTAGTATAAGCTCTCTAAAGAATGAAGAACTTCTGCCATTTCTCATAGAGTCCTCTGGCCTTAAATATCTGCGGCTATGAGCTTTGTACAAGTGATCTACAAATTTAAGGAAACGCCACCTAGTGACTTAAAATCAAATTAACATAATCGATTACGTCAGTTTGATTTTAAGTCACTAGGTGGTGTTTCCTCAAATTTGTTGATCGCTTGTACAAAGTTCACAGCCACAGTTATATAAGGTCAGAAGACTGAGAAATTGCAGAAGCTCTTCATTCTTTGGAGAGCTCATACTACAAGGGTTACCTCGTTTTTGGTTTTTTTCCTATAATAGGGAAATAATTTTCGTGTTCTGCACTCGAAAACTTTTAAATTAATTATCAAAAATAATCTTATATAGCTAAAAATAATATCATTTTCTCACCTTAATAATATTTATACCGACAAATTTTCTATATTTATTTCTGCAGATAATCTTGAAGATTTATCTACAGCCAACCTGAAGATTTTCCTATTATATTCTCTACAGGAAATCCTGTAATAAATCTTTAGATTTATTTTAAATTTTCTGCAAAGATTTCTACAGTATATATTTTTCTTATATGTTTTACGGGATCCTATAAGAAATCCTGCTTACAGAACATGCTGAAGAAAATTTCGTCAGAAATTCCGTAGATGATCCTGTAGATAATTCTATAGATTATTCTGTAGGCGAAAACCCTGTGAAAATTTGTAAGGGTATACCTGTACAGTTCCTGTATATTATTCTATAGATGATCCATTGGATCTCTTTAGACTTTTTCACAGTTTTCCCTGTAATTAGCTCTGCAGGGACCCTGCAGATTTTTCTACAAATTTACCTGCGTTAAACCTGCAAATTTCTTCATCATTTTCTCTACAGAAAATCCTGCAACGATGCCTAAGAATGTCTCGTAGGCTTTCTGTAGATTTTCTGCAGATTTTCCTGTACTGATACCTCATATTTTCCCGTATGCTTTCTGTAGATATTTTACAGATATTCTGCAGATATTCTGCAGTTTTATCTACAGATCTTTTTTATAAGGGTAGAGACTGAAATTTCGCACAGCGGCATATTTTAATATACTCTATTGAATAAGCAGCGAGCTGTAAAGATCCCGGCTAGAGCCGATTTGACCCTCTTATCCCGCTATAGTCTTTCTATAAATTTATGACATTTTTAACTCATTTAATAAGAATTGAAAATAAACACGAATAAATCTAATTTCGTTTCGGAGAAGTAAAATAATAAATGTACCTGAAAAAATAAATAATTTTACGAATTTAAACTTCATTAAGGCGCATTTTAAATAAAAATTAAATTTAATAAAGAAGCGCGCGTTGCACCTTGAAGGCATGGATGGGTATCATGAACTTGCAGCCTTAGAGGCCGTAACGCGTATCTTATATATTCTTTGAATCTAAAAAAATCTAACCTTTACATCTTGATAAATACATATTTTTTCGTATATTTTATACTATTTTTTTGTTTTTTGGTAAATTTCTAATTAGTAATTCAGAAATTTACATATTATCATGATAATAAATGTATATATTATATATGAAATAGTTTTGTAATAAATTATTATCCTGATTTCAATTTTTTTTACGTTTTCTGTCTCCGGCATTTTCACCCTAACTTTCTTTCATCCAAACTTTCGTCTATTCAAGAATCAAAATATATATACATATACTATACTTGTTTCATGAAAGAGAAAGAGAGAGAAAGGCCAAACAATGACTTCTTCTATCATCATTTTAATTTTTGTTTTCAATAACCTATAATTTTTTCTATTTATTCTTTCTGGGCACTCAAAAGTAAATGATAAATATTTCAATAGTTATAAATTTTTTTAAGACAAATAGAGCAATGGAAAAGAAGAATAATTTTTTCCTATTTTAATCACAATAAAAAGATTTCATAATTTATATAGATATCCATATAATCTGAAATTTTGTGTGATAAATAATTTAAAGTAATAAATCATTTTAAAGTGATGATGAATAATTTTAAGCAAAAAATGGTACAAAAGAGATAATGATCAAGTGGTAAATAGTAAATATAGTTTGTGTGTAAATAATACTTCAGTATCATGTGTTTGAATTAAAATTTATATTAGCATCTTATTTGAAGTAAGTTGCTTTAGAAATGAATACGAAGGAATTTAAATTATTGTACGCATATGTTTAAATATAATCTAATTTTTGTGTAATCTTAAAGTAATGATGGAACTCAAGCAAAAAATAATCAATCAACCAACAAAGATGAAGTGTTAAATAAATAATGAATAATCCATGCATGTATTATTTCATTATTATTTGTTTGAATCAAAATTGACATCAGCATTTAATTTAATACGGATTGCTTCAGAAATTAATACATTAATAAGCAATATTTAAATGCATCAATTATTTAAAATGAAGTCAGTTGAAGAGAATGAAAATTGATTAAGTGGATTGTACACTTGCAAAAAGGTTTAGTATCTTGCTGCTGTAAAAATTTAATTTTAGCAATGATCGGAGAACAGTTTGTGAAAAGAAAACAACAAAAATAGAAAATAAATAAAAATAAATAAAAATTACTGTAGCATATGCTCTTTTATAGAATTCTGTCAAACAAAATAATATAAAAATTTTTAATCAAAATTTTGAGTCTAAGTCAGTAGAAAGTAAATTTCTGAATTTATATTAAATGCAAGACTTTTATTCATGAATAATTTTATAAAACCGCATTCAATGCTTAAAATTTTTTTGATTATTCGAAAACTTGATTTTTTTAATTTTGGCACTTTTTGCAGACTTTTTTAGCAAATTTTTAACTAATTGACCTTAAAATTTGCAGAGATTTTCAGTTCATATATTTTCACAAAATAATAGTGCCGAAATTTTAAAAAAATAAGTTCAAATGAATGTTGAACTGAATTACTTATATGAAATTCACAAAAATATTTTTTTTTTCAACTTTTTATAAATCAAACTTTTAAATTATTTTTTTTTAAACCAAAATTTGTTATCTAGAAAGTTATTTTATGAAGATATATAAACTGAAGATCTCTAGAAATTTTGAGATCAATCAGTTGAAAATTAACTAAGAAAGTCTGAGGTAAGTACTAAAATTAGAAAAATCAAGTTTTTAACAAATCAAAAGAATTTTAATCATCGAATAAGGTTTTTTAAAATTATTCATGGATCAAAGTCTTGTATTCAATATATATTTAAGATCAAAAGAAATTTTTAAAAATTAATATAATTATAAAAAAAATTATCACATCATTGACGCGATGCCGGCAGCACAGCTTTCCTTATTTCATACAAAAATATATATATTATATGATATATTAAAAATAAGGACCGTGGAGGCGTCGGGGTAAGCAAATCGATACAGGTCTTTAAACTTAATATAGATTTATTAAATATGTGAATAAAGAAATACAATAAAATGAATTAAGATGAAAAAACAAGAATAAGAGTTAATAATGATAATTCTAAGGGGGGACGCGACGCGAACTAAATTATCCTAAGATATTACAGTGAACACGCGCACTCTCTACGCTAAGATTTTCTCGAGGAAAGAAATCTTAGCCAAGTAGATAAAATAAGATAAACTTACAAATACGCGTAGAAGCTTCTATGATAATCAAGATACATACGCCTGAGATATACCGCCGTTGGCCAACGAAAGAAATGGTACGCCGTGACCTGGTCACTGAGGCTCGTAGAGGACAGCCAAGCAAGGAAAGATTTCCTGATCACTGCGACTCGTAGAAGATAGCCAAGCCAAATTATGTTACAAATTAAATTTTTTATCTATTTACATCAATTCTTTAGTTACAATTTCCATATAATCATTTTTTTATGCTAAAAATTATTTCATAAATTTTTCACAACACAAAGGGTGTCCTGGGTTAAGATAGACGAAATGCCCTTAATTTTTTTTTGCTCCTAAATTGGATAAAAGCATTTGTTCAGGCACAAAATGAAAGGTCAAGGTGATTCGCGAACGCAAATAATTTTTCCCCTAGCCAAGGACCTTAAAAATACTATTTTTCACTTTTTAATATATATCTCGCGTTCTAATTAACAAATCGACTTCAAAATTTGTATGAGTATAGTTTATCTCACTAGTTCTAAGCATATTTTTTTGCTAAGTAATCAGAGTTCAACATAACCTCAAAAAACCTCATTCAATATTTAAAATGCAATTTTGACTATGTAGATGAATTAGCGGAAAAAAATACAAATTTTTTATATTTTCGTCGATTTGATTCTACTGGTGCGCCATGTTAAAAAATTAGAAAGACCGTTTCTCGCTGATTTAAGCATTAAAGCACAGCAATTTTGCCTTTTGTTCTTACGTTCTAACGACTGAAAACAACTCCAACATATTATGTGATTAAAAATTAGTGAAATTTTTTTTTTAATTCAGAGCCCAACACAACCTAAAAAAACATTACTCGCTCCACAAAATGCGATTTTAATAACTTAGATGAGCCGGAGCACAAAATTCAATATGCTTGTCTTGTAGAGCAGGAAAAATAGTACATTTCGTAACGGGTATGAAAAGGCTTTATTTACAAAATGAGGAGTTTACGGCCTAAGCCAAAGACGAGGGACTTAAGGAGTTTCGTAGAAAAGCCTTTTAATAACAGTTGCGAACCGTATTTTTTGCCATGAGAGCCAAAAAAGAACAACGAACTTGCGATTTTAGGGTTAAAATGGCAAAATACAATTCTTACATATTTTTGAGAATGTTTTCAAATGTTGTGGTATGTCTTAAAAAGGAGAAGAATAGCCATGGTAATATAAGCCATCGAGGCAAATAATTGCATGCAGTCTGTTGGCCTATGATTGCAACGTACTCGCAGCACTTTATCTGTGCACGTGCGTGTGAAGCACTATTGTGCTAGAATTGCGGTGTAACATTGCCATATTTAACAATATTATCTTTACTTAATACAAATAGACATAATACCTGTAGAATAGCTGACTTGAATTCTCAATCTTTGTCACTGTCTTCGTCAATTAACTAAGGTTGGAATTCATAGACCCAACTCAAGAGACGGTGGTACTTGAGTATCAATGTTACTTGAGTAACATTGATACTTAAGTAACAGTAGCTTGAGTATGATTTATGAATTCCAACCCCAGTGGCGCTACTCCCTACTGAAAAAAGCCAAGTGATTAATCACTTGATTTATCATCTTATTTATTATATGATTAATCCCTGATAAATCACCTGACTTTATGACATGATCTTTTACTACTCTGTTGTGAATGAGAAAACATGTATGAGTTAGAAATTGTTATATTTCAACTATATGGAATACAGTAATAATGAATTGTTTTAAGAATTGATTTTCTGATCCGTGTAAATCTCTATAAAATAATACCAATTTAAATGCAGAATTAAATTTTTTATAAGGTGGCATTGCAGATTTTGCACATTGGATCTCACAGAAAGTTTATATGTTACAAATTATCTTGTATCTTGTTACTTTTAGACACATAAGGTCTAATATTAAATTCATATGAGATATTATCTAATTTCATGTGAAATATTCTACTAAGAAAAGTTATTCTTCATTTCACAACCGGGAACGGATATTTTAAAAGTTTTTAGGTTACCTATAATAGAAACAATCAAATAATTCATTTACATATGAAAAATGTGTTTTTGTCGAATATAATTTTTTTTTGTAACGCTATACAAGTATCATTTTAATATTACATTTACAATATTATAAAGAAATTAGTTCTTAACGAAATTTCAATTTAAATAATAATCTCAATATAATGTTAAATGTAAATATTGTATAATGTTTGTTGTGTCAAATGCCATTTTATGATTAAATGGAAATGAACTGTAAAAATCACATATTAACTTTTAATTATCATGTAAATTATATAATAGCGAATTTTATTAACTACTTATATTTCAATTTCAATTATATAAGTTGAATTTTTTTTTAAGAATTATATTCTTACATGAAATTGCAAATGTAATATTAGAATAATACTTGTGGATCATTGCAAAGAATATTTTATATTTAATAACAACACGTTATCAATGCATAAATGATAATTAATAAATTATGATATTCGATAGTTTTTATTTCGGATACATAAACAGATCTTTTAATGGTAGAGGTGGTAAAAGAAATATAAAGACTAAACAATAATATTTTCATTGACTTTCAAATAATTGTCACTGTTGATGAATTAATACACATTGATTATTTATTATTACATGATTATTCATAATTCATTATTCAAATTATTTACAAAACATATTTGTAATTATATAGGATATTAAATACTTTCATCACTTGGGGTAGGATGTTGAGAATACAATAAGTGTATTGAAATATGTTAACATTTCTCATTATGAAACATAATTGGTTTTTATATCATATTTTCAAAAATAAAGTAATTTCTATTTTATGGATTAAAAATTACTTATACATAATAATAATACATTTTTAAAAAGTGTCATATAATCACGCATACGTTAATATTTTATATTTACATATATAAATAAACAAAAGTATTATAAAAGAAAAAACAAGTGATCTTTACAGTTTTTTATTTCGTACTATATTCTAATCTTGAGTGTACTTTTAAAAGTTTTATTATGTGTGTGTATATATATATATATATATATATATATATATATATATATATATATATTTAAGTAGCAAAATCGCAAAAGATGTGCCTGGGAGAAAAAAGTAGTATATTATGTAACGATTGAGGTTTAGTTGATTATTGCGCACGAGGGCAAGTTAACGCACGAGCGAAGCGGTCGGTGAACTGAACATCGAGCTTAACAAGATACGACTGCAGGCGGAGGTTAATCAGGCTGAGCTGAAGGTCAACCATGAGAAGCTTCAGTCTAATTTCAATGATTTAAAAGGCGAATTATCTCCTACAAGAGCTGAGCAAAGGACAATCAGAGATCTGGTTGATCGTCACGAGGTTGACATTGCTGTCATCCGATCTGACCTCGTGAAGCGCAACAGAGCTAAGCACTCTGACGACTGCGAAATTTTGATCTCTGGTATACCTTTTTCGGTCACGTGTTCTGATCGTGAGGTTATTATGGTCATCTATAAAGCCACAGACATGGACTTTCAACGTGTCCACTTTATAAGCACTCGTAAGTGGCTTGTACCAAAGCTTCCACTGAATAATCCTTCCATGGAGCTTGATGGTGAGCCTGCTGCCCAGGATACCTCTTCCAATTGTCGTTCTTTCGTCTTTAAATGTATTTGAGGTAATATAAGAGATGCTATCATGGTTGCGGCAAGTAAGCTTTGCCACAGGACTGCTCAGTAACTGTTCGGCTGTGACAGCGTCGAAAAAGTCTTCTTGGGAGCCTTGTGGCCTAAGGACTTCTACGATTTATTCAGAAAGGCTCACATGGTGTCTAAGAACAAGGGCATTCCGAGGCCGTTCGTTAAGAGCATGACGAAGTTGCCCGCCTTCTAATAGTATTTACAATCCTAACTCATGAATAAACGATGCGTTTAATCGAATTTTTTTGCTACGAAGAAAGAATTCGTAAGGTTAAACTCTAGTGCGGAAAACTCGAGAACTCCACCAAAATATTATACATACAAAGTTATAATAAAAACTTTCAATGTATCGTATTTTAAGGTTAGGTTTGTCGATTTTGATATCTAATTTCTAATCCAAGCTCATAAAAAATAACAAGTCTAAATGATTTTTTATTTTGACAAAAATTATTGTATTAATATAGCTTTAGTGCGGGCAAGTTATTATATTTGTTTAATTTATGAATTTAAAAAGATATTGATAAAATAAAAAAAGCAAAACTCGATTGCTGCAGCTCCGACATCCTGTTAAGAACTTGACGGTTTTTCTCAAAAAATTATCTAAATCAGCTCCAATACTGATCATGAGGGAAGCTTACTGGAACTCTTTCAAGTCCCTTAACAAAACATTACTTGACGTTGGGTCGCATCTTCTTTCGTCGTTAGTTGATCGAATCGATCTTTCCACCTATTCTACGGTTGATTATAAGGCTTTCGTCTCTAGCAGCATTTCTGTGGCTCATATCAATGTTAACTGACTGAACTCACACTTTATTCTTGTGGAGGCTCGCTGCTCTGAGAAAAACTATGATATACTTGCCATCTCAGAGTCTTTCTTAACTGATCTCGACGATGACAGTGACGATGTTCTTGGTATACAGAGTTATAATCTTCAGACTAGACAAGGTGGGCAAAAAGGGAGGTTGAGTCGCTGCCTATGTGCGTGAAGAATTTCGGGTCAAAGTAATTCATCATTCTGATCCAAGTTTTGATAACATGTCCGAATTTCTCTTGTTGGATATCACTATTGGTTCGGATGTTCTTCGTTTTGGTGTGATGTACGCATGTCCCAAAGTGACTCATCCAATAAAATAAAAATATAAATAACTAATAATTTATTGAACAAAGAAATAAATAAAAATATATTTTTTAAAAGAAAATAGATAATTGGAAAATAATAACGAAAAATTAATTAAAACTTAAATGCAATTGAATGAAAAAATAAAAATTTTAAATAATTAAATAATAATAGTACAAAATATAGCAATTAATAACGAAAAATAAGAAAAATAAGGCATTTTGGGGCGTCAGATGGCCCCTAAATAAAAAATTAAAATTTTTATAACAAATAAAATTTTATTTTTCATTTCCTTATTACGACAAATATCACAGCACGCCTATATAAAACAAAACATTATATTTATTCTTAAATTAACAAAAAATAGTTTTCTCACTAAACAAACAAAACAAAATACAGTCTTCTTGTACTTATTGAATTAACAAAAATTTCATATTTTAATTAATTAAATAAAAAATCAGTTTTTTTTTTTTTTGAATAAATGGCTACTAAGATTAATCACTTTTTTTCTATAAATAAAAACGTCACTTTTCAAAGAAAATGTTTCTATCACCACGGCACATTACTTTGGGCTAAGATTTTTTAGCCAAGCTTCAAAGTCTCCGAAGTCCAGAGAGTGCAGATCATCTTGGCAAGACGCGACACCTACTTCCTTGAGCTCGTGGAAGATATCCTCTAGGGACAACGCTGGGCGAAGCCGCTTCAGGGGCGTAGGCACATACCTCGCTATGGATGTTGAAGGGCCCGGGTCGTAGGCCTCCACGTTGGCCGTAGTGATGGTGGCGGCCATTAAGCGCTTTTGTGCTGCTAGTGCCTTATAATCCTCCACGATGGGTGTCCTCATCCATGGAGCGACTGGCACTGATGCTGGTAAGGTGATTGGTAGAGCTGGTGGCATCGAAGATGACGGTAAAGCGTGAGGCGATAACCGTGATGGTGGTGGCTGGACAAGCGTTGCAGGTGGTACCGTTGAGGGCGTTAGTGATCTGAAGGGGTTTGGCACCCTCGCTGTGCGGACTTGGATTCTTCTTGTCCTCCTCTGTTTTTTTTCGAGGAGTTCTATCTCCTCGATAGTTGGAAACGCCAAGGGCATCATTTTCGGCTTGTATCCGCCGGGAACCTGCCCCTTGCAGGCTTTTTATTCGTAACGCAGACAAATTGGTTTTTTTCTCCGCATTATTGACTGGCATGGGAGATGTACAGTCCCATATACAGTCAATAATATAATTATTTAATAAGTAAGCCGTAGCTTGCATACGCGCGTGGCATGTGCCATAAAGGCCAGTTTGAGTGGCTGCGTCCATACTGACTAAAAGGCTACGGCTTGACTGACGCGGCCTTAGAGCATATACTACTGGAGGAAGCACGCCTGAATAAAAAGTGTAGATGATATTGAGAGAGAGGGCGATAGTTTGGGTAACCGTTTTCATTTAGAAAGAAGTGGCGTCAACCAATCATATGCCTGCATGAGAGAGAAAGGTGTTACCCAAACTGTCTCTCTTTCTCTTGCTCGTTCGTCTACACTTTTTCCATAAACGTGCTTTCTCCAGTAGTACATGCTCTAAGGACGCGGCTGATGAGAACGCGCAAGCTGCTGTTTGTAAGTCACGGCAGTCAAGCTTACCCCTATTCTGATGCGCACGCAGCGTGTATAGGACCCACAAGCTCTTATGACACGCGTTTTGAATGATGTTAATGGGCGCTCTGTCCTTTACTAATATTTATTTTTAAAAAACTTAATTATTTCGCGTAATATTTAAGATAAAAAACTGTTTTTTTTCGTATTATCAACTAAATAATTTTTCTCTATCTAACGGTTCACATAAGAATGTTTATGCTTTACCGAGTTATTCTTTATTTAATCGATTTATATAATTTTATATATATTGACGCCCAAGCTGTGATATTCGTTATTTTTCAGATACGCGCGTGCTGTTGTCAAATTTAAGCTAGTCAATATCAACGCTATACAAAGGAATATTTTTCTAAGAACTTTAACATACTTTAAAATAAAGAAATTTTCGAACAAAATAATTATTTTTAAAAAATTATATTTTTAAATAAAAATCTATGTTTTTAATACATAGTAATGATTTTTTCTATAATATTATTTCTATTTAGACAGCATTTTTTTCAAGTATATTTTTTCTTTTAACGTGGTAATTAACGTAAGTAAAACAGGTGCACAAATAAATACTTGTTTTTCATTAGCGCGTAAAAATGTAATGAAATTTTGCACTCTAAACCTATTTAAACATAAATTTTTTAATCATTTTTTCGCAAGTAGTTTTATGTACTGTACGCTACGATTTATTAAATTAATTTATGTAAACTGTAATTTAACTATTTACAAGAAAATTTTGTATCGCAAAATTTTTTCACGTGTAATAGGCTTTTAAATTTGATAAATGAAATTTACCACGATTTTTTAATGAATCATCATCTATTAATAAATACGTATCAATTCCTATTTTTTCTTTTACGAAAAAAGTACCACTATATACGTGGAAGAATTTCGTGATCTTTCTATCGATCGCATCCAATAGATTTTGCTCTTTCATTAGCACTAAATCATTTTCATGGAATACGAAATGTTTTTTGTTTAAGTTTTTCTTAATCACACGCTTTGTTAAGCGATCTTGCATGATATCTTGCGCTAAAGAGATTCCCTTTTCTTGAGATATTTCTTGTTTTTCTTCTGGGATTATTAGATATTTTTCCCAAAGTCTCATCGGTTTTTTGTTTAAATGTAGCTCTAATGGCGCACATGACGTTGTTTCGTGATGAGTCTCGTCGATGATTTGTTGAATTAAATCAACACACTTCATCCAACTTGTATGCTTGTCACCTACAAAAGTACGGAAAAAGCGATCGAGTTTGCGATGCACGCTTTCTACCACGTTTCTTTGCGGATATCTTATGGACGAAAAGATCGGTCGAATTCCTTCGTTATTTAATTTCTTAATCCATTTCTCGGATACAAATTGTTTACCGTGATCAGCAATTATAGCTTCCGGTTTACCGTATTTTTCGATATAGTCATTAAAAATTTCCTTAATTACCGTAACCGTATTTGCGCGTTTTAACGGATACAAGACCACGTATTTAGAAAAAACGTCTATTGTTGATAAAATGAATTTTACACCATCCGTTGACGTCGGCAAAGGCCCGTAAAAATCTGTCGAAAGTAAATTATTAGGCTTTCCTACGAGTATCGATTGAAAAAGCTCTTCGTATTTAATAGTTAAGTGCTTAGTTCTTTGACACGTATCGCAGTTTTTCAAGAATAAGCGCACTTTTTTACGCATTTTATAAGCAAAGAAGTGCTCATGAATCATTTCGTAAACCTTTTTAGGCCCTACATGACCGTAAAGTTCGTGAATTTCCAACACGAGTTTTTTTAAGACAATTTCCGGTAATATGATTTTTAATCTATGAAGAGTATTTTTACAAATTAAATCGTTTTCAATTATGAAACGTTTTTGAGAGCTTTCATTTGTTTTAATTTTGTCAGTTATTTTTAAGGTGTAATTATCTTTTAATTGTAAATCTTATAAATTTTTTAAATCATTTACTAATTTTTTACTCAATTTCATTGTTTTAACGCGGCTATTATTATCTCAGCGTCATTCTTTATAAAATCAGGGTCAACTACGCGACTTAAATAGTTAGCGACTGCATTTTTCTTTTCTGGTAGGTACTCAGGATAAATATTAAAGTCTTGAATTGCTAATATGCACCTGCGTAGTCGAGCATTATTATACTTGCTGCGACGCAAAAATGCGAGTACTTCGTGATCAGTTCTCACGATAATTTTTAAAGCTCCTCGCAATAAAGAATCAAGTTTTTCTAGCGACCATACTATCGCTAAAAGCTCTTTTTCCATAGTGGAATAAAAGCATTCACTACCCTTTAACGTGTGACTTATGAAGGAAATAATTTGTTCTTCGTCGTCATCGTTAAATTGTGAAAGTATGCCTGATATAGCATAATCGCTCGCGTCTGTAGTTAAGATATAAGGACGCTTAGGATTTGCAATTTTTAAGATTATATTTTCATCGAATAGATTATTTATATTTATGAATGCTTGGTCATGTTCTTCAAGCCATTCATATTTTTTGCCCTTCTTTAATAAATCTATTAAAGGCTTAGCGCTTTCGGAAAAATTCTTTACGAATTTCGTATAAAAATTCACGAAACCGAAAAAGCTTTGTAATTCTTTAATGTTTCGCTGTTTACGAAAGTTTTTTATTGATTTTATTTTATTTGGATCAGGCCTTCATCCTTCAGCGGATATTATATGCCCGAGGAACTCAACTTGATCGCTTATAAATTTAGAATTTTTAAAATTCAAGCGCAAGTTGTGCTTGAGTAAACGCTGGAATAGCGTTCGCAAGTGCATTAAGTGTTTTCCCAAAATTTGTTGACTTTACTAGTAAATCATCAACGAATACTAGTCAAAAATCATCTAGGTTTGAAATAGCTTCATCTAGACCACATATTAAAGCAGCACTGCTCATCTTTATACCGAAAGCTGCGACGTTAAATTCGTAAATGTGATTGTTACATTTGAAAGCTGTAAATTTATTACTTTCTTTTGCAAGCTCAATCTGTCAATAGTTGTTGGTAAGGTCGAGGCTTGTCATGCATTTGCGTATTAATGCACCTTTGAGAAACCTCTTCGATACCAGGAGAATCCTCATAATCATCGTTTAATCGTTCGTTTAACTTGCGAGCATCTAAGCACAATCTGATAGAGTCATCCTTTTTTTTTATTACAACTATTGGATTAATAGAAGGACTATTAGATCGGCGTATTACTCCGAGCTCAAGTATTTATTTATTTCAGTTTTTACTTTTTCACAATAGTTTAAAGGAATCGGATAAGGTTTAAAATAGAACGGTGACTCAACTTACGACTTATATTTATAATTTGTTAATAAACCGGGCCGTTTTACGAATACTTCTTTGAACTCCATAATTATTTGTTTTAATTTTTCTTTTTGTGCATCATTTAGATTTACATATAAGTTTATTTTTTCGTCGATTTCCTTTAAAGAAAGCTCTTACAAATAATAATCAATACTAAAATTTTTATTACTCATTTGATTATTAAAGTTTTTAGAGAGCTTTGAAGCTTCTTTATTTTCAAAGAAATCTTCATGAGACTCTTGTATATACAGAGAGGTGAATTCTTTTGAATTGAATTTTATATCTGCGTACTTGATGATTCCATAGATACCATTGAATTCAAAGAGTATTTCTTCGGTTACCGTGCTTATTATCATTTTAAGAGTTTTTTGCGAGTCGTAGCTTAAAATTCATGGTTTTACAAGTTTAGGAACTACAATAAATATTAGTTCTTTTTCCAATGTACCAAATTTTACTTTTAATTGAACTTGAAATTTTAAACGCGTGGATTTTGCTCCGGTAGCACCTTTAATGATTTTCTTCACCCTATAGGTTAGGGTAGGCTTAAATAAATAAAAAAAAATGATTTTCTCACTTATTGGTAGAGTCGGCTTATCTTTAAATTGATTTAAATTAGAATAATAATATTCTTTGGAAATGCACGTTATCTCGCTTCCAGTATCTATCAAGACTTTAGTCAGAACGTTTTTTATTTTGATAGTTATTTCCGGACAGTGTATGACGTTTGCGTTCGATTCTTCCGGATTCATATCGTATAACAGATCTTCGCGAAAATTGTCTAAAATCGAGGCAATTATGTTTTCGTCCGATAATTTGTCGTTTAATTTAGTTAAATCATAATGAGGGTTTTTTAATTTATTAAATTTTTTATTGTAATTTAACTTAGTTTTATATTTTTTATTTATTTTAGTTGCACCACGCGATGATTAATTTTTTACCCTAGAAACGAGATGCAACTACTTTGCGTTTCCGAAGATAGTACATTTGCTTGGAATTGGCGTCTCTTTCAGAATAATTTTTAATAAATCTTCAATGACATCCTTATCCTCTTGATTTTTATTACGCGAATCTACGTGAGTTTTTTCTTTATTCGCGGTTGATTCTTTTTTGCTAGGATTTTTTTCCGTTTCCGAAGCTTGCAACGTATTTACGTACTTTGATTGCCAAGGCTTATTGAGTACGCCTGCACTGTAAAAAATTACTTTGTAAAATTACTATCCTAGTGGCAATTTTTGTAACTTACTCTGAGAACAGTCTTAGAAAGTACTAATATCTATAATGAAATTAAAATTACTGTTCTGAGAGTAGGTTACAGAAATGGCTATTCTGAGAATCAAAATTTTACTAACCAAATAGTATATTTAAGCGAGATTAGTAAAATTACGTTACTGAGAATAGTTAGTTTACTTTTCAACTTTAATATTACTAATTTCAGTTATTAATATTACTGTGCTCAGAATATTAAAGTATTTACTACCTAGTATTAACATTACAAAGCAATTTTTTACAGTGTGGCTTTTTATCCGTATCTTGATTAAGTGCCGGTTTATTTAAAGAGAAGGTTTTAACTTTTTCTTTTTTATTGTTGTCATCGAAATCAGCTAAGATTTTAAATAATTCAGCTTTTCCTTTGACATTTCTACCAATAATCGCGTGTCTCACTACTCGATCGTAATAATCGGTTATTCGATTGATGAAATCTTGCTCGGTTTCGTCAATTTATAGTTCTTTTACTAAACCGAACATTTTAATTGCATAATCAACGCGCGTTAACTTTCCCCCAGGTGTATATCTACCGAACTCGACTTTACGCCTCGCAGTGCGCTGAATACTGGAATTCCAGTACCTTTGCTTAAATCGATTTACGAAGTCGTTGAAATCTTCAACTTCATCCTGCTCAAGAAACCACCAGCTTTTTGCTGACTCCTCGAGAGTCTGCGAAATAATATATATTAATTCGTGTAAGTTTGGCTTAACGAATTCTATGTATTTATTTAATTCGTGCAAGAATTTCATCGGGCTTTCTGTATCTAGCCCTTTGAATTTAGGTAAATCTATATTTATTTTGCGAGTCGCTTTATTAATCGGCGTACTACCCTGATAGAAAATTAACCATTTTTCGGTCATAATTACGGAGCTTAGCATGTTAAAATAACACTTATCTAGAAATTCTGTTTAAAGTATTTTCAGAATTTCTAGATATGTGTCATTTTAACATGCTTAACTCAGCAATTATGACCAAAAAATGGTTAATTTTCTACCAGGGTAGTACCGTCAGGGGTCATATAAGTGATATTTTCAATTCTTGTTTCAAGTTTTCTAATGTCTTTTTCACTTTTAGACGCGGCATCATTAATTTGCTCCAAGCAATATTTTTTTAACGCGGTTAAATCGGCGTTATCGTCTAAACGCTTAATTATTCCGTTTAAGGTATCTTTTAATTTATCGTTTTATTTAGTTATTTCTTTTTTTTTATTTTCAAGTAAATTGATTTATTGTTCAATTTTTCAATATCATCTTGAACCTTTTTTAACGTATTAGTTAAAGAATCGAATTTTTCATCGCATCTATACGCGGATTTCTCGGACAATTAATCTACAGTTTTATTTAGATCGATTACCTTATTGTCTAGAGTATCTTGGCCTTCGTCTAAGGTTTAAAGTTCCTCAGAAACGGCCGCTTACCACTCTAGATGCTTTTTATTGTTCTCAGATATACTATCATCCCGCAAGGACGTTTGAATGTCTTGGTAACGTGCATGAAGAATTCTCTTCGCGCGTGACATCATGAAAAGATTTTTTCTCACTTTATTAATTTATTTTAATTTTTATGGTATCGATTTATTTAAGACCCGAGTTTTTTTAATTTAACATAAGAAAGAAATTTTTTAATTTTTATTTTATGTTGTAAGTTAATTTGAAGTTAGTTTTGCAATTTGAGCAGTTGACTCATTTAATTTATAATCAAGCTCTTGATTTTTTTATTTTATAAGTGGCAAATTCTACGTTATCAGTTAGTACAAACACCGTATCCCAATGATCGGCATCAAGGCCTTCAATGCATCCGATACGTGCAAATAGCTCGGCAATTGGCGACTGCATGAAACTATCTATCGCGAGGTCTTGTATCATTTTAATTATTACTATAATAAAACGTATATATTTTTTGCGTTAAAATTTTACGTAAATAATCCTGGCAGGGTCGCCAGTTGTAACGTACCCAAGTGGGTAATAGTCACTTTTGAAAAAAAAAAATTATAGTTCAAGTTTGATGCTGGATTAATTACGTTGAAATATAAATGCGATGTTAATCTTACGTTAATTTTTAAATTTACGTACGCGATTTATATATTTCTAATAAACTACGCAAGCTCTGTTCGGGCAGTAGACCAGATTGGAGGGTAGCTATTAAATACTTCACTAACAAGCGACAAAAAGCTCCGTTCGGGCAGTAGGCCGGATTGGAGTGTAGCTGCTAGGTCCCTTTTTTAACAAACTACACAAGATCCGTTCAGGCAATAGGCCAGATTGGAGGGTAACTGTTAAATATTTTATTAGTGAAACGCCAAGTTTATTTATAAAGCTGGATATTTCCTTTGTTAGTATATAAAATATATTTATTGTTAGTAATAAAATAAAATACATACAAATTATATTAAATATTCTTTTTTTTTTATATATTATATATATATATATATATATATATTTATATATATATATATATATATATATATATATAATTACAAAAAAAAAGAAAACTCTCCGGTGAGAGAAAAAGAGAAGCTCTTTAGAAACGTAAGCTCAATGAAATTAAATAAGAAACGAAGGGCGTTAAGCTTAAGCGCTTGTATGTCCCAATCGTTTCTCTTGCTAAGCCAAGATATTCTAAGACCAAGAAAGAAATTAAATCAAATTTTTAATTTAATATCAACTCAGGTAAACAAAGGATGTTAAGCCTAAACGCTTGTATGTCCCGATGTGTTACCCGTCTGAGTTGATTCAAGAATAAGGTGTGCAAGTCAGCGAGACTCGTGCTTTTATACGTGCAGAGCTTCTCTCCATCTCTCTTACAATGGTAGGGAGCTTTTAAAGTTGCGCGCGCTAACGGGCTTTACAAAGTTTCGAAGTTTTATTTCTCCGTCTCGCTCGCTCTTATATGCTTAAATATCAAGACATAGTAAGTGCGCTGTGAGGTTACCTCGTGCGCTATGAGCCAGCTGTGCGTTGATCTATATACGACCTTGTATATAGGTCACGTGCCTACTATGCCTTGATACGTATTATAAATGTCAAATTTTTCAATAAATTAAATATAATAATTAAATAAAATTAAAATATAAATAACTTATAATTTATTAAATAAAAAAAAAAATAAGAATATATTTTTTAAAAGAAAATAAATAATTGGAAAATAATAAAAAAAATGAATTAAAACTTAAATGCAATTAAATAAAAAAATAAAAATTTTAAATAATTAAATAATAATGGTACAAAATATAGCAATGAATAACGAAAAATAAGGAAAATAATTATTTTAAGTCCTGGCTTGCACCAGGACTAAATAAAAGTGAATAAATAAAAGTGTATATGTTATTTAATTATATTAATTAATTGAATTAAATATATATAAATTATGTCTGTTTAAAATATTTAATTTATTTATAAAATGTATAAAGATAAAGATGTATGACTCTAGTGATGGAAAGACTCCACCAATATTTAATTGAACGAAATCGCTCTCACGATTGAATATTATTAAAGGATAAACTTGATTCTTGAAAATCAAGAGTTTATTAAATAATTATATATTCTTACCTTGTAGTATTTCTCAGTAGATTGGTGCTAGGTATGGACAGACAAATGAATAGGCACAATATGTAAATAGATCCTCGAGGCTTATTAATATCTTTTAACACTTTTAATATAATTGATTTTTATGCGCGTATATATTCTAATAATTGATATATGTATATTTAGTAATAGCAATTGCTTTGAAATATAAACTTGACGGGCAGTGTAAACGTATTACCAATAAGACACCCGGGGTAATATTCCGAATATCATTTGTTTCATTTGGTTTTTATACTTATTTTGTTTATGAGATTTATTGTCTTTTACATCAATTTTTATTTATAAATTTTCTTGGATTTTGATAATATGTTTCGTAATGTTTTTAGGATTTGTAAAATTCATTTTGAAATTTCGAAACATACGTTTCGCTTCTTTTCTTATGATCTACTTAATTTGGCTTTACAATGAAATAATGCGACTGTTCAATAACTGAGGAATTTGATTTACCAATGTTAATAAAAACGATACGTTTATGACGTAACACCTCGGTGCTCAGGAGATTGTATATCGGAAGGATAGGCAATCGAAAACAAAAAAAAAATAAAAGATAGGTCAATTATTGAACATTTACAATATTACGATTAAAATCTAAAAAATTAATCAGGAACTGTATATTCAATCGATGTCAATGGATGTCAATCGATGGAGCAATGCTTATTATGCATTTTGACTCTTATTGAATGGTGTGGTTAACATGATAAATCTGGTTCATGTGGCCTTTATACCGTTCTTGTTTTGTTAATTTTGTAGACCGAATTACACTTTCTTCTGTTTCTTAAAAACAAAATGATTACAATATGCTTATTAAGTTAAATTATCTGATTGATCAATAACTGCATATTTTAGAATAAAAAACTTGAAATAAAAGATACGTCGTGACGTAACACCTTGGGGCTCAAGATGTTGCTTATCGGTACGAGAAGTAACAAAAGAAAAATTTGAATGTAATAACAATCTTTTCAGTTATTGATCAATTTACATAAATATCTTAAAATCTATTTAAATAAAATATTTTATTTGAATGTCTCAATTATTCGATGTATCTTTCCATTTTATAATTGTTTAGTAATGTATGAGTATTGGTATGGAAAAAAAAGATGAAAAATTCTTTAATTGTATTGCTATTTTAAATTTGTAATATTTTAAACATGATATGGTTTTTTTTTCTAATTAGAGATTGCCTTAAATTATTCGTGATTTTGCTTATAAATATTTTTTTAACATGTTTATAAATCTTGTATTCTAGCTTATGAGATATTTCGTAACAAAAATAACAAATAACATGCCATGTAAAATAATTATAAAATAATATTAGATTTGTCAAAATAATAATAATTGTTCAAGTTCAAATATAAGAAATGTTTTTTTTTTTTTTTTTTCAAAAATAATAGTCGGATATAATTTATAGATTCTTATATAAGTGAATATCCATTCACTTCCCTCCCGGCTTAAGATAATTGCGCAGGTGCCAACTAAGCAATATAAAGAAAAATTTTCTAAATTCTTAATTTCATATATTCACTTAATACACTAAATGTGGCTATATATATTTATTTATTAAACCAAACGTAAAATCCTATACGTAGTATAGGTTACAATGCAAATTCTTACAGAGATTGAACTAGTTTATCTGAACGTAGGTATGGTGTAATGTATAAATTATCGTAATTTATTTTGACATTTTTCAAAAGCTACAAATTTTAAGAATATAATAAGAGATCTAACATGAGTAAAAAGTAACTTTATTAGTTAAACCAAAATGTTACGGTCAAACTAATTCACATGGAAAAACGTTAAGTTATTATTTCAATTTCTCAAAAATGTTCTGCTTTTGTCTGTAATTTGTGTAGTACTTTAACATAAATCTGATTGAAACGTTAACTAATCAATTGTAATTTTTGTCTTTATTTTGACAAATATGTTCTCTAAATAATCTTAGAGTTTAGAATGAAAATTGAACTATGCTCTCTTATTCTATATAGAACTTATAATAAAGTTCATTGTTTCTTTTTTTCTTTACAAAAAAAATTTTTTTTTTTCCAAGTCTCGATAAAGACTTTTTTTATGATAATTTTCTTTTTATTCTTGCAATACATTTTCTAAATAAGTTTAGAAGTTCAAATATTCATTTGAATATTGATTTATGTTGCATTTGGATGAAAGTATGTAACTTCCCCCTCCTTTTTTTTTTGTTTTTAAAGATTTTTGTGTGAAAAATGAAATCAGTTTTACGAATACATATCAGATAGTATATGTTTGTATACCGTAAATTCAGAGACAAAAGTAGTTCATTAATAAGTAAAAATATAAGATAAATTATACATTTATAAGTTTAATGATAGTTATAACTAAATGTTAGATTTCTTTTACAAGATGTTTCTTTTAAATGAAAAACAAAAAATAAAAATGAAAGTATAAATAAAAAGATTGATATAAATAAAATTTTAAAGTTTAAATCTTATAATACAATATACGTTTTATATATAGATAATGTATATAATGATTTTACATTTTTTATTAAATTATTAACTAACCTATTGATTTAAATTAATTGATTTCAATTTCTTAATATAGATTCCATTAATTATTTATCAAGTCAATTGATTTAAATGTAAATATTTCCTATTATTTAAAATGATTGATTTAAGTTAATAGGCTCCTTAAATAAAAAATCTGTGAATTTCCAAGCCACATTTTGAAAACTTACAGATTCCTCGTATTTTATAAAAATTGTTTATCAATGAAAAATTAATAATATGTATAAATAGGTATATGTAACAATAGATAAATGAATTAGCACGTAACTAGGAAAGATTACAGAAATTTAAAAATCTTTAACATTTTTAAATATTCCTGAAAAAGAGAAAAAGAGATAAGATTTTTTCTAAAATATTTATAATTTTTGTTCATGTAAAATTAATTTATTTGCATGAACTAATTTTGAGCCACCCTTGAAATCTATAGAAATATTGCTATTTTCGTGAACTTTTGATACTTCAAAAGGTCCCAAGTTTTGATTTTTTTCTAATTTACCTGGTTTTGGCCCTTTTATAAGCCATACTTTATCTCCTATTTTAAATTCTACAGGATTTATAAATCTGTCGTGATAAGATTTAGATTTTTCCTTTGACAGTATTAAATTTTCACGGGCTATTTTCGCAATATCTTTCATTGTAACGGTTATTTTGCCCGTTACAAAAAAGGAATTAGCTTTTAATTTAATGTAAACTTTAGCTAAGTCCTTAAAATTTTACTATATGCGGAGTTGCTGAAAACTAAGAAATTGACTATATATTACACAACAAACTCCGATTGTGCTAGCTAATCAATCCTATTGATAAACGACAAAATCATATCTGATATACTTGTCGCTTGCTGCACGCACTGCGTCTCTTTCTCTCTCTTACCTGATCGAGAGACGCGTGGTCGGAAGCGCAGTTTTCCTTCGTGAGGCAGGTTCCAAAATACGTTATATTAAAATATATGATATGACGTAATTAAATAATTTATAACTGCTCACAAGGACCGCGGAGGCGTCGGAGTAAGCAACGGGAAATATATTTTATATTAAATATAGTCAGGCAATATAAATTAATTCAAAGCACGTTTTGATAGAAAAGAAAATTAATTTATTATAAGACAAAAATATAAATGTAATAAAGATAAAGTATGAATTAATCGAGAATGAAATAATATAATATATGGAATGTAATGTACGCGTCTAATGAGAGAGTGAGCAAAGGGAGGGCGCGTCGCGAACTAAATGACACTCGCTTATGACGCTGATCGGTTATATCACCGATGATACAATATGCCCGAACAAGTATCTCTCGAGGAATAGACACTTGGGTATCGCACAGTATAATTATACTTACAATAACGCACTGGCCAGCTTACACTAATTACCTACGTGCACGTAGACGCCGCTCGCCCGTTATCGAAGCTTCTCCCCTGTACGTAACCAATACGTAGGTGCTCTAGACTAGGTCGGTGGAAGACGTCTCTTCCCGATCCTTGAATTCCGCTGAGCTCTGCCAACGTGGTTGCCTGGACGTAGATCGGTGGAATCCTATGCACGCCGATCAACGTATTTGTTGGCACTTAATGGCTGACCGCTAAGACGCACGAAAAGCGGTCAAGCAAAACTCTACAGAAAGAATTTCTGAGAGTTGCAATTAGCCAATATAATATAATACGCTAGTCGATATAAATTAACGACTTTTATTTAAGACAACGTTTCGCGCTATCAGTTGCGAACTTAGTCTACCATATTATACGACCACGTGGCGAAATTGTTTAATAAGCACAGCGCGGCTTAGGTTTCGTGCTAACGCAACGGTAGCCGGAAACTCTCTGAAGCGCCTCGCGGCCGGCGAGCTTCTCTCTCGCGTGCCGGTCGTCAAGATACGCACTTCTTTACTCGTCTTAGACGAGATATATGACCGAGCGTCTATCCTATTTTGATAGCTAAGCGCGCAAGATTCAAACACGGTAGAATACCGTTACATCATATTTATTAATAATTTTTCTATATAATCATTGAAAGTTTGTAATCTTTCTGATGATTTTAAGGGTTCGCTAGATGGTGATCTAGCTGGGTAGGCGAAAACTAGTTCATGTGGTGTAAATTTATGACTTGAATGAACACTAGTATTATAGTTGAATTGTGCAAGTTCAAGCCAATCATCCCATTCTAATTTTTTATCAGCAAAATTTTTTAAATATTCCCATAAAGGATGATGAGCCCTTTCTAATGAACCATTAGATTGTGGATGAAAGGCAGTAGTTTCTATTTTTTTAAATTTAAACCTTTTTGAAATAGCTTTTATTAATTTGCCTGTAAAATTTGCACCTTTATCTGTAAGTACTAGTTTTGGTGAACTAAAAATGCAAATAAATTTTTTTATGAATGCGTCGGCTATAGTCTCTGCTGTTTGATCTTTTAGTGCGATAGCTATTAAAAATTTTGATAAATGATCTTGAATAGTTAATATATATTTATTATTATTTTTAGTTATATTAAGAGGTCCTACTATATCTAGTGAAATTTTATCGAATGTTTTCTCTGGAGTATCTGTTATTATCATAGGTTGTTTTGCTTTATTTCTTTTTAATTTATTTCTCTGACATATTTCACAGTTTTTAATACGATTTTGTATATCAACTTTAAGATTTTCCCAGAAATATTTATTTTTAATTCGATTATATGTTCTATTTACTCCCGAATGACCTCCTAAACTTGAAGAATGATATAGTTAAAAAATTTCATTTCTTTTTTCCTTTTGAACATATTCTGTATTATTTAAGCAAATTATAACTTTTATATTTGTATTTTTAAAAATATTGTATAATATTTCTTCAATTTCATTCCAATTTATATTTAATATTTTTATATTTTTTGATATACTAAATATAGTACAATTATTTTCAATCAATAAATCTTTTAGCGTATTTAAATTATTTATTAATTTTTCTTTTATTAAAATTGATGATTCTTTTATATTTAAGCACATTATAAAAATTTTTCTCTTTTTATAATTTATTATTTTAATTTCATTATCTTTTAAATCGTTATTTATATTAATATTTTTATGTGTAAAATATTCATCTTGAATCTCATCCAAAGATATCTTTTCATTAGTAATTAAATGTAATATATTATCTTTTCTACTTTGTGTAGAATTTTTAGAATACATAATAGTATCAGATTTATTTAAGTAAATTTCTTCTTGTTTTTCGACTTCGTTTTCGACACTTTTAATTTCCTCGTTGGCTATATCTTTGATTACTTTTTTTTGTCTACCGCGTTTATTTTTAATACGTGTACGTTCTTCGTTTAATTTTTGTATTTTTATTTCATTTGAAGGTATATTTGTTAATTTAATATTTACCTCATTTTCCTTTGCTTTTTGAGCTCTAGTTATCACATTGATTTCTACCGTATCTATAGGATTTCTAGATAGCGCATATTCACATTCATTTTTCCCTCCTTATATATTACATCAAAATCGTATTCTAATAGTTTAAGTCGCCATCTTTGAACTCTGTTGTTTTTATCTGCAGATCTAAAAGATAGTAATGGCTTGTAATCTGTTACTATTGTAAATTTATTTCCATATACGTAATTTCTAAATGTTTCTATTCCAAACAATATACTTAATGCTTCTTTTTCATAAGTGTGATATTTTAGTTCAGGACCTTTTAATACTCTAGAAGCGTATGCTATGGGTTTATCTCTTCCAATTTCACCTTGTGATAATATAGCGTCTAAAGCATATCCTGATGCATCTGTAGTGATTATAAATGGTTTATCTAACTGTGGAAATTGCAATAAAGGTGCAGAGCATAGTGTATTTTTTAGTTTATCAAAAGCCTTTTGTTTCTCTGAATCCCAAGTAAATTTTACGTCTTTTTGTAATAATAACGTTAAAGGTTTTGTTATATTAGCAAAATCGTTAATAAACTTTCTGTAATAACCTGCTAAGCCCAAAGATTCTCTAATGTTTTTAACTGTTTTTGGTGTTGGAAATAATTTTACTGCATCAATTTTTTTTTATTTGCTTTGATACCCTCTTTACTTATAATATGACCTAAAAATATCACTTCATTTTTCATAAAATCACATTTTTTTGGTTCTAGTTTTAATCCGGCTTCCCTTAATTTTGTAGCTACTAGATTAAATTTAATATTATGTTCTTCTTCTGATTTTGCAGCTATAATTATGTCATCTATATAAACATGACATATTTTTTTATTTATTAACTCACCAAGAGCTGTATTTGCTACCCTCATAAATGTTCGTGGTGAGTTAGTTAAGCCAAAAGGTAATACTGTAAATTCAAATCTTCCTAAAGGGTGTACACTAAAAGCTGTTTTATGTATATCTGATTCTTTCATTGGTACCCAGTGAAAAGCTGAAACCATGTCTACGGTAGTAAAATATTTATTTCCGCCTAAATCATCAAAAATTTCAGTTATAGATGGTATTAAATAAGGATCTGGTATAGTTTTCTTGTTTAATTTTCCATAATCTATAACTAGTCGCCGTTTTTCTTTTCCATCAGGACCTGGTTTCTTCTTAACTACAAATGCTGGAGCGTTATATGTGCTTTTAGATGGCCTTACTAGATTATTATCAATTAATTTTTGAGTTTCTGTAATAGCGATTTCTCTTGATTTATGTGGCAATGGAAATTGTTTAACATATACTGGTCTGTTATCTGTTAAATTTATCTCGTGTTGTTCTAAATTGCATTTTCCAATATTTTCTCCTTCTAACCAAAATATGTCATCATTTTCTAAAATTAAATTCTTTATATTTTGTTCTTTCTCTTTACTTAAATGATTTAAACTTATTTTACTTAATAATTCTTCTCTACGATCATTTTTTTCCTCACTCATATAATTTACATTTTTATACATTAAATTTTCTTGTTATTTATGAAATTCTTCTTCATGATTATTTAATATAAAATTTGTTAAAATATCTTTTTCCATAAAATATGTTAAAAATTGTTTGTCTTTATTATTAATGTTAAAATTTGTGTTTTCTTCAAGTTTTAATAAAAATTGTTCATATTCTATATTCTTATTATTTTTACATTCATCTTTTTCTAAAACACAGTTGATTTCTTTCATAAAATTTTCAATATTTTCATTCTTATTTTGTAGAAATTGTGTAATCGAAAATATGTGATTATTGTCTTGCATTAGCATGATATAATGAAAAGCGTTATTAACTGCTGTGTCATTAATTTCGATGTTTTCTGTACATAAATTTATCAAATAATTTTTATCGTTTTTATAATCTGTTTGAATAAAGAATTTTTTACCATTTATTTCTAAATATCCCTTATCTAATCTCGACTTATTTTTTCTTAATACATCTATGCCTAAAATACCATCGTAAGATATTGAAAATTTTTCAGATGCTACGTGGAAATTTGTATGCGAATTATTAATAGGAAAAGTGATTAAACCACATGTTTTAACCGGAATATCAGTAATTCCTGACAAATATATTTTAATATTATTATTAATAGAATTTTGTGGTACTAATTTTTCTTTTATAATGTTAATTTGGGCACCCGTATCTATTAGTAATTTACATAAATCATTTGTATACGGATTTCGTATCTCGATAAATTGTAATGTGTCACCTAGTTTAAATATATAAATTGGTATATTATTATTATCATTAATGTTTTCAGTTTTAAATTGTATAATTTTTTCCAATTCATTGTTCGCTATATTTCTTTCATTATGTAATTTTATTGTTGTTGAATCATTTTTTATTTCTGGTTTAAATTCCATTGCATTATGTAAAGTTTCTTTTTGTTCAATAATTTTAACGTACTCATTATTAGTATCATTTTCATTAAACTCATCACATACTTCAAAATCAAAATTCATTTCGTGTGTTCTTGCGAAAAATTGAATATTAACATAATTTTTGAGCGACTTTTGTTGCGAAACTCGTCTTGTGCGCTCTTTCCAAGTCGAGTTTATGCGTTTCCCTGTATATAAGCTGATGTGTTTAATTTAACTTGACATTCTTCCTCTGTGTGATTCATGCTTTTGCAAAATGTGCAAAATTTACTTAACTTGCTTTCTATATTCTTTAATGTAAAGCATGAATCGATTGTATGTCCTAATTTTTTACAATATGGGCATTGTACATTTTGATTTGCATTTTGAGGTTTTTTGTATTGTATTCTTCTACATTCCTCTATATTATGCCCTCTATTTTTGCAATATTTACAAAATTTTATTTGAATTCGTTGTCCATATGGATTATTATTTCTGTTATTTCCGACAAACATTTTATTCTGATTAAAATTATTTTGACCGATGTTATTATTTCTGCATTCTTTACCTGATTGACCCCATTTATCACATAATTGGCATCGTATTTGATTGCTTGCCTTAGCTTGATTTATAAATATTTTTACCTTTTCGCAATAATTTGTCATATGATTTTTATCGTTACAAAGCTCGCATACTTGTGTAGATTTTCTTTCAATAACATCAGTGCAAAAATTTGGGTTGTGTCCATTCTTATTACATTTCCAACATATCTCATATTTTCGTATTATTGGGCAATGATTAATTTTTTGATTACTTTCTTGACAGTATTGACAATAATATTCATTGTCATTTAATAAATCACACGTGCTTCTTGAATGACCCAATTGATTGCAAAATTTACATATCAATCTTATTTTATTTTTTGTATTGGAGCATTCAAATGATGAATGATTTGATTCTTTACAGTATACGCAACCTGCTATATTGCAATATAATGCTTCGTGACCAGTATTTTTGCATATTTGACAACACTGTATTTGTTTGATTTCTTCTTGCAAAATATTACTAAACATAATTTTCTGTTTAATTGGATTCCCTCTTATAGCGTTTTGTTTTTCTAACTGTTTTTCTATTTTAATTGCTTCTATAGTTGCATCAGAGAAATTGTCTGCTACTTTCATTTCATATCTTATTTCGTTAACTAGCCCCTGTTTAAAATATTTAAATTCATCTTGATTTAATTGATTAATAAATCGTTCTAAGGTTGCTCTTTCTATTCCAGTCTCGTTTTTCTTTTTATCTCTGATTTTCTCCGTTAATTCTTTTATTCTTGTTATATATCCTTCTACTGGTTCATTAAGTTCTTGTTGAATTTGTTCTAATTTTCCATATAAAGTATATAAATTATCAATTTCAGGATATAATTTTTTTACAATTTTAATAAATTCATCAATTGTATTAATTGTAGTATGTTTCACTGCAGAAGCAATTGCCCCTGATAATTTAAATCTCTGATAATTCATAAACGATTTTTGTTGATCAGCATCTAGTAATTCTACAGCAAATTCTAATTTTTCAATATATTTGTCTACGGATATGTTTTTACCATCAAAATCAGGAACTAATCTTGTGATTTCTTTTAATGAATATCCTGGTTGCGCCATGTTTATATTCTCAATAAAATTTACTAAGTCGTCTATCGTATTATTATTATTATTATTAATATTGTTATTATTATTGTTGATATTATTAGGATTATTTATAATGATATTTTATCCGATTCTAATACCCTCAATTTCTTGAAAACTTTCCTGTTTAATAGAGATATTTAAGTCATCGTTTAATGTTTCGTTGATAGTTGTATTATTTTCTGATGAAATTGTCACGTTTTTGTCTGTTGTATTAGCGTTATCAGCTAAAGTAATATTTTTTTCGTTTTCAATACTTTTTATTTCTTGATATCCTGTCTGTTTAAATGAAAATTCCTGAGTATCGATAAGTGATGTATTATTTTCTGATAAAATCGTCACGTTTGTCGCTAAAGTATATTTTTGTGTAAAATTGTCTTCTTTATTATGGCTTTGTTTCGTTTTAGTAATTTGCGAAAATGTTTTTGGAATTGTGCCTGTATATTTATTTAATAGCGTATTTTGTTCATTTAAATTATCTGTATTAATATTTGATTGAACTTCCGTAATTATATTTGAAAGATTATTTTCAGATGTTTCTTCTAAGGTTGTATTTGAAGTATTATTATCAACTGTTTCGTCTAAAGTTTTATTTGAATTATTACTTTTAATTGTTTGATCTAAACTTTTAGTCGGAGAGCGTGTAATTTTAGTGTTCTTGCGGAACGGATTAATATTTTCGTAGATATGTTCTCCTAAAACTGCTTGACTAATATGATTTCTAATTCTTTCACGAATAGCATTAATATTTTCGTCTTTTTTACTAGGTATATTAAATTTTTTACAAATTTCAGATAATTGTAATTTAGAGTATGATATTACCCATTGTGTTTTTCCTTCTTTTATATATTTTGCTATCTGATCAAAATTTATTTTACTCATTTGAAATCTTCATTATTTACTTAACAATGAAGAATTTTATTTATTCAAAATATTAAATTTTGTACATAAAATTATAAATTACACAGGCCCACAAAATGAAAAAAAATGTCTGAACTTTTGACCAGACATACATATTCCCATGTATTTTTCGACGCTGAATCCGAATCTGTAATAAAAATATAGGGTTTTCCTACCTTTTCTCAGAGTTTTATTGAAAAAACCTCATTTTTTACGGTTTTTTTGCGGTTTTTCGAGTCTAGAAAAAACAAATCATGAAATACGGTTAATTGGACTTCAAAATCGAATTCTACGGGAAAAAATACACGGGAAACCATACCTTCAAATTTTTTTAACGCGATTCTAGTCCTCTGTATGGGGCTGAAAAGATGAGGAAATCGGTAAAAGTCGAAATTTTGCCTAAAATGGATTTAAACAATATTAAAATTTAATCATGCGTCTTTTGAAGAGTCGATGAACATTGGAAATACTATCCTGGGGGTTTTTCAGATTGCTGATCATGAATTTGAAGTCAGATTGTGTAAAAACTACTTCTAGAGGGCGGTGACAAGAACTGTATATGGTAAATTTATCGATTTTTTAAAAATTTTACGTCTGAAATACTAATTTTAGAGTCTTTCACAGCATTGACTGTAAATTCAAGATATTAACTTAGCCTATTGTGTACGTTAAACTTAACATTTTGTCTATGTTTGTCTCTCTCTCTCTCTCCCTCTCTCTCTCTCTTCCGATGTTTTTTTAAATTGGCTTACGCTTACGTACACGTTTCTCTTCGAATGACCGATGTAGTGGATTTCTGACACGTTTTTGTCCTTTTTTCGCAGCTGTTTCTCTTTTTATCATCCAGCAGTAATCTGCTAACATGTTAATACCCCAGTTTCCTTGAAATCTACGTTCAAACTCCTTTAAATCTTGGTGAAATCGTTCACCATGCTCTTCACTAAAGTCTCCGTTATTTTCAGGAAACTGATCAACGTGTGAATCAAGAAAATGAAGTTTTAAGTTCATTAGACAACCCAATTTTTCAAAATTACGTACCATTCTTTTCACAATAGCTTTATAATTCGTGTCTTTGGCATTACCCAAAAATTTCGTCGATACCTCTTTAAAACTTAACCATGCTGCCTTTTCAACGTCAGTCATGCTTTGTTCAAAGTTTTCGTCTCTAAATAAAGTTCGGATTTCAGGACCATCAAAAATACCTTCATTTAATTTAGCATCAGATTTATGGGGAAATACTTTGCTTATATATTGGAAGCATTGACCGTCCTTGTCCAAAGCTTTAACTAATTGCTTTATCAATCCAAGCTTTATATGCAGAGGCGGTATCAACATTTTCGAAGGATTAACGAGTGGATCTTTTATAACATTCTGTTTTCCAGGTTCAAACGATTCTCTTGATGGCCAAATTTTCTTTTTATAGTGTTTTTCTCTATCTCTGCTATCAAACATGCATAAATAACATGGGTACTTCGTAAATCCAGATTGTTGTCCAAGTATCATAGATAAAATCTTTAAATCGCCACATATTTGCCATTTATGTTCTCTATATTTTATTTTCGTTAAAAGTAGTTCAAGATTGGAATACTCTTCTTTAAGTACTGTTGAATGTGCTAATGGTATAGGAGCATATTTATTTGTGATATTGAGGAGTACTGCTTTAAGGCTGCGCTTTGATGAATCAATGAATAGTCGCCAATTTTCAGGTTTGTATATGTTGGGTTTCAATTCATCAATAAGACCTTTCACGTCCGTGCAATAAACCATATTAGAATCATTCTTGAAATAATTTCTAAAGCGCTCTTCTCGATTACGATATGCACATACTTTAGTACCCTTTGTCAACATATTTCGTCTCTTAAACTCTGAAGCCATAAACTCTGATTGTTCCTTAGATAAACCACTCTTTCTAAATAAATCGTTCAGACTTTTTTGATCAAACTTTTCAACAGTTCGTTCTTCACCCTTAGGAATATACTCTTCATCACTATCCAGAGAATGTTCTTCAGGTGAACTTAGATCTTCTTCATTTGATGAGCTTCCGTCTGCGGCAATCAGATTTTCAGTTGTTTCATCTGTAGAGTTTTCATCTACATTTAGATTCCCTAAGCCTGTTGTAAAACTATCTCTCGAATCTTTATTTTCAAAAATATCTATAAAATTCTTGGATGGAAATTCTATACAAGAAGTATTAGGATATACTATTCCCTTTTTCTGTATCTTGTCTAAACCTTGTATCTTTGTTAAACAAAAATAGCAATCATTTTCATCTTTTGGTTCCTTCCACTTTGTAGGTATAGTAAATTTTAATTTGGACCTAGCCTGACTGGTGTTGTATCGATTCATCATGGCATAACATGAAGCACATATATAATGAGGAACCCAAATTTTATCCTGTTGAGAAATCTCAATATCAAAACATTTTTGATAGATAAAATTAATATTATCTGTGATTTTTCTTTTGTTTCGTTGTCCAATATATTCTGAACATACATAACAGAAATTATCTTGAGATCCATTACAGGTATGGTTAAAACTGTTATTGGATGTACCAGCGCAGTTTAAAAAAGGTTGAAAATTTGAATTAGCCATATTGTTGAATTAAACCCCACACACTAGGAATCCTGTTCCGATCGCAGGTGAGTCCGCCGTCCTAGGGGTGATAACTCTCATACCTCCCCAGGCCTAAGTATGAGAGCTTTCCGACTTTGTCGAGGACAATGTCAACTCGTCGTCGGACACACTACGGCATCATTCTCACATCCTTGTGCTCCCCTGCAGGACAGCGCGCCTTCGCTGGGTTCGTTACTGCAAAGTAGTGAGTACACCGAATCATTCTACACATCCCATTTTCAGGACAGTTGTCATCGTGACCAATACTTCGCAGCAGCAGGTTTTTTTTAGGTACCCTCATAGAGTACTGATACATATATATATATATATATATATATATAGCTTTGGAAAAAGATCATAAGTCCCATTCGTTTATAAACAATGCTTTAAGATCAATGACAGTGTACAAAAGTGATTAACTGAACGGAGCTTTAAAATGAAACCGAATTCATTTCTAAACAACAGTACCCAGTTCTACAACAGAATAAGTATAAATAAAAAATTGACAGATCAAATTGTCTCTGACACAAACACACCAAATGAAGAAGATCTAAGTTCACCTGAAGAACATTCTCTGGATAGTGATGAAGAGTATATTCCTAAGGGTGAAGAACGAACTGTTGAAAAGTTTGATCAAAAAAGTCTGAACGATTTATTTAGAAAGAGTGGTTTATCTAAGGAACAATCAGAGTTTATGGCTTCAGAGTTTAAGAGATGAAATATGTTGACAAAGGGTACTAAAGTATGTGCATATCGTAATCGAGAAGAGCGCTTTAGAAATTATTTCAAGAATGATTCTAATATGGTTTATTGCACGGACGTGAAAGGTCTTATTGATGAATTGAAACCCAACATATACAAACCTGAAAATTGGCGACTATTCATTGATTCATCAAAGCGCAGCCTTAAAGCAGTACTCCTCAATATCACAAATAAATATGCTCCTATACCATTAGCACATTCAACAGTACTTAAAGAAGAGTATTCCAATCTTGAACTACTTTTAACGAAAATAAAATATAGAGAACATAAATGGCAAATATGTGGCGATTTAAAGATTTTATCTATGATACTTGGACAACAATCTGGATTTACGAAGTACCCATGTTATTTATGCATGTTTGATAGCAGAGATAGAGAAAACACTATAAAAAGAAAATTTGGCCATCAAGAGAATCGTTTGAACCTGGAAAACAGAATGTTATAAAAGATCCACTCGTTAATCCTTCGAAAATTTTGATACCGCCTCTGCATATAAAGCTTGGATTGATAAAGCAATTAGTTAAAGCTCTGGACAAGGACGGTCAATGCTTCCAATATATAAGCAAAGTATTTCCCCATAAATCTGATGCTAAATTAAATGAAGGTATTTTTGATGGTCCTGAAATCCGAACTTTATTTAGAGACGAAAACTTTGAACAAAGCATGACTGACGTTGAAAAGGCAGCATGGTTAAGTTTTAAAGAGGTATCGACGAAATTTTTGGGTAATGCCAAAGACACGAATTATAAAGCTATTGTGAAAAGAATGGTACGTAATTTTGAAAAATTGGGTTGTCTAATGAACTTAAAACTTCATTTTCTTGATTCACACGTTGATCAGTTTCCTGAAAATAACGGAGACTTTAGTGAAGAGCATGGTGAACGATTTCACCAAGATTTAAAGGAGTTTGAACGTAGATTTCAAGGAAACTGGGGTATCAACATGTTAGCAGATTACTGCTGGATGATAAAAAGAGAAACAGCTGCGAAAAAGGACAAAAACGTGTCAGAAATCCACTACATCGGTCATTCGAAGAGAAACGTGTACGTAAGCGTAAGCCAATTTAAAAAAAACATCGGAAGAGAGAGAGAGAGAGAGAGAGAGAGAGACAAACATAGACAAAATGTTAAGTTTAACGTACACAATAGGCTAAGTTAATATCTTGAATTTACAGTCAATGCTGTGAAAGACTCTAAAATTAGTATTTCAGACGTGAAATTTTTAAAAAATCGATAAATTTACCATATACAGTTCTTGTCACCGCCCTCTAGAAGTAATTTTTACACAATCTGACTTCAAATTCATGATCAGCAATCTGAAAAACCCCAGGATAGTATTTCCAATGTTTATCGACTCTTCAAAAGACGCATGATTAAATTTTAATATTGTTTAAATCCATTTTAGGCAAAATTTCGACTTTTACCGATTTCCTCATCTTTTCAGCCCCATACAGAGGACTAGAATCGCGTTAAAAAAATTTGAAGGTATGGTTTCCCGTGTATTTTTTCCCGTAGAATTCGATTTTGAAGTCCAATTAACCGTATCTCATGATTTGTTTTTTCTAGACTCGAAAAACCGCAAAAAAACCGTAAAAAATGAGGTTTTTTCAATAAAACTCTGAGAAAAGGTAGGAAAACCCTATATTTTTATTACAGATTCGGATTCAGCGTCGAAAAATACATGGGAATATGTATGTCTGGTCAAAAGTTCAGACATTTTTTTTCATTTTGTGGGCCTGTGCAATTGATTTTTATGCGCGTATATATTCTAATAATTGATATATGTATATTTAGTAATAGCCAGTGCTTTGAAATATAAACTTGACGAGCAGTGTAAACGTATTACCAATAAGACACCCGGGGTGATATATCGAATATCATTTGTTTCATTTGGTTTTTATACATATTTTGTTTATGAGATTTATTGTCTTTTACATCAATTTTTATTTATAAATTTTCTTGGATTTTGATAATATGTTTCGTAATGTTTTTAGGATTTGTAAAATTTATTTTGAAATTTCGAAACATACGTTTCGCTTCTTTTCTTATGATCTACTTAATTTCGCTTAACAATGAAATAATGCGACTGTTCAATAACTGATGAATTTGATTTACCAATGTTAATAAAAACGATACGTTTATGACGTAACAATTAAAAAATTATAACAATCAATAATAAAAATTTTGGCATTTTGGGGCGTCAGAATTTAAAGATACACCGATTAATACTTGAATCAATGACAAAAAACTCAATTGTTACTTGGTCGGTATCAGATTCAACGCCGGCCTGGTCTTAAGCCTTTTTTAGTTGATAAGGTTGAAAAGTCACTTGATGACCTGACTGTCACTCGCGATAATATTGTTTTGCCTGCTCTCGATGTTTTAGCTCATTTACAAACTATTGAGGTTTTCTGCCACAATGATATTCTTGACGAATTGGTGAATGGCTGTGCTAAAGTCTTGGTTGAAATCTTTAACGCTCATACCCCTCTCAAATTTATTACAATACGGCTTCGTAGTAAACCTTGGGTTTCCAATGATCTGCGTCTACTTATGAGACAGCATGATCATACATACAAGTGGGCGGCTAGGTCTGGTCAATCGGCTAATATAAGTAAGTACAGAACATTGAGAAATTATATTTTAGACAAACTTGACACAGCTAAGTTCCTTTACATATTAAATCGTATTGAGCAGGCAAATGATTCGAGGGTAAAATGGTCGACTCTTGATAAATTGGATCTTGCCAGTAAGGCATTAGCCTTTTCTCTTCAATACTTTTCGGCATCAACTCTTCTGTCTCACTACTGTAGTAGGGAAGACCGGGGTCAGTTGGCTACAGAGGTAAGTAGGCGCTTTGATCGTAATTCGTGATTTAAATTATATATAGCTATACGATCTATATTATAACCATCAGCTTCTTTTCTGTATATATGCCGTAAGTTTCAGTGTGATTGCTACTTTCGTAATGACAATAGGTAAGTTGAAAATTTTTCATATATTCAAAAAATTTTTTTCACACTTTGAAAACTATTGTTTAATATTTCCATTATGACAATAATTATGATTGTTGAGTATATTGTACAAGAGCCACTAATGCTTCTTATCACATATATTTTTTTTTCGATAAGTACATATTAACAATAAAATTTATTTAATTTAATAATTTATTTCAAATTTTTAAACAACTTCGGGGTTGGTTGGAGAAATTTTTTCGGGGCGGATTTGGCTTTCTACTCCTAAGTATATTAAAAAAAAAAATTTTTTTGGGTTTAAAATTCATTTTTAAATTAATTGTATTTTGGTACACAATGGTATGTAACTATAAGCGCAAAACAGAAAGAGCCAAAACACTGAAAGATGTAGTCTTACGAGCAGTAAGAGATGTTAAATTCGAAAGAAAGTCGATTCGTTCAACTGCTGAAGGTTATGGAATTCCGTTAAGATCTTTAACAAGATATTGAAGTCAAGTCAGTTTAAAATTGTAAAGAAACCAATCAAACTGCTAAAAGAAAACTTAATATTAAATAGAAAAACGCTGCTAAGTGCTTTGGCGGAATGCTTTCTCATAGAGCTCTTTGAGTTTCATTAATTTTTTTATATTTGTTTAAATGTGATTTTAATATTAAAAAATTGTCTAGCATTAATATTTACTCATATTGTACTTTATAAATTTCGAACATATATGCTAGCTGTTTGCTTTTTCAACATTCATAGTTTATTTTAAATCATCAAGTAATACAAAAAAATTTGTTCCATTGAAAAAATGATATAATGTAGTAATAAAAAGAATGATGACAACAACATTTCTAACCTTTATAAAATAAAATCATATTTATATATAAATACAGTTCGTGTTTATGGCTCTATAAAAAAAACTACTCTATGAATACCAATTTTCAATAGCTTCCCGTCTACTTATACAAAAACATAGATAGTATGCGAAATTTGAAGCAAATCCATCGAGTAATTTTCGAGACCTCATTGGCTGAATAAATAACATTTTCTTTTCAAAATTTCTTTTTCAAAATTTTAAAAATGCTCTAAAATTAAAACTACCCTATGGAAATCAGTTTTTGAAAATTTCCCTTTTTTCGGCAGCTGTAAATGATTTCCCTGCAAATTTTAGAACAAATCTATCAATACAAGTACTTTACGTAAAATAAAAGAAATTACAAAAAAAAAATCGAAATTTTTTTTTCAAATCTTTAAAATTCTGTAAAATTGTAACCACTCTAAGAAAATTAGTTTTTAAAAGCTTATTCTTTTCAGACAATATCGAATTGATTGTACAAAAATTTTGGAGAAAATTTATTGTATGGTTTACGCAAAATAGAAGATAAATGAAAAATAAAAATTTTTTTTTAATTTTCAAAATACTCTATAATTAAAACTGTTCTGAGAAAATATGTTTTCTAAAGCTTGTTTTTTTCAGACAGTAGCGAATAACTTGCATTTGAATTTTAGAGTAAATCTATCAAATGGTTTTCGTAAAATAGAAAAAAATTACAAATAAAAATTTTTTAAAAAATTTTTAAAATGCTCTAAAATTAAAAGTGCGCTAACAAAATCGGTTTTTAAAAGTTTTTCTAATTTTGGTAGTCAAAATTAAGTTCCATACAAATTTTCAAACAAATTCTTCGAGTAGCTTACGTAAAATACAAAAAAAAAATGAAAAATCGATTTTTTTAAAATTACCAAAATGGCTATAAAATTAAAATTACGCTAAGAAAACCAATTTTCAATAGCTTCCGTACCAGTTAATTGAAAAATTGAATTATATGGAAAATTTGAAGTAAATTCATCAAGTAGTTTTTAAGATTTTATTGGCTTAATAAATAGAAACATTTTTTTCAAAAATTTCAAAATGCTCTAAAATTAAAACTGAACTAAGAAAATCACTTTTTTAAAATTTATTTCATTTGGGCAATCACAAATAATTTTCGTGCAAATTTTGAAGCGAATCCATCAAGTAGTTCTCGAGATACAATTTACTAACTGAAATCATACACACACACACACACACACACACATACTGACATTTTCTGGAAACCATTTTTTTGTACAAATTAATGAAAAAATGGAAAAAAAATTTTTTTATCAATACAATGCTTTCTCTGTGAGAAAGCAAAAAACAGTAGAAAACGAATGCGTGAAAAAAAAGAAACTTGAATCACTAGAATGTGAAGGATGGTTATGTTTAGTTTGCGACGAACCTTTCTCTCAAAACACTTATGGATCCAATGTATAATATGTAAAGAGTGGGCACATAAAACTTGCATATAAGCCAAAATATATTATATTTGCCATAAGTGTAATGATTAGTTCGTAAACAATTTCTATTATTATTCTGTTAGAATATTATTGTTAAATTAATTTTTAAACGAAATGTTATTAAAACAATGTTAAGAGCTGATAATTTTTGAAAAACATAATGTTTATACTGCTTAAATAATTAAATACAATGTAAATTATTTGTTATTCTTGAAAGCCAAATTACCCCAACATATAAGACAACTTACCCCGTGCCCGGGGCATTTCGACCAAATTGTAAAATGATAAAAAACATATTTAAATTAAATCAATATTGATTATACAGCAATATTATCAACTTTAAAATAATTAGTCACGTAAGTACTTTCAATTAATGCCATATTATTTTAATTTATATTTATTTTTTATAAGATATAAAAAAAAATATAAAAAGCGCGCCTACTAGTTCAGGTATCCCCTATTTTTTGGTGTCGTCAAGCTCTATCTTTAACCCTTTCAGAACGTAATTATTATTTCATCATGAGAAGTTCTGATAACCATTTAGCGATGATAAGTGTTCATTTATTAAGCAATTTTTGCAATAAAAAAATTTTTTTTTTCTTTTCTTTTCAAGTTTTCTCAGTTTCTATCAAAGATATAATAACTTAGGCCCTCAGTTTGAGATCGGAAATAGTCCACTTCAATCTAACACATATATTTTTTTTACAAAATTTGAAGCCACTTTTGCACAATTTCAAAAAAACCAAAAAATGTCAATGTACATTGTAATGTACATTGGTTCTGAAAGGGTTAATAGATATTAAGGACACTCTCAGTATTCGTTTATCTGACTCAATTCCTGTTTTTTAATTTCATGAACTGGGCACTGAGATGGTCAATAGTATCGTTACTGCAGTAGAGTCTAGGTCTTTTGGTCTAGACTGTGTCATGGTTCAGATGCTGAAGTTGACCGCCTAATCCTTTGCAAAGCCGTTAAGTCATTTAGTTAATGCTTTTTTAAGACTTTCAGCTTTTTCATCTAGCTGAAAAAGGGCCCACTCACTCCCTCTGGTCAAGCTAAAGGCCATGGACAATTCTGGCCTATTGCTAGGTAATAGGAGCCGTCAAAGGTCCTATAGAGGGTTGTTAACCATTAACTTCTCAACCTTATCAATGTAAACAATTTGCTTAGTGAGCATCAAGCAGATTTTCAAGCGGATCACAGCACGCAGATGGCACTCCTTAATATTTTAGAGAACGCTCGCACTGCCATTAATGAGAGAAGGATGACAGCCCTTCTTCTGTTAGATTTTTTAATAGCCTTTGATATGGTTTCTCATAAGCTAATTCTTTGGAAATTGAGCTATCTCAACTGCTTGGATAAAATAATACTCGGAATCGCCTCTCACCTTCAGCGACGTTCGCAGAAAATTGAGAATCTAGAGAGTGGTGTGGCAGGCGAGTAGGCGCTCTTGAACACTGGTGTTCTACCCGGCAGTGTGTTGGGCCCTTGGCTCTTTTCTATTTTCGTTGATGATCTTCCTAGCGTCCTTCAATTTTTTAAACACATTATGTTTGCTGACGACTTGCAAATCTACCGCAACTTCTTTTTAATGATTTCTCTGAGGAGACTGAGAAAATCGACTCTGGCATCTCCGCTCTGACTTGCTGGGCAGCTGCCAAAGGTCTCACAGTCCATGCAGCCAAAATGCGGGGTATCATTATTGGTAGTGAGCAGTATGTCTCTCGTCTCTCTCACCAAAACTCCTTCTCCTCTCTGATTGTCAATGTTGAGCGCATACCATCCACTTTAGGGGTCAAGAGCCTTGGCGCTTGGATTAACTAGACCCTAAACTGGGAGAAACAAGTGCTGTCTATGGTTCGCAGGGTCCGTGGCTCTTTTCATCCGCTGAGATTTTACAAATTCTCTCTCTCTCTCTCTCTCTCTCTCTCTCTCTCTCTCTCTCTCGGGGCCTTAGGCAGAGGTTGGTTGAATCTCTCATCTTTCCGATCTTCGACTATTTCTGTGTTGTTTACGATGACCTCTTTCAGTATCAGAAACTGAAATTTTATAGGGCCCTTAACGCGTTTGTCAGGTTCATATTTGGTAACATCAAGGCCCAGGAAAGAGTGTCGCCATACAGGCTTGAGTTGGGTTTGCTATCGGTCGAGAGAAGAAGGAGCTACTTTCTCAAGTCCCTGGCTTTCTCAATCATCTCCTCGGGATGTCCATTCTATCTGGCTCGTTGCTTTTCGAGAGTCGATCATGATGTAGTTGTTAGATTATCATCCCGTAGATCCCCTAAGGTACTGATCTGTTCCACTGCTCGCACTAGTGCTATTCGGCAATTATTTATCAGCCGGGCCACTAATCTACTTAACGAGACTAATATGAGCAGTGAATTACCTTTGGTTTTCGATACAGGCTTAATCCTTTGATTTAAACAGCACATTTCCGGCCACCTAATGAACGCGGATCGCACGGACTGCGAGGTATCGCAGTGACTCATTAGGATCATGGTGTACATTGAGCATGTAATAGTAGCCAACATCATACTACATCACACTAGAACATTACTTCTATAGTATCCTACATGCGGATTTATATTATTAGTCCTTTGCTATTACTTTGTAAACCTTATTTTTAATTTGAAGTCAGAATATTTATTTTTTGAATTAATTATACAATATTTTTTATATGTTTGTTACATTTTTATTATTATCATTATTATTATTGTAAACATGTTTGTATATTCTCAGTTCAGCCATACGGGGTTTAATCCCATGGCTAAATAAATATTTGTCTATGCCTATATCTATCTGCCGTACGACTGACTCGTATACATGTTCTTGCGTGTTTCTTTTGATACAACCTTCTCTCTCTCTTTCTCCTTCCTATCATCTTCGCCTGCACGACGCTACTTACGTGCATATCGTATCAAAATCGTTGTGTTATATTTCATAACTCAACGCATTTAAGTAATGTTATTTTTCGTTACTTAACGCTTTTTTTTAACTAGAACACACATACATCAAAGACGAAATACACGCAGCGAGCGCTATTAGCTATCTACAACTCCGCAAACGCATACGCAATAGACCACTTACTCAGCATGTATCAGGAAGAAATCCTAATTCTTCAATTGGATTGAATAGTAGTGATGTTAGTTTACAAAGAAATTTTTACTTTTGTCTAGAAGCTAGTTAAGTATAGGCTCTAATTATGATATATTTATATCATAAGCCATATGCGTGCATGTGTATGTATATAAATGCACGTGTCGGTGTATGTATGTATAAGTATGTATGTATGTATAGATATGCATGTGTATGAGTGTACTTATATATATATATATATGCGGCATTATTTTCCAAAGCGATCACCCCCACCTCTCCAAAATTCATGTGGACTAAAAAAGTTCTATGACGGCTTAAAATGTAGGTATTTTCTTTAACTTTTTTTTACTTTTCGGACTTTTGTCGAGAAACCAAATGGTAGCCTAAAGATGGCGTTCCATAGCAGGCAACCTCAATAAAAAAAAAATAATGATGAAAATTTTAATGAAAAAGATGTTTAATAAATACCAATAATAGATTATAGAAGTTTTTTGAGCCGCTAAATCTGAATCCAAAGTCCATTTATCCATACAAGGTCATCTTCAATGTCATTTCAAGATCGAAGTGAGAAAAAGTTATTTAATCAAATCTAATCATCAACTGTTAAAGTTTTATGGAATCGCTGAATCTGAATTTGAGGTCTGTTCATCTGTATTAGGTTATCTCCAATGTCATTTCAAGGTCAAAGTGAAAAAAAGTTATTTGATCGAGTCTAATCATCGTCTATTAGGGTTTTATGGGATCGCTGAGTCTGAATTTGAGGTTTGTTAATCTGTATAAGGTCATCTCCAATGTCATTTCAAGGTCAAAGTAAAAAAAAGTTATTTAATCAAGTCTAATCGTTGACTCTTAGAGTTTTATGGGATCGCTGAGTCTGAATTTGAGACCTGTTAATCTGTATAAGGTCATCTCCAATGTCATTTCAAGGTCAAAGTAAAAAAAAGTTAATTGATCGAGTCTAATCGTCGACTGTTAGAGTCCTATGGGATCGCTGTGTCCGAATTTGAGACCTGTTAATCTGTATAAGGTCATCTCCAATGTCATTTCAAGGTCAAAGTGAAAAAAAGTTATTTGATCGAGTCTAATCATCGTCTATTAGGGTTTTATGGGATCGCTGAGTCTGAATTTGAGGTCTGTTAATCTGTATAAGGTCATCTTCAATGTCATTCCAAGGTGAAAGTGAAAAAAAGTTATTTGATCGAGTCTAATCATCGTCTATTAGGGTTTTATGGGATCGCTGAGTCTGAATTTGAGGTTGGTTAGTCTGTATAAGGTCATCTTCAATGTCATTCCAAGGTAAAAGTGAAAAAAAGTTATTTGATCGAGTCTAATCATCGTCTATTAGGGTTTTATGGGATCGCTGAGTCTGAATTTGAGGTCAGTTAATCTGTATAAGGTCATCTTCAATGTCATTCCAAGGTAAAAGTGAAAAAAAGTTATTTAATCAAGTCTAATCGTCGACTGTTAGAGTTCTATGGGATCGCTGAGTCTGAATTTGAGGCCTGTTAATCTGTATAAGGTCATCTCCAATGTCATTTAAAAAAAGTTATTTAATCAAATTCAATCATGGACTGTTAGAGTTTTATGGGATAGCTGAGTCTCAATTTAAGGTCTGTTCGTCTGTATAAGGTCATCTTTAATGTCATTCCAGAGTCAAAGTAAGTAAAATTTATTTAATCAAGTATAATCATTGACTACTAAGGTTTTTGTGATCGCTGAGGCGGAATTCGAGGTCCGTCCATTTGTATAAGATCATCTTTAATGTTAATTCTAGGGCACAAAACACCTTGTCCCTCTGCTAGTAAAAAAAGATATGTATTAATTAGATTTAATTAAATTCTTTGAAAATGGAAATAATATTTGAAAGTAGACTAAAATACCTTTATTTTAAGCTTTTATAAGCTCATTTTGCTTTAGCTGTAGTCCCATAATCATTCGATGAATTCTTGTTCTTATAATGGCTCCACCGTAAGATTTAAGGTGAACCAATGGATGGATCTGACTTTTCCAAACTGATTTAAATTCAGTATAAGCATAATTCTTGCGTGAATGAGGGAATTCCTAAAACGCAAAAAATTTTTTACTTTTCAACAAAAAATATTAATTTATTAAATAAATTTTTATTTTTTTACCTTATTTTTGAATTTTTTTAAAAACTTCTTGTCATTCGATTTTAAAACCCTCCATTCACGCGAGAATAATGCTAATACTGAAGTTAAATCAGTTCGGAAAAGTCAAATCCATTCAGCGGTTCAGCTCAAATCTTACGGGACAGCACCTAAAATTTTAAAAATTCAATATTTGAAAAAAAACAGTTTTAAAGTTTTTAATTATTATATCTTAAAATTATCAATGCTATACTCATCTTTCATAGAATAATTCTTATCTGGTATTTCTTATTTATATTAGCTAACAATATGAAAAAGAGATATCAGACAAGAGAACCTTGTTATCGACTAGATAAAGCTGAAATGCAAAAAGACATGTTATTAAAATAATCAATAAAAATAATCTTTCTTATTATAAGATATTTTGTCAGTACTCACCCTTATTCACCAATGAAACTATGTATTTGTTGTAAGAATCAACAAATACATAGTTACTTGTTACTCTGATGGTTGTTAGAATCACTCGTGCTAACCTTGAATCAGCTGGAAACTAAGAAATAATATTTAATATGGAATAATCATTTTATATTTTATAATTCAAATTCAAAATTAAGAAATAAAATATAGATTTAAAATTTATATTTTGATTAATATTAATATTTATAAATAGAATTCATATCTAAATATGTAATAATAATTAGAATTATACTCTTACATGAATTTAATATGCACCCGGTGTATAGAAATCCATCACACCTATTCGTACTTTTCTTTTCAGAGTATGTGCTTCTTTCGAATGAGACTAACTTGATCACTCTACATTAAATTATCTTCTATCATTCCAAGTCCTGACCCACTCGACAGATACATTTCCAAGTTCAAATTTCAATTTCTCCAACATCTTGAGAAAGTTATATCAAGATCAGCACTATTTGGGGAAGTCAATTCAAGTTATTTTCTAACAGCTTTAGATGTAGAACCTTTTGCTACTTGTTCGTATACTGTTGTTATTTAACAACTTATAGCACTGAACTCTGACTGGGCAGCTGGCTTTGATAAATCTATTAAACTACAAAAACTAGACAAACTTGCAAGTCCATGGCCAAGTACACGAACAGCAAGAACATTATATCTGTTAACTTTATACGTATTGTCCATAACACTTTCTCTCTTGTTAGAGTTTACAGTTGCTTATTCATCACAAAAATCACAAATCATATTAATTTTGAATTCTTATCCTCCAAAAGAGGTTTCAATAAATTTCATCTTATGATGTCACACACTGCAACACAATTTTTCCAACATAGAAGATAGAACGTTGGTATCGACATTTCTGTCATTTGCCCTGGAACTTGAAAATTCTATTCTTTTCAGTTTAGAAAAAGAAGTGGGGGTCTACTTCTCTTAGCTTCAGAAGAATTTTTTTCACTTTTACTAAGAAATTTCCTTGGCCTCTTTTCAGATCTTTCTGTAGATCGTTTTCTATCTTGATGTTGGTTATGAAATCTGCCTCTTGTATCTCTTTCATTATTTTACATTTTCGAGGCTCGTATTCTTAATGTCAATTTAAGCTTTTTACACTTCAAATACACTTTCTATTAAGATAAAAGTAGAATTTCAGGCGCACATAAAAAAATATGAAATAACTCGTGAACGTGTAATTTATTAAAAATTAATAATCTTACGTAAATTAAACCACAAAACCTACTAATAATTTTTTAAATGCACTTTAAGTAAACAAACTCACTGCAAACTGACCAAACAAATAGCTGAGACTGACTGTCATGTAGCGAAATGATACGAGCAGAAAGCGCAAACGCGCGAAATTCAAATTGATAAAAAATTACACGAATAACTATGTGGCACTCGTTTCCTTACAAAATCAAAACGAAATAAAATATGGATGTAAAACTTTTCAGAACTTAAATCAAGATAAATATTTTGTTAAAATTGAAAAAATAAACTCTTTTTTTTCAATTAAACCTAAAAAAAAATCAATAAAAATTAAAAAAATCCAATTTAAAATAATTCTCAACATATTTTTAATTTGTATAAATTATATCATTATAGACTTAATAAATAAAAACAAAATTAAATCTCTTAAAAAAAATTTTTGGAAATTAATTAATGATTTATGAATTGTTGAATCAAGTAATAAGAAAATAAGTTCTCATAGTGTTTTAATAAGATTAGCTAAAAATTTGAGAAAAATCTCAAAATAGCAAAATTAACAAAAAAATCAATTAAAAGTTTATTCTACTAATTTCTTCATAAAAACGAAACTAAATGAGATAGAGTAAAAAAACTTGTTGGAGCTTATTCTACAGTAAATTTCCTATAAAAAAAATTAATAAACCCAAATTCGATGGTGGGACCGAAAAAAGGTGTTTTGTGCCCTTAAGGTCAAAGTGAGAAAAAGTTACTTAATTAAGTGCAATCATCAACTACTAGGATTGTTATAATCGCTGAGTTTGAATTTGAAGTCTGTTCGTCTATATAATGTCATCTATAATTTTATATCTGGGTCAAAGTTAGATAAAGTTGCTTAATCAAGTGCAATTATCGACTACTGGAGTTTTTGAGATCATTGAATCGGAATTTGAGGTCTGTTAATGTGTATAAGGTCATCTTCGATATCATTTCAAGGTTAAACTATGAAAGAATTATTCAATCAAGTTCAATCATCGATTACTAGGGTTTTAGGGATCGCTGAGTCTGAACTCGAGGTCTTTTTATCTATATAAGGTCAGCTTCAAGGCTATTTAAAGGTTAAAGTAAAAAAAAAGTTATTTGAATAGTCTTATCATTGTCTGTATATATTTTCGTGGTCTAAATTCGAGGTCCTTTCGTCTGTATAAGGTTATTTTCAGAGTCATTTCAAGCTAATTCTAAGGGTAAATTGAGAAAACTGAAATAAAATCCATTTATCGGTTACTCTAATATTTCCGAGCAGTTAATTTGAGTTAGGAGTTCGTTTTTGTATATAAGGTCATCTCCACTATCACTTCAGAGTCAAATTGGGAAAGCTATGCAATCAAGTCCAATTATCGGTTAAGGAAGACCTTTACAAGTAACACTTTTTAAGAGAGTATTTCTATTTTTTAATCTAAGAATTTTTTGAGTGCAAGAATTATTTTCAAATTATCAATAGATTGGTTTTCGGAGAGAATTTATTGAAGAGGTTTGTATCTTGATATTTGTATTGCGTTTGGGGTAAGTATGAACTTAATTTTTATTATAAAAATGCAACTAAATAATAAATACAAGTATTTAATTAATGTAAACAAGAATTATATATATCTTACTGTATATTCAAATGATAAATAAAATATTACAAACATTTCAAGAAAATGAGAAAAAATAATTTTTTAATTTTTTTGAGAGTAAAAATAACATTAATTTTATGTCTTATAGAATAATTATAACTGAAAATATTATACAAGGTCATTAAAAAAATCACAGTAAATATCTTATTAAGGGGTATAAACATATTTCAACCTGAAAAATGAAATACAATTTTTCAATTAATGATTAAGTGAATTAAAAAATATATAAAATACTACTTTAAAGTAGACATAAATACCTTTATTTTAATCCTTTTTGGATTTATTTTACTCCAGTCATACTCTCATGATCACCCGATGAACCTTCGAATCCATAATTCATGGACCGTAAGGTTTCTAATGACCTCATGAACTAATTTTACTTTTCCAAATGGATTTGACTTCAGTAATGTCATTCTTGCATGAATATAGGGATTTTTATAAAATCAAAAATTTATAACTTTTCAACAAATAATTCTAATTTTTAGAAAATTCATCAATTTTTTTGATAAATTTTAATATTTTTGTATTTTTTCATTACTTTTAGTCTTTTAATTTCAAAAGCCTACATTCATGCAAGAATAAAATCAACACTGAAGCCAAATCCATTTGGTAAAGTTAGATTAGTTCATTAGGTCATTCGAAGCTTTACGGTCTAGAAATTAAACATTATTTACAAAAATTTAAACATAAACTTTTAGGTGTATATTTAAGTTTTTTAATAACCGAAAAATTACTAAACATTTTCTGTACTTATAATATAAAAAATCTTGGAATAAATGTAATTTAAGTGAACTACTAAAGTTGGGGTTACCATAGAAATGAATGTCCCGTTTTAAAATTTAGCCATGGGATTATTTTCGAATTTTTCGGCTATTCAAATTATTCGATTAGTGCAATTTATGATGAAATAATTTAAATAATCGAATAATATTCAAATAACTCATGTAAGTGTGCGTGTGCGTGTGCATGTGCGCGCGTGTGTGTGTGTGTGTGTGTGTGTGTGTGTGTGTGTGTGAGTGTGTGCGAAAGGTGGGGATATTATTATTCAAATAAAAAATTTGAATAATCAATATTCACTTGGCTTTTCCAATAATTTCAAATTATAGAGCTAATGTTAAATCATCGTTATTTATTACTTAAGATATAATTTCAGTAAACAAACGATATTACTTTCTTTTTCCAGGATTCAAAAACTAATTTTATGAAATAAAATTTGTGTTTCTTAATTCAATAATCATACAGAATCTAATACTGTTAATTTAAATTATATAAACAATACAATTTTAATTGTTATTATTTAAACTTTGCATAAATAATCTATATGGAAAAAAAATCATGATGTGAAACTCGATGCATGACTTCAAGTTCGCTTACGCCTGTGGTAAAATATGCAACGCTGCCATTTGCGGTACAAATTCGGAAATATATCCTTTCTGCCAAGTGTACGTGTATTTTATTTAGAATAATTCAAAACACAATTGTTTTCAATTATTGTTAGTAAAATATATGTACGTTCTTGTGCTTACATCAGCATAAAATTTCAGAGACTTGAACATATGTGCATATCTCAGGATTTTTTGATATTTGACACAACATATATAAGATATTTTACAACTGTAAAATTTTAAATTTAAACTTATATCTGCGGAAGACTATTACGTAAGTTTTTAACACATTATTTAAGCTATATAGACCGATCAAATGAAATTCAGAGCTATTTTATTCGTAAAATAATTATAAGATATAGCTACAAGTAGAAAAAACACTTATAAATCCCGCTGATAGAAGCAGCCTAATGACCACGTATCAGATAAAGTTACGATCTACTCATGCACGAATCTTATATTTCATGCATTAATATTGATAGCCAATAATTGAACTTAAGTAACCAATGATTGAATTTCATTTAACAATTTTCTTCAATCTTGAGTATTACTTTGTCCTTGGAATTGTCTTGAAATGACCTTATTTAGACAAACAGACTTTAAATTCACACTCGGCGATCTCAAATGCTCTTATAATCGATAGTTGGACGACAGTGAACAACTTTTTCTTACTTTAACTTCAAAATGACCTTTAAGTGACTAACGTTGACCTCATACAAACGAACACACTTCAAATTCCGCCTTAGTGATCCCAAAAAACCCTAGTAGTCAATCATTGTACTTGAATAAATAACTTTTTTATATTTTGACCGTAAAATGACATTGGAGATGACTTTATACAGAATAACAGACCTCAAATTCGAACTCAACTATCACAAAGACCCCAGTAGTTGATGACTGGACTTGATAAACAACTTTTTCTTACTTTGACCTTCATATGACATTGAATATGATCTTATACAAATAGACGAACCTCAAATTTTGCCTCAGCGATCACAAAAACCCTAGTAGTCAATGATTGTACTTGATTAAATAAAATTTACTTACTTTGACCTTAAAATGACATCGACGATGACCTTTTACAGACGAACAGACCTCACATTCAGGCTTTTCCATCCCATTAAGCCCTAATAGTCGACGATTAGACTTAATTAAGTAACTTTTTTTCACTTTTACCTTGGAATGACATTGAAGATGACCTTATACAGATTAACAGACCTCAAATTCAGACTCAGCGATCCCATAAAACCCTAGTAGACGATGATTAGACTCGATCAAATAACTTTTTTTCACTTTGACCTTGAGATGACATTGGAGATGACCTTGTATGGATAAATGGACTTTGGATTCAGATTTAGCGGCTCAAAAAACTTCTATAATCTATTATTGGTATTTATTAAACATCTTTTTCATTAAAATTTTCATCATTATTTTTTTTTTATTGAGGTTGCCTGCTGTGGAACGCCATCTTTAGGCTACCGTTTGGTTCCTCGACAAAAGGCCAAAAAGTAAAAAAAAGTTAAAGAAAATACCTACATTTTAAGCCGTTGTAGAACTTTTTTAGTCCACATGAATTTTGGAGAGGTGGAGGTGATCGCTTTGGAAAAGAATGCCCCATATATATATATATATATATATATATATATTGTAACGAGTATCGATACTATACTCGTCATATATGCTGTGCCAGCTGATAGGCGAGGGCAGCACACGATGGACTAGGATAACCACGTGTGAAGCGCCTTGTGCTGGCTTACATGAGGTATATGTAAACGAGACGCGCGCAGGTAAGAACGATAGGAAGAGAGTGGAAGATAGCTAACAAATAATTAACATAAGACAAAGCTCACTCTTTCTATCTCATTATTATCCGTACCGCCATTGGAAGTCTTCCTTGCTTTTCACTGCGCTCTCTCTAATAAAAAGTCTTTTTCGTTTTGATTAATGAAATTTGTATAGCTACGCGTTTTGCAGTGTTGTGTAAGTGTGTGTATTAGTTGTGTCAAATACTTGTGTTTGTAGGCGGATCGCTGCACACAATATTTGACACAAAATCTTTTGTTTGATTATAGCGGAACCTACACAACAACGCGGTATACTAAGCAGTTTAGCAGTGCGTAAAAGAGAGTCAGCGAGCCGGATTTTCTTTATCTTCTCTTTATAGTTCATTACGCGTGATCGCCGAATTGAAAAGGTACATTGGTTGCAACCCCCTATGAGTTTGTGTGTAATAATTAATTGTATTCTGCAGCTCATTTATTTGTTTATTTAATAATTTATTAGATAGATTTTATAAGCTCGGCCTGAGCGTTAAATTTGATATCTTTTACCTCTGTTTTATTTTTCTTACTTTTAATGAACTTAATCAGTTATTTTCCTTTTAAATAAAGTTTTCTTGATATTTGTTTTGTCTGGTGCAGTGAAGAATTACCACGCCAGAGTACCTAATCTTATATATTGTACATTTAATTTATTTCATATATAACTGGCAATCAGCACGCTTTTGTATTAACAAAAGCAATTGCACAGTTGATTATTATATTTTGTATTGTAATTGAGGTACGAGTTCTGAGCAGCTAGTGCAAGTGATCAGCTGATCACATTATAACAGCTGAGATACTTGTAACAAAAAGTTACTAGTATATATTATTTAATTTAATTTAACTCTTGTTACAATGTATATATATATCTTCCTATATTCTATAGACGTAAGCCTCAAAAAATAGCATTCTTGCGTCCTCCCCCCTCCTCCCCAGCCTCACATTTAAAAATTTTTTTAATGTAAATATAGATTTTTTTTCAGCCTCTGTGAGATGCCCCCCCTTCTCCCCCAGCCTCCCCCTCCTCCCCTTTCTCCCCCTCCTCGACCCGCCTCTGACATCGCCTCAACGTTTGTCGCCTCATATTACCTCATAGCACAGTAGGCCAGAAAAACTAAAAAGCTGGCCAAAACTCTAATTAATAAGATTACGGTACAAAAATTAGTATACCCATATTTTTTGTTATAACAATTAATTCATAGCATTTTTTATAATTTCTTTTATTTATTAGCTTTTAAAGTATAAAGGTAATAAATTAAATTAGTTAATATGAAAGCAATTCTTTTGTGAATATCTTTGAAAAAAGTTCATTAGAAATGAAATAAAATTCTGATAAGAATTTCAATTTTCAATAATGGTTTTGACTAAGAAAGATAAATTGATTGTTAAAGAACAGGGATTGTATAGTGGAATTGCTTTTATGTTAACTGATTTTCATATATTAGAATTTAATAATATTTTAAATCGGCACACCTCATTTAATATGCAATTAACTTCACTAATTCAAAGACCACAATATATTAAATCAGTACCGATTGATGGAGAATTTATACAGTTATTATTTTCCGGAAATTTGGAAAAGGGTCATCGGATTCGTGTGTATTATAATAATAAGGTAATTCATATGACAGTTAAAATCTTAAATATGTACAAGATAAGCATAAGATTTATATAAAAAGATTATTTCCAAACAAATCAGAATTGAGCACATTATTCGAAACAGTACGATCACAAACAGATAATTATGATTGTGGCGTTTTTGCAATTGTTTTTGCTATTGCAATACTTTATAGTTTAGGTCCATGTTGTTTAAGATATGATGTTTCTTAAATGCGATAATATTTATCAAGAATTTTTAGAACGCAACAAATAAGAATGTTACCAGTTTTGCAAAATTATAATGATGTAAATATTAATTACGATAATCTACCGGACATGATAAGGAGTTTTTTCATGAGCAACGTCTAAATCAAATACCATCAAATTTAGATTCCACCAAGCTTGAACTATTAGAAAAAAACTCACAAATGCATTTATTGGCAGAACAAAAAAAGATCATGGAAGTGTATCGTAAACAAAAGAATTCGAATCATGAAACAATTTTGATGGAAATTGACAATGACATTTCAGATACAAATTTTTAAAAACCAGATAACGATATAATGGGAATCGATGATATCCACTTAAATTATAACGATAATAAAATTAGCACAGTTGAGATTAAATTAAATTAAGAAAAAAAAAATCAAAAGAAATAGATTAAAAAGAAGCTTTATTTGTAACAGGACTTAAGAGCATGACGAAGCTTCCCGCCTTCTAATAATATTTCCAATCCTAACTTATGAATAAACGATGCGTTTAATCGAGTTTTTTGGCTACAGAGTAAAAATTTGTAAGATCAAACTCTAGTGCGGACAACTCAAGAAATCCACCAACATATTATACATATAAAGTTATAAAAAAACTTCCCATGTATCGTATTTTATGGTTAGGTTTATCAAGATTGATATCTAATTTCCAATCCAAGCTCATAAAAAAATAACAAGTCTAAATGATTTTTTATTTTAACAAAAATGATTGTATTAATATAGCTTTAGTGCGAAACAAGTCATTATATTTGTTTAATTTATGAATTTAAAAAGATATTCATAAAATAGCAAAAGCAAAACTCAATTGCTGCAGCTCCGACATTCCGTTAATAGAAAAATGGTAACAAAACAATCACATAAATATAAAAAAATTTCAGAAAAAGACATTATTATGTAAACGCAAGAAAAAAAAGTAATAATAAATTAAAACTAAGACGTGTTCAAGAAACTTTACGTAAGAAAAAAACTTATATGAAAATAAAAAAAGGACAACCAAATAAATATAAACAGAAATTAGAAAATACTAAAATAACAATATGGCAATTCAAGGAAACAGTGAGTACTGATAAATTGGAACAAATACGTGCGAATGAGACTTTACGTGAGAAAGAAGTTTATATAAAAATTAAAGAAAAAAAAAACTAAAATAATATAAAAAAAAATTAGAAAATATTAAGACAACAAAATTGAAATTCAAGGAAAAAATGAGTATTGATTAATTGGTACAAATACGTGCAAATGAAGCTTTACGTAAAAACGAAGATTATATAAAAATTATAGAGAAACAACCCAATAAATATAAAGAAAAATTAAAAAATACTAAAATAACAAAAATGAGATCAAAGATAAAAAAGGGTACTGATAAAATGGAACAAATACGCACAAATAAAGCTACACGTAAGAAAAAAGCTTACATAAAAATGAAAAAAAAACGACCAAATAAATATAAAAAAAATTGGAAATATTAAGATATAAAAAATAAAATCAATTAAAAATAGAGATACTAATAAATTGAAAAAATTGCATGAAGAAGAAAAATTACGCGAAAAAGAGACTTATAGAAAAGTTATTAGTGAACAATATAATGAATATGAGAGGATGGTACAAATCAAAAATAAAAAATTGGAAAATGCCGAAATTATTAGAAAAACACAAGTAAAAAATGATTGTTACCAATTAAAAGAATCACGCACAAGGTGTAAACAAATAGAAATTGGTGACAATAAACATGTTAATAATGATACTACAATAAATATTCCAATAGATGAAAAAAAGCGAAAACATAAACATGATTCTTATCAATTAAAGATATAATTTATTAAGTGTAAGCGAATAAAAATTAAAGACAATATTTAATATGAAAATTACAATATTAATTATTATAATAACAATCATAATATTGTATTGAACAAAAATATTGATAAAACAATAAAGGGCAAAGTAGAGAAAAAATTAGAGAAATTAAATCAAAAAATATCAATTGAAAAAAATAATTCGAAACTAATTGGTTGTATAGCAAATATATATTTCGATGAAAATCTCATATCTGAAAATAACATTGGTTCCATGATAAATACATGTGTTTATTGTAATGCGAAACATTTTGCTTTCGGATGTACTAAAAGTAATGATTTCTCTTATTGTTGTCATAAAGGTGAAGTAGAATTGTTAGGAAATCCTCCTTACCCAAAACAATTAAATTTTTGAGCAACTGTTAGAACACAAGTTGTTAGAATATGTGGACAAATTCACCATAATGTATATGCGTTACATCCTAATAAAGATGAAGCACGTAAATATGGGCAATTATATATTTTAGATAATGAAATGGCAACGATTGAACGGAATAAGTTCAATATAAATTTAACATTATTTAAACATTTAGATATCTTGATAAGAGACATCAACCCTTATGCTAAAGCCTATAAAATGATGCATAAAGAAGAAAAAGAAGAACTACAATGATGTGCAAAAATCTATTGTCCTCCAAGAACTGTTACTATGTCTATTGTCCGCAATAATAATTCGGATGAAAATAGATATAATCTACTTACCTGTAATGAAGTTGCAATAGTATATGTTGGAGAAGATGATGTTCCTCCTATTGAACGTGATATTGTCATGTACTCTAAGTATAATGAATCAATTAGTATGGCGACAATTAGTAAACATACAGATCCTATGACATATCCGCTTATTTATCCTAATGGTGGTTTTGGATGGATGCCAAATATGAAAAGTAAATTTGGAAAATCTAATATTTCAAATTTCAAATTTCATAATTATAGATTTAGTGTTAAAAATGAATTTAGTCCATTCCTTAATTTGGAAAAATTATCTCAACAGTTGATTGCTGATGCGTTTGGAAAAGTTGAAGCCTCCAGATTATATTCCATACGAAAAAAACAAAACTTATTAAGAAGTGATTTTTATAAAGGTGTTATGGACTATTTACATAACAAAAAATAATCAGATTCTTTAAAAATTGGAAAAATGGTAATATTACCGTCAAACTTTACAGAAAGTTCACGATTTTTAAAACGAAATTACATTGACTCAATGACACTTGTAAATTATCATGGTAAACCTGACCTTTTTGTAACTATGACATGTAACCCACATTGGAAAGAAATAACTGAAAACTTGGAAATTTATGAAAATGCAATAGATAGGCCAGACATTAATTAGATTTAACAAAAGTATTTTATCAAAAAGTAGAAGAATTCAAAAATTCAATAATAAAAAAGGGAATATTAGGAAAATGTATTGCATATAGTTATGTGATTGAATTTCAAAAACGAGAATTACCGCATATGCATATGTTACTAACAAGTTACTCTTGGGTGAAAATGATAAATTTGATATTCCCAAAAAAGTTGATAAAATAATAAGTGCAGGAATCCCAAATAGAGATATTTGTCCATAATTATATAGTATTGTTAAACAAATTTATGATACGCGGTCCCTGTGGTATGCAAAATATAAATTGTCTGTGTATGGATAAAAACACGAAACAATGTACTGATACTTTTCCAAGAAAATTTAATAATACAACAACATTTGAATCCAATGGATATCCACTATACAAACGTAAAAATGATTGCGTCAAAATAATTTTCAAAAATAAATTTACAAAAAGAGTTGCAGATAATGGATTTGTTGTTTCTTATAATTCTTACTTCTTATTAAAATTTAATGCACACATAAACGTAAAAGTATGTTCCACTGTACAATGCATTAAATATTTATATAAATACTGTTATAAAGGTCATAATTGTGCATACATTGAAATACATCAAGTAAATGTCGATTTTCAATCAGAAAATAAATATACTTTTCAAAATGACAATCGTGAAAATGTTGAATATGAATATGACGAAATCCAACAATGCATTAATACATGATATTTATGTCCACCTAAAGCAATGCACACATAATTAGAATATCCTTTTAATGTTATTTCACATACTATAAAACATCTAAGCATTCATGAAGAAAATCAGAAATTATTACATGTTATTCATGAAGAAAAGAAGAAACTATTACATGTTTAAGGAGCCACATCTTTTGAAGCTTTGCGTAGTGTTGATGATGTGATGCACAATTCGTTTTATGAGGCTGCTAAGACAAAACAATTAATTAATGAAGACAAAGAATGGAATAGATGTTTGGAAGAAGCATCTTTAACAGAATTCCCTCATACTCTTTGTGAATTATTTGCTTTTATTTGCTTTTTTCATAATCCTATAAATGCACGAGATTTATATGAAAAATATAAAGATAAATTTTACTATCCTAAATACGAAAAAAATATAGATGAAAATTTTGCATTGAATGTTATAAAAATAATTTACAAGTCAATGGATTTTCTTTGAACGATTTTAATCTACCTAACATAAGCACATTTATAGAAGAATATAATAATTAAACAATTTTAAATCATAATAATAATATTCTTAATGAATCAGAAATGGAAATAAATTCTTTAAATGATAAACAAAGGCAAATATTCAACTCTACTATAAAAAGTTCAAACAACCAAAGTAAAGAAAAATATATTTTCATAAATGGACCAGATGGAAGTGGAAAATTTATCTACTTATCATTTTAATAGTTCATTTTAAATATCACACTATACATTATTTATGTGCAGCTTGGACAGCTATAGCAGCGAATTCATCAGTCGATGGAAAAACCGTGCATACAACATTTAAACTAAGAGGCGTTAAGAGGCCGCTAGATTAAATTAATTAATTGATAATGAAATTAATTTTGATGCTTTGTTTTCAAAAATAGTTTGACATACTTACAAAATTATAAGTGAGGCTAGAGAATTAATTTGTTCTCAATAGAAAAAATATTGTTTTTTACTGTACAAGTTGCGGACATTTATTGATTTCTAGTAATAACTACTAGTTTTTCCAGAAACGTACATTTTCCGATCAGAAAAGGATAGAGAGATACAACGTTCTCTTAAATATAATAGATTGTATAACTTGTAATGTTATGCCTAATTCTGCAGAAAGTAAACAAAGGGAACACAAATAATTATTTGGGATAAAATATCCACGACTTTAAAATTTGTTTTTGAAGCAGTTGATCGTCTTTTTCAAGATTTATGCGATGTGAACCAACCTTTCGGTGGCAAAATTTTAATTGCATCAGGAGATTTCAGGCAAACATTACCAATTGTACGACATGGAAGCCGTATGAATATTATTGGAAATTCAGTTAAATTTAGTTTATTATGGCAGAATTTAGAGCCTAAAATATAGAGCTAAAGTAAATATAAGAATCAAAAAAAATTTGGCTTAAAAAAATATAAAGACCAAGAAAATATAATGATAAAAAAAATATTAGGCCCAAAAAAATGTTTAAAAAAATATTGGGTCCAAAAAAATATAGAGCTCAAGAAAATATAAGAATCAAAAAAATATTGGGATCAAAAAAATAAAAGAATCAGACAAATATTGGGTCCAAAAAATATAGAGACCAAGAGAATATAATAATAAAAACAACATTGCACCAAAAAAATATAAGATTAAAAAAATATAGACCCAAAAAAAAGTTAAAAAACAATGAGACCCAGAAAAATATATGGCCCCAAAAAATTAGAGGCCCGAAAAAATGAGGCCCAAAGAAAATAGGACTCGAAAAAAAGTAGGTCCAAAAAAATATAAGGCCTAGAGAAATATAGGACCAAAAAAGATATGGAAGCCAAGAAATATGAGGCCGAAAAAAATGTGGCCCAGAGAAAATAAGACAAAAAAATGTAGAGCCAAAAAAATATAAGGCCCAGAAAAATATAGAGTTATATAAAATATAGGACTTAAAAAAATTACAGAACCCATGAAAATATAAATTTAAAAAAAAGATTAGGCCCAAAAAATATAGAGCCAGAGAATATATAAGAATCGAAAAAATATTTGGCCCAAAAAAATTAGAGCCCAAGACAATATAAGGCCTAAAGAAAATAGCACTAAAAAAAAAGTAGGGCCCGAAAAGTATAAGGCCCAGAAAAATATAGAGCTGAATCAAATATAGCACCAAAAAAAAGTAATAAAACCCAAGAAAATATTAATCTCGAAAAAATATTGGGCCCAAAAAAATGTTGGTCCTAAAAAAACATAGAGCCCAATAATATGTAAGAATCGAAAAAATATTGGGCCCAAAAAATATAGAGACCAAGAAAATATAAAGTCAAGAAAAATATAGGGCCCAAAGAATACAAAGCCTAAAATATATAGAGACTAAAAAAATATTGGGCCCAAAAAAATATTGGGCCCAAAAAAATATTGGTCCTAAAAGAATTGAGAGACCAATAATATATGAGAATCGAAAAAATATTGTGCCCAAAAAATATAGAGCCCAAGGAAATATATAGTAAAAAAAAAATATAGGGCCTAAAAAAATATAAGGCCCAAAAAATATAGAGCCCAAAAAAATATAGAGACCGAAAAAATATTGGGCCCAGAAAAATATTGAGCCCAAAAAAATATTGGGCCCCAAATAATATAAGGCCCAGAAAAATATAGAGCTAAATAAAATATAGGACCCACAAAAATTATATAACCCGAGAAAATATAAATTTAAAAAAAATATTGGGCCCAAATAAATATAGGGTGCAAGAAAATGTAAGGCTCAAAAAAATATTGGGCCCAATAAAATATAAGACCCAAAAAAATATGACCCAAAAAGATGCTTATGACTAATGAGGACTAATTATATAGGGCCCAATAAAAAATTGCTACTCTTATTACCAAAAGATTAGACACATTTAACAAATGCGGAGAACCGGAGAGCTGGAGAAACGGAAAAAAAGTGGTTTCACTTCAATATAATATAGGATATTTGATCATTAAAAAAAGTTCGTTCTAAAAAGAACTGAAATAAAAATTATTTCAAGTTATTTCTAATAATTGTATTCTTCAATTCATTTACAGTTATCTTCGGATATTTGCAGTATCTACATTTGAAAAACGTATAAATGATAATAAACAATTATTATTTATCTCCAGCCTAACGCTTTTTTATTGTTATTTACAGTTTTCAATATTTTCTCATAATCATTTATTTATTCACAGTATTATTCTACTTTTACAAAATAATTTTTATACAAGGTCATAAAATAATTTAATATAAGAAAATATACATACATGTTGCATATCACAAAAAAATTTCAACATCAAAACTAATTTTTTTAATGTATAGAATACAAAATTAAATTATTAGAATTTTGAAATTTTGATATGGGAATACTTTTTATAAATAACTTTTTAATAGCTTTAAATAATGTTAAATTTCTTAACCCTTTCAGAACCAATGTACATTACAATGTACATTGACATTTTTTGGTTTTTTTGAAATTGTGCAAAAGTGGCTTCAAATTTTGTAAAAAAAATATGTGTATTAGATTCAAGTAGACTATTTCCGATCTCAAACTGAGGGCCTAAGTTATTATATCTTTGATAGAAACTGAGAAAACTTGAAAAGAAAAAAAAAAAAAAAAATTTTTTATCGCAAAAATTGCTTAATAAATGAACACTTATCATCGCTAAATGGTTATCAGAACTTTTCATGATGAAATAATAATTCCGTTCTGAAAGGGTTAAATAACTCATGGAATTGAATGCTAATTAATTTTAGTCATGAAGTTAATTATTCTAGTTGGAAATGTATTTAATAAAATAATATAACTATTTATTACTTAAGAAGGGACCGAACTATCTGTCTTTGTCTAATAGCGTTTTTCATCATTTATGTAAACACTATCCGGTATAACAAGAAAAAAATAGCAGTCCCCGCTAGATATTAGTATAATTAGTAAATTTTGTAATAACAACCAAATTTCTTACCGCATAGTTTTTGACTAATTAGAGACCTACTAGCAATCTAGAATATAACCTATCTTTTTTTGGTAGGTCTCTAATTATTCAAAAACCACGCAGTGAAAAAATTCGGTTGTTATTACAAAATTTACTTATTATACTAATATCTAGCGGGGGTGCTATTTTTTCTTGTTATACTGGATAGTGTTTACATAAATGATGAAAAACGCTATTAGACAAAGACAGATAGTTCGGCCCCTTCTTAATAAAAATTTCTTTAACTTTTTATTTATAGTTCGAAATAATATTAAATATATGATTATCATCTTAATAGTTTTTATAAAATATTATGTAAATTTTATGAGTATAAATTATTTAAGGAGATGCAAAATGGACACTACACTTGTACCCATAAGTATTGACTATATTTTGATTGTATTTCAAAATTTTTAATAAAGAGATGCACTAACATAAAGTATGTATCACGAAGATTAGTCAGTAAAATTTTTAAATAAATTTATTTATTGGTTATTGAGAAGTTTGGGTTCCAATATTATTTATTAAAATTTTTCTACTTGGGATCAGAAATCTAAATATCTTGAAAACTAATGATTGGATTAATTTGAAAATTCAAATAAATAATTATCATTGTACATACTACAAGTTAATACATTCCTTTTATGGGAATTCAGCAATAGAATAGAAAGACAATTAAATATAACAGTTGAATGGAAAGACAGTTGTATTCAGTGTCCGTTTTTTATCTCCTTATAGTGAAATATAATTAAACTTTGACAACAAATTCAACATAAAAATAATTAGATTGCTATTACAAAATCACTTATTATACTAATATCTAGCGGGGCTACTATTTTTTTCATGCTACAACGGATGGTGTTTATATAAATGATGAAAAACTCTATTAGACAAAGACAGATCGTTCGGCATGCTCTTAAAGACTTTTTTTTAAAAAAGCAACAAAATGTTTTGTGTGCTCATTTACTAACTTAAATTAATATTAAAAGAAATTTTTTATCTGAAGTTATACAATTATAAAAACTTTTAATCATTTAATTTGTTATCTGTTTTATTCGTATTCATATAATAATCCGATATTAATTTTTTATATGAAAAAAAAAATATCTTTATACATTAATTTAACAAAAAAAGACTATATTTTTAATTTATAATATTAATGGGGGATCATTATATAAATACGAAAAAAGCAGATTAAAAATTAAATGAATTAATTTTTATAATTATGTAATTTTGGGTAGAAATTTTTCATTACTATTAATTTTAGTTAGTGAAAAAACAGAAAATATTATGCTTTTTCCAGGCAAAATCTTTTATTTGATAAAATTCATGTATTCAAAACATTGTAAAGATATTTAGATTTTGTAATTAATTTATTTAATTTATAAAATTTTATTGAACCAACGATTTCCTCTTAAGAAATAACATATTTTTTGTGTTCTTCTTTATCAATTAAAATTAATAATAATAAAAATTCTTTATCGAAAGTTATACACAATTATAAAAAATTTTCAATCATTTAAAATGTAATATATTTTATTTTGTATTTAAATAATCTGCTATAAATTTTATAAATTAAAAAGAATATGAGAAATTAATTTAATAGAAAAAAAAGACAATATTTTTAATCTATAAAATTAAATTAATGTAAGGCAGACACTACACCTGTACTTATAAATATTGCCTGACTTTTCATTTTATTGTAAAATTTTTGAAAAGAAATGCATTAGCTTATAGTATGTACCATGAAGATTATTCTATTAAATTTTCAAATAAATTCATTCATCAATTATTTAAAATGTTGGAGTCCAATGAAATATATATTAAAATTGTTCGATTTTGTACTAGGAATACAAAATTCTTATAAACAAAGGAATAGATTTATTTATAAGTTCAACTGAATAATAATTTTCATAATATTTACTAAAAACTAATGTATTTTTTTTCTAAAACTTTGCAATAACTTTCCGTAAACATTAATATATCCTTCCTGTAAGATTCTGTGAAAGGCTGCAGAAAGTTTAAATAGAATCTTCCGCAAAATGTTACTGCAAGCTTTCTGCAAGATGTAAAGTAATCTTCCAGATAATTTGGATATAACTTTTCGGAAGCTTACTAGAAGCTATTTAGATATAGAATCTTAAAATAGAATCTTTCACAAAATATTACTGGAAGATTCTTGCAAGATATAATGTAATCTTTTGAATAATGTTTCTGTAATATTGCATGTAATCTTTTCGGAAGCTTACTGCAAGCTACTTTGTAATGTTCCATTTAGCTCTCATGGAATATTACATGTTAGCTTCCCTGAACCTTCCGTAAAGCTTACATGAAAGATTCCAATGGAAGCTTCCCAAAACTTTCATTTAACTTTCGGGAAGCTTACAGAGAATCTTCCTGACAAGTTACTGGTAACCTTCCGCAAACATTGAAATATTTTTTCTGTAACATGCCGTGAAAGGCTGCAGGAAGTTTGAATGGAATCTTCCACAAAATATTACTGGAAGCTATTTTGTAATGTTCCATTTAGCCCTCATGGAATATTACATGTAAGCTTCCTTGAACCTTCCGTAAAGCTTACATTGGAATCTTCCTCGAACCTTTCGACGGAAGCTTCCCGAATCTTTCCTACTATATGGGAGTTGAATATAAATGTTTATATTAATAATTATAGCGTTGAAATTTATTTTTATGAAAATATTATCCGGTTGACATTTACAGTATTATTTTAACTATATTTAACCTTTAGGGGACGGGAAAGCCACCATAGTGGCTCAACCGTGGATAGACACTTTACATATGAGAATTTCCCAATATTAGAGACACATATTATGTGTTGTTACGAACTCTGATTTTTCCATTTAGTTTTATTTATCAATTATTAAAATAATTCAATATGATTCTGGTAAGATATATTCAAAGTAACACTAAAATTAAAATAAACTAATTTTAAGATATAAATTACTAACATAGCAATTAGAACAATAATACAAAACTAATTCATATATATTTAAATATTAATTTGTAGACATTATAAATATAAATTATTTTCATAAAACAAATATAAACAATCTTTCTTTTACAGATTAACGAATTTATAAGTAAAAAGGAAATATATATATCGTTAAATTATATTATATTGTTTTATTATATTATATTATATTATATTGTTTTATTATATTATATTATATTATATTATATTGTTTTATTATATTATATTATATTATATTGTTTTGTTTTATTATATTATATTATATTATGTTATATTGTTTTATTATATAATATTGTTTATTTATATTATGTTATATTATTTTATTAAAAAGCAAGAAGTATAAAGAAAGCATATGGTAAAAACTCATTTACCAACAGATTATTCAATTAATAAATTATTGATTATTTTAAATCAATATTTATTATTTCAGTTACCATATGATTTCTTTTCTTTTTTTTAAAAATATATTAGAAATTTAAATTTATAAAGCGTATACATAGTTTAAAGTAAAAACATTTTGAAGATTTCTTTTAAATAAAAGTATTTTAATCTAAAAATTATATATTATTCTGTTGTTTTTTAGTGAAACATGTAAAGAAAAGATATAATAAAATATGTAAAACATAATCTTTCTTTTTGGCTAATCAACTAACAAATTTTATAATATTAAAAATATTAATTTAAAAGAAAATTTATTTATAAAAGGCCACAAAAGAAAGAATGTGTTGAAAGATGCGTATAGTATCAATTAACTTATTGATTGATAAGTAACATAATCTGAAAAAAGTATCGAGTGAGGCTTCGTTCTTACTTTGCAACATTTACTCTTTCGTTTATTAAAAAAAAACAAATTTATTAACTAACAAATTGCCCACCACTGGTCTTTAAATAAAGTAAGGAGGAGAAATTAAGGAGAAATTAAAGGTCAGAGACACCTGGAATAAAAAATAGAACTTTTAATCATCAAGTCAGAATGAAATCAATAAATTAATAACCAATAAGAAAAATGTTAATAACCCCACAAGGAAGAAGAGCAATAGAAAACTCTCTCCACTTTGCAATTTGGAGGGACAATGTCAATTAAGGAGAAGTAATATATAAAAAAAATATCAAGAAGGGATAAGATACTCAGACACTCTCTGCACCCATCACCTGGCACTTGTATACTTGTACTTGCACTCGTTCTCCATACCCAATCTCTCTGACCTTCACTCTCTCTCTCTAAAAAATCAATTGACAACGTTTGTGTAAGGAATAGTTTTTTTTAAATCAGTGCGTGAGTAATTAAGTACAATTGTTACAATTTAATACAATAAATTAATAAACTAAAAATTTGTAATTCAATTTGAAAATTATTTTTTTATTTAAACATCCTATATCAACAAGTTAGAACAGCAGAAGTAAGGTAAATTTCATTCTTATTAAAATTTTGTTAATTAAAATTTCATCTATTTAAATTTTTCTTTGAATTGATATTTGAATATTTACAAATATAATTAAATATTTTATTTCAATTAATTAAAATAAATTGATATTTTTTGTAAAGCATTTAGTTTGCATGTTTTAATATATATATATATAAAAATTCAATGCATGAAATATAAATTCAAAAATAAATATATATATGTACATTTCTCTATAATTATATGATACATATAAAACTTAAATAATATTTTGAGTGTTAATCTAAAAGTTTTTCCATTTAAATTCAGTGTTTTCTAAATATAACTACTTTCTTTTTTTTAAAAAAGGGTTCAGTTTTAATAAATATAAAGTGATATAATCATTTTCTTTAAATAAATTTATTATTTGATAAAAATAAACTTTAAAATTTAAAAGAATTGTATTCAAACTAATAGTATTAATAAGTTGTGAATAAAAATCTAAAGTGATTCTTTATATAAACTCAGTGTTAATTAAAATATTTTGAAGTGAATAAATTTTAATACATGTATATATTTAAAAAGTGAACAGTGTGATCATAGAATTTCAAATTTGAATCTCTTAATTTAAAAGAATTTAATATTTCATAGTATTTTTATGGTGTTAATATAAATTATTTCAAATAAATAAACTTAACACATAAGTGTATTTCTTAAAAATTGAATAATGAATATAAACTTTAAAATTGTAAATTTAAGTTCTTAATTTGAAAAGTTTAATCATTTTAAAATTAATAATATTATTTTATTATAAAATATTAAAAAATAAATCAATAAAACATAAAATAAATTGTTTGTGTAAGTGATTTTATAATATAATAACACAAATTAATTATATTATTTAATAAATAATCTATAATAATTCAAATATTTCTTTGACATGATTTCCATTAAAAAGTGTTTTCTTGATTTTAATCAAATAAAAATCAAGTGGTGACAGCTGCCTATTGAAAATTAAAAACAGTAATAGTAAAAAAATAATTTTAAAAGTTACAATAAAAATCACCCGATACATCCTTTGTCAGGGCTTGCTAAAAACAGTTGCTGGCACCGCTCGCGCTACTAATAAGTTAAATACATATGAAATTTAAGAAATAAATTTGTTTATATTTATTATTTTATATATTCATGTTAAGACGTGACAGTGTTTATTACAGAAAATACTGAGAAATTGAAAATTCTAAATTCCTCGTCCTCTAAAGGTTAAAAAGTTACTTGTCATCAATGAAAAAATATTTAAATTTTTTAATTAATAATCTAATAATATCAAGAATTTTTTCAAAATTATAATATTTATTAAATGCAAACCTTACTTGTGATACATACACTTTGTAATATTTGTATCTCATTAAAATTTTATATTAGATGCAAAAAAGATTGTGAAGTAATTGCAAATAGTTATTTTATTATTCTGTAATATAAGTGTTTTGCACTATAACAAAACACGTATTATATGCGGAGCCAGTACAGGGCATCCTTATGAGAAAAGCTATTGATCTTTTCGCCTTATCTACTCTACTTTAACCTAAGTTACCTGCTTTAATTGTTTCCTTCGTTTGAAAATTCAGGAGACAGTCATCGCACAGCGTATGCGTCTACCTTTATAGAACTCTCATATTCAGTAAGATACTTATTAGGATGCCGTGTACCGGCTCCGCATATAATAGGTGTTTTGTTATAGAGCAAAACACTTATATTATATGCTATAGGCCGGGTACACAGCATCCTTATGAGAGACGTGTCTGTTATCTACTGGATACAATTAAATTCAATGCTATGTGATAATTAAATAAAATATCTATATAATGAAACTCCAAGATGTAAATAAAAAACAATTTTATTTATTAACAAATCAAATTAAACAATTTTCAATTAAGTGAATAATTAAACACACTGGAAATTTCTTGATAATAAACTTGAAGAGTTACTATTTTCAAATTGAACTTCCTTGCAATAATGATTTCTAAAAGTCTCAACACATCTCTAATTACCACGATCTAAAATATCTTGTATTGGAACATTGTGTAACCATGCACGAGAAGCTACTGCTGATCGGACACTGCCAGGAGAATCATCTATTCCAGCATCCTTAAGAACAAAACGAGTCCAATTTATTATGACCGTAGTCGAAGCACATTTCTTTTTGCCTGTTATTATAACAAAAAGAGAGTCTCCTTCTATATCTTTTCTTCGTTTACTTCAAATATTTAAATAACTATCTATCATAGAAATAGGACTATCTGAAAGATGCACGATCAGTTTTAGAGCCAAAACTAGGCCATAAAACTATCTCGTTCTCCCTTTTCTCAAAATATCTTTCTGAAATTTTCAAAAGAGTTAAATCATGAACTCTTCTTCCTGAAACTAAAAGGAGTAAAGATGCAGTTTTTCTTGAAATTTCAAATAAAGTAAATTTCTCTGGACTCGCAGCTAACCAATTCTTTAATATCTGTGAATCCCACATAAACTTTTTATCCACTTTAGGCTCAGCTATAGAAATAGCTTTTAAAATCTGTCAAACTAAAAAATCAGAAGAAAGATTAATAGATGTTCCGCCCGAACAAAAAGTCGTAATAGCTGACTTGTGCACAAGTATAGTTTTGTAAGCTAATTTATTAACAATGAATAAACCAGCCAAAAATCTTGCTAAATCATTACTTGATGGATTCTCAGGTTGTATCTGATTTATTTTACACCAATCTATCCATCTCTTCAAAGGAGCTCTATAAGTTTTCAAAGTTGAATCACGCCAACTCTGTTTTAACAAATTAATTTCATCAACAGACCAATTTACTGTTAATTTTGACCACCCCCAACCATCCACGCTTGCAGGATAAGTTGATCTACTCGAATAGGGGCCTGACCCGTTGATAGATCGATCAATAACCTGTTCAAATCTGTGATCTATATTGGAAGATGCTTGCTCCTGTTCTTCAGATCTGCCTTCCAAAAAGTTTGTTTTGGGTGCCATCATCACGTGCTGACCTCCACTCTTGTTCAGATGAGCAAGAACTCTGGGGATCAAATTCGGAGGAGGGAAAACCCATGCCAGTCTGAAATCCCAAATCCTGCTGAATACATCGATGAAAAGAGCTCGGTGATCTCGAGAATCTATGAAAATATACTGATCTACAACCGTCGACTTCCTCGAGGCAAATAGATCAACTTCTGGAATGCCCCACCTCATGAAAATCTTGTCTCTCGCTTCTGCTAAGAGATGCCATTCGGGTAGTAATTTCTTCCTGGAAAGGCGATCTGCTATTCCATTGTATCTGCCTGGAAGATAAGCTGCTGTCAGAGTTAAATTCAATGAATCGACTATTTTGAGAACTTGATATGTCAAATCGAGGAGATCTATCGACTGTGTGCCTCCCTCTTTGTTGATGTAAGCAACTAGAGTGCGATTGTCTGATTGTCCGATTGTACGAGAACATGAGCATCTCGAAGCTCTTTCGAAAATTCGTTCATCGATGCGTAAACCGCATACATTTCCTTTTTGTTCAAATTCGTTCATAACTCTTGAATTGGTGTCCATGAGCCCGATATATGAATGTTGTTTAACTAAGCTCCCCAACCCGAGTCTGCAGCATCCGTCGTTAGGAAATGAGTGATTGAATCCTTGTGCAATTGAGATGTCGTCAGAATAGCTTCTTTCCACCACTTCAACTCCAATATTACCTGAGGTTGAATGGCAAGCCTTTCCCATTATCTGGCTTGTCGAAAATCTTTTTGAAATAGTTGCAGATAATGGCAGTGAAGCCGACCTCTGTGAATAGCGAAATTGGCAAAATTCAAACTGCCTAACAAACTTTGAAGATGTTTGAGAGTACAACTCTTGTCTGCTGGGATCGTTATCAACGACTTCGAGATTTTTTCTACCTTGTCCTTTAGTAAGCGTACAAGATTTGAATGAGTATTCCACATAAGGCCGAGAAATTCGATCTCCTGACATGGCTCTAGAATACATTTGTGTATTTTGATTTGCCAACCCAGGGATCTCAGAAACTTGAGTACTTTGGGTACTTGAGAAATCAAATTGCCTTGGTCCTGAGATGCCAAAAGAAAGTCGTCTAGATAGACAATCACTCTTTCACCTTGCAAACAAAGGATCTCTGCAATTCAGTTTGTTATCATCCCGAAGATGTAAGGTGCAGATGAGAGGCCGAAGAAGATTGCGATGAGACTCTGCTATAGGAACGTGAAAAAAGGGCTGACTGAAATCTATCTTCACCATCCAGTCTTCGTCCTGTAAGGAATTTGGAATCTGAAAATGAGAAATTAGACTGAATTTCTTTACCTGAACATGATCGTTCAAGCCTTTCAAATCGAAAATAGGTCGGTTTTCTGCTGAAGATTTCTTTATTAGGAACATTCTTGAAATAAAACTGTGATTTGTATGAATTATATTTTCTAAAATTCCTTGTTGTTTCAGTACTTGAATTTGTTTGGTTATTGCAGGTGATTCCTCTGTCTTGAAATTGGAAGCTTTCCAATTTTGAATAAGTGGAGGTCTCGAGATTAGAGGAATTTGAGTTCCCGATATTAAATTGAGAATATGTGTGGGAGCTCCCAACTCTCTCTATTGATCTTAAAATTGACGTAGAACACCTCCTGAAAAATCTTCGATTAAATAGTCATTTATTTTGTCTTTTGCGAAAGGAATCATCCAACTTGCATTTAGTCTGATCCTTCTTCAAGTAATTTCTATTGCTCTTGTATGTGTTTGAATGTTGAACCTGCTCAACCTTGCCTGCAACAGATTTTTTAGAATGATTAGAATGATTTTAAATGCGATTAAAACCTTTTGATGAATTTTGGTCTGATCTATGATAAGTAGACTTTTTGGTTAAATGGGTGTATTTAACCCAACTTGAGCTCCACCCAAAGATTGCATAAGTGACGTCAAGTCTTCTTTTGCAAATAAATACTCTGAACTCGGGGATATCTTACGTAAAGCCATACGCAAGTTGTTATTTAAATTTTTCCCAATTAATCGCTCCCTTCTCGCCTCAATGCATTCTGCTCTCTTACCACAAATCATCTGTAAAATCTGCTCATAATTTTTAATTGTGGAAGAATTATTTCCAAAAGAAGAATTTAATTTTTCAAACAATGATTGTGGATTTAATTAAGATGAATTTGATGAAACCTAATCAACAATACTTTCAAGACCTGATCTGAGAAGATCTCCATTCTTCAAAATAGCATTTAATAAACCTGCTAAAGCACGTTCTGACGGAGCAATAAAATCTTTACCCTTCTCTAAATATCAAAACGTTGCAAATTACAAATTGAATCTAAACTAGTTTTGGAAGCAGCAGGTATAGTACGCTTATCATCAACATATGTCTGTAACTTACCCAAATTCAAAAATCTAGTTTCAGTAGGTCTAGTGAGAAAGTCTGTAGATGTTTTAGGAGTACCTTTAGGAGTAGGGATGTTTAAATGAATCACATTAGATAAATAATTTAACTGTTGTTGCATCTTGTATAAATCTAACTCTTGAAAACGAGGTCTCTTGCGCAGAGGGCTGCGAGGTTGGGTTATATTCCTCTCATCACTCGAAGTTTCTCTTTCAGAATCAGTTGAGCTTAAATTATAAGCTTGAGGATTTGAAACCTCTTCACTCATTTCTTCAAATTGAAATTATAATTGAATTATCCAAATTAAGATAGTAAATTTATGATAATAAATAATAATAAATGATAATAAATTTTTTGAACGTCTTTATGCGGCGAAACAATTCAACGCTATGAAGGTAGACGCATACGCTGTGCGATGACTGTCTCCTGGATTTTCAAACAAAGGAAACAATTAAAGCAGGTAACTTAGGTTAAAGTAGAGTAGATAAGGCGAAAAAATCAATAGCTTTGTAATGAACCGACTTCATTACCAATCAATGTTAAAACAAAAATTTTATTTTAAATGATAAAATAATAAAAGAAAAAAATAAGATGGATCAAGTACTAAATAAACGAACACAAGAAATAAATAGCACGACGTAAGAAATTGAGATCAAGCAGTGGCTGAAGGAAACCAAAAAGAAACATAAGCTGAAGTCACAGGGTTCATTATAAATTGTTAAAAACAAAATATAAATAGGAACAACAATATTAATAATAAATAAAGGCGAAAATAATCGCCATAAAATAATAAATAAAGAAATACGAGGGGTAAATAGCAACAAATCCAGTTGACCTCAATGAAATCAAGGCTCGGCGGCCGCATGAAACAACAAAGGAAGGAGAAGTATAAGCTGAATAGCATGCTAAAAAAAGATACGGGCAGGCGGCAAGCTTAGAAAAAGCGATAAGCCTGACAACGATGAACGGCTTCACAGAAAAACACGAAGTTAACTGAGAGGAGTATGAAAAGATTTCAGCAAAGCGGTAGGGGAATAAAGCGCAGTATGAAAACAGATAAGGCCGTCCCTGAAGAAAAGTACAGAGTGGAGGGACATTAAAACCAATTTATGGGTGTAATTATACAAGTACTGCAAAACTTAATAGAAAAGCTTGGCGGAATATCAAAAAAACAGGAAACCGAAAAGATAACGGCAGAAAGTAATTGCCAATAAACTTCGAGTTGACCTCCTTCTAGTCAACTGAAGTTATGGTTTCCAGAAAAAAACCATACAGGGAGGGTTGACTGGCAACCAATCAGAAGAGCTGAACATCATACGAATGGGCAGAAACACAGATCGCCGTTAGCAACAACGAAACTTCTAGAAGCTTGACTTAGAGTATAAAGCTCTAAGCTTGCAGGCGTGGGCTCTCTTTCTTCCGACCAACTTCTTGCTGACCACGTCAATTTCGCCCAGAAGCCGATACGTCATCAAGAGCCTGCAGCAGCCAGCCACCGCCCATCTCTGCATCATCTCAACAAAGGAGACCCAGTTGCATTTAAGGAAAGAAGAAGTTTATTTAAATTTCAAGTAACCAGGAACTATATCTATTGGAGAGCAGGGAGAACGCGGGAGGAAGCAGAGAGTTACACCAGGAACGACAAAATTAAACAAGGTAGAGAGTCTTTCAATATTGGTTAATTGTAAATTTCAAAAAGAAAAGATGGAGAGAAAAACATGTCTCGGGAACGCGTTGATTCTATTGCTAATTCGCTGAGTAAATGTTGAGCGTCACGAATTGTTGAAAATTAGAATTAAAATTAGAAAAAGAAAAGTTCAGAAAGGAAATGCAAAGAAAAGAAAAAGAAAACTTGGTATGGGGTAACACGGTTTGCCACGAAGAAAAACAAATATATTAATAAAAAAAAAAAAATTTAATTAACTATGTACGAAGCAAGGCTTTTTAGGTAAATTGAAGAGGGAAAAAGAAATAAATTGATAAAATTCTGGCAATGACATGGGTTGTTTTTTTTCTATTGTTCTACCTATCCTTGCTGCATCTTTTTTTTTAGACCTCCATCCCCGGAGACGTAGCGCTCGCGCGTTAGTCAAACGGAAGTCGATGGATGGCTGAAATACAATCATCCATTACAAAAATTGTTTGACTTATATGCTGAACGTAACATATGTTTAGTTAATAATAAGTTAAAAACTGGTGCATCGGCCGGGAAAACAAAAGAAAAGAGAATGCAAGGATGAACAATGGGGTAAAAACTGATGTATCAGCTCATAAAACAAAAAAAAAAAGAGCAGAGATAAAAAATAAAGTAAGAATTTCTTTGCCTTTCCTTTTGTGTGAATAAAATGAAATGTATTTGAATAATATGGATTAAAAAAATTTTTTTTTTTAAGAAAAAGAAAATTGTAAAAATGAATATAGAGGCATAAGTTAACTAAACTTTTGGGTTAATAAGAACAATTTTTGTAATAATGCTAAAGATGAAGATTTTATTTTTGAGAAATACGTTAGATAAATTCTAGTGTAATATTCAAATACTGTTGACTCGGCACTTGGTAAAGAAAGAAAAGAGAGAGATAAAGTAAAAATTCAATTAAAAATGTTATAAAAAAAAAAATTTTTTTTTTAACGTGTGAAGTACAATTTTTGTTGAATAAATAAATAAAATCAATTTTAATGTCATATCAAGATGGTTCTGCAGTAATTTAAATAATAAATTATAACTTGGTAAAATTATGACATTGTGGGATTAAAATATTTCCAGAGTTTTTACAGCGGTTTATGGTGTGAATTATATAGAAATAATTATGGAAATATTATATTGTAACAGAAAATTTGTATGAAAAATTTATGCTGGAAATTAATGAAGGGAACTGTGGTGATTTGACGGACATTTAAAAGTTAATAGATTCATAATTTTAATATTTGAGAAAAAAAAAAAATTTTTTTTTTAACATATATCATTGTGTGAAATATTAAAAGAACAATCTTAAACTATAAGAAGAAGATGAGTGAAATTCGTATTGTAAAAACAGCGTATGGTTAGATCGTACACTGCAAAATTTTCAGAAACATCTTAAGTGAAAAAAAAAAAAAAAAAAAAAAAAAAAAAGAGAAAGAATTTTTATTAAAAGGATAAGACAAAAAGAATATGTTGCCAATTTTTTTTTTATTCAAAATTTTTTATCATTTTTCTTATGTTTGAGGTGTTGTAAACAAGAAGAAGAATATTGTCTTTTACTGGATTTTATCAAAGACAAATTTTAAAGCATTGAATATGGCAATTTTTATTGAAAATGAATATTTAAATTAATTGTAGTCAATTAGTGTGTTACAAAACTTCTATCCTTAGTTATAATTTAAATTTCGGTAGCATGAAATAAACTCCGTCAAATCTCTATCAATAGAGTCTTTAATAAGCTCCAGCATTACGAATCTTGGTTGAATATAAAATAGATAAGAGAATTCTTTTTAAATATTTTGAGTGCCCGAAAAAAGGTTTTTTTGTTATTAAATACATCATCCCTATGAAACTGCTCTAAGAATGAATCGTCGTTTTGAAATTGCAAAAAAAATTAGTTATGTAAAACATTTAAGGTTGGAAGGAGGCAAATTTGTAAATGGTGAAACAATAGTAGAATTATTCGCGTGGTACCTCTATCTATGCCTGCATGATAATCTTATATTGATGGCAGAAATAGTTTTAAGAATTTTCATTAAATATCAACTATGGATGCGAATTAAATTAAGTAAATTTGCGGAATCATTGATAAATTACTTTGTTAATCGCGAAGAATTTAAAACAATACGAAATGAGCAATAGGAGCGGCGCTTCTGGGGACATGTATGAGGAAAGTATATTTGCAAAAACTTTAATTGAACAATTGAAAAGTAAAAATATAGAAATCACTGAAGCAGTGAAAGAGTCAAAGCACCCGCGCGAAGTAGATAAAAAGATTGAAGAATACCTTACGATAAAAAAAGACTTGACCATTTTCTTACAGAGAAATAATTTAGAAGTAGGGGAATTAGAAGGGTTTAAATCAAGGCAGGATGCATATAAAGCGTTAGGTTTAGAATTTAGGGAATATAGGGATAAAATTTGTGAGTCAGATAGTAGTGAGGACGAAAGGGAGTCAGGTAGTAAAAAGAGAACTAAAGAAAAGTTGCCCATTAATTATAAAAAAATAAGTCTTAGACCCGCGCTATTGAACCTTTCAAATAAAACATTTAACCCTTCGCCCTTAGCACCAGGCTGTAGCACACCTTTAAGCACCAAACCTAGTTTTCGATTACCAACAATATTTGAAAAGGGAGATTTATTAGATTTACCCCCGGAGGTCGCGGTAGAACACATTAAAGAACACTTGAACGTAAGTTTTGAGGACGAAGTAATTAATAATTATTTTAAAAGCCCCGAACATATCGAAGAATTAAACAAAAGCATAAATAACGGATTTGGATTTTTCAAAATCATAAATTTAGTAAAGGAGAAAATACAGAAGTTCGTTAAAAACGAACAACATTCCTTGGTTGAGAATAAGAATAACGAGTTAAAGCAAGAAGAGAATAGTTCTGGTAACTTAGTGATTGCGCCTACTCTAATAAAAGCCGACGGAGAAAAGTGACCTGCAATTTTAGAGAAAACAACAAATTCTTTTGATTACAAAAATTATTTTTATAATCACGAAAATACAAAGACGGAAAATAATAAATTGCAGAATTCGCTAGATAACTCAATAAAAATGGCACAATTACAAATTCGTGGCTTATCCCTGAAGGATGCCCTTGATGTCATTCCGCGTTTTAATGGCAAAAATATTCCTATTTCGGAATTTTTAGATGGGTGCATGGAGGCACAAGCGATATTACCTAGCCATGTAGAAGGAGAACTAGCTAAATTAATTAGAATTAAGCTATATGGGGATGCCTTAAATTGCGTAAGAGGACGCAGCTTCAAAAATTTAATGGAAGTGGTGGAATATTTAGAAAATATTTTCGGATCAGCAAAAACGTATCACCAGTGGACAGGAGAGTTAGCAAAAATCAAGCAAAAGACAGGTGAAAACGTGATTGTCTTTTTAAATCGCTTACGTGAAATTGAGAAAGAAATATTATTCACGGCAAGAAAAGAAAAGCGAATAAATGATATTGACGATTTTAAACAAGAATTAGAAAAAGATTGTGTAAAGTATTTCCTAAGAGGGTTGCGTTGGGAAATACGGGCTCGCATAGGTACTCCTGCAAATTTAGAAGAAGCTAGGGAGAATGCTATAGAGATCGAGCGGGAATTTGCAAGTAGTATGCAAGAGGAAGGAGAGGTGCGTAGAGAGGAAAATAAAAGAGGCAATTTTTTAAAGGACGCACGACGCGTGAACGTTGTCGAAACAGAGACCAATATAATAACTTGTTCCTTTTGCAATAAACGGGGACATCCGGCAATGAATTGCTTATTATTGGCCCGCCAGATGGGAAGTGTTAACTCATTTTCGCCGCCAAATAATAATTTTCAGCCAAACCAATGGCAGAGGGGACAAAATTTTTCTAATAATCGAAGGCCAAAGGTTGCTTTTGGGGGCTGGAACGCGGAGGTAAATCGAAGAACAGAATTTTTACCAAGAGGTAGAGAAAACGTAACCAACGCTCCTGGACGACAGTTAGGAATGAACGCCAGAGAAAATAACTGGGAAAATCAAAACAGAGGGCAAAATAGTTATGCTGCAAATTTTGGAAATAATAGCAGCAACAATCAGAGTAATAATTTTGAGAGACGAGGCTCGTATAATGCGCCAAATCGGAATGCAAATAATTTTTCGAATTTAACCTGTTATTACTGTGGTAAACCAGGCCACACTCGCAATCAGTGTTTTAAATTACAGCGAGACACGCGTTTAGAACAAGAGTCGCAGGGAAACGGTTTGAATCTCCCTCAAGTGGGCGCGGAGAGAGAGATAACGGCTGGCACGCGCCCGACTACGTCACCAGCAGCGAGCGACGGCCCACGCGCGTCGAAACAGTGAACTTGAATCAGGCAAGTACAGCACCAATTATAAGAATAGATGTAGGAGAATTTAAAAGGCCACTTGAGTTCATGTTAGACACTGGAGCCTCTGTGAGTCTAGTAAAGAAATCTGAAGTATCTCCCTATATTCATATCGAAATGCAAGAAACGATAAGGTTAAAAGGCATTACGCCTTATTATTTAGAAACAGTAGGAAAAATCTTAGTAAATTTAGAAAATAGAGAAATTGAATTTTATTTAGTGGACGATGAGTTTCCTATAAAGGAAGCAGGAATTTTGGGCACGGATTTCTTTAGACGAACAAAGGCAAAAATTAATTATTTTACGAATAACTTAGAATATGAAGGTAATGTGATACCTTTTGAAGGAGCACGGGAGAGTTCCTCAGATGAGATAAAAATAATAAACAATGAAAATAAAGGAAATCATTCACCACCAGAGGAATATTTTACGCTTGCGAAGAATAAGAGTCATAAACAAAAAACTGACAAAAGCAAGGAAGACCGAGCAGTAGAGTTTACGACGGAGGAAGAAGAAGAATATGACAGACTTTTATTAACTATTGAAGATATAGGAACCACAGGTAACAATATAAACGCCAGTTGTAACGAATTTAATTTAGAGAAACAAGAAAGCGTTTCAGAAAGCGGTGATAGTATACAAGAAGAATTTAAAGAAAGATATAAGCAGTTATATGACAAAGATTTCGATAAGGTCGAGGACGGAGAACCAGGAATAAGACATTCACCGCAGGAAGCATCCGATTCAAGCATCGAAAAATCGCGAGACCCAATGGATATTATCCATGACATTGAGAAGATAAACCGAAAACTAAATCAACTAAGTTTAAGGCAAAACAAGGAGAGTAACATAAGATTAACTGAAGAGTTAAATAGAATAAATTCATTTATAGAAGCGATGGGGAAAAGAATAAATGAAGGTCAAAACGAAGTACGTGAGAAAAACGATAAGATACCAGAGAAGTCAAGTATCAGAAACGAACCCAGAAAAGGAGGAAAGAGAAGAGCAGTGACGTTTAATGATGAGATAATTATGATAAAGAAGCCGAAGACAAATAAAGAAATAAACAAAAGATTAATGAGGAAGGTTATTAAAATAAGGCATAATGAAAATAGCAAGAGAAATGCGATAGATATTCAAAAATTTTATTGGGATAAAAAGAAAGAACTTAATAAATGTGTAAATGGCAAAACCAAGGATGGGCATGCAAATGATGTTATTTTAAAAGATGCAAATGAATTATTAAAAGGAGGTAAATATGCGAATTATATAAAAATAAATGATATATTTTATGAAAATGAGGAAAATGTGGTCGATATAAAGAAGGGCAGAGCCAATGAGGGGTATGCCAATGATGTTATTTTAAAGGATGAAAAAGACGTATCAAAAAAAGTTAAGCATGTGAATTATAGGAAGATAAATGATAAATTATATGAAAATACGGAAAATATAGAAAAAGATAATAGGGGTATAAAGAAAGGCGGAGCCAAAGATGGACACGCCGATGATGTTGTGTTGAAAAATGAAAATGAGTTATTAAAGAAAAACAGAGTTTTTAATGAAGATGATGAAACTATGGAACAGAATAAAAGAGATATGATATACATAAGGACGGACGAGGCTAATGAGGAGCATGTCCATAAAGCTATTGTTAATAATGCAAATAAAGTATTGAAGAATGAAGATTATGTAAATTATATGAAAATAAATGAAGTATTTAATGAGACGAATACAGGAAAAAATAGAATAAAGGTGAATGAAAATAATGGTGAAGACTGCGAAGCTCATGTTAATAATGGTACGTTAAAACAAGAAAATAAGTTATTTAAAGAGAATGAAAAATTTAGAACAAATGAAGTAGTTATTGAAGAAACTGAGAAAGATATTAATAAAGTTATCTCTAAGAATCAAGGTGAACTATATAATGACGTGGACTATGTGAATTATGATGTCAGTTATGAGTATAAAATGAAAAATGAATGTTCCAATGATTAAGAGAATAAAGATATGTGTCAAGGAGAAAATAAAGATTTACGGAAACAAGGAGAAATTTTTATAGGTAAAAATAATGTTGTAAACCCAAAGAAGGGGAGGCGTGACTTTGAAGAAATATATATTGTTGAAGGTGAAGAGGAAAGAGGAATCTCTCACCACGATGAAAATAAATATTACGTATTGAATAAAAAAGAAGTATTTAATGGTATTAAAAATAATAGAAAGAATGATGCTTCCTATTTGAGAAATCTTAAAGTTGGGGATAAAAAGGAGTATTACGACGAAGAAAACATTACTTATGAAAGTACCTTAAGAGAGGAGTGTGAAAATAATGTTAATGAAGCAATGAAAATAGTTGAAACGTATAACGATAAACATAGAGGAAATATTCATAGTAAAAAGAAAAATATGCCATTGAAAGAGCTCGATATTGATACAAAGCAACGGGGAGAGTATGAAGAGAACGCGTCATTGAACACAAAAGTGGAAGTTATGATGACTCAGAAAGACGAAGGAGATAACGTACAAGATCAAGTAGCCTTAGAAAAGGAATATATGCTAGGAGAATTCGAACGAAAGAATATTATTTACAAGAAGAAGGAGGAAACGTGGGACGAAGACCCGAATAATACGTTTTCTCGGATAAGAACAGAAAATCAGAAACAGAAAGAGAATAAATTATTTAATAATTACGAAAAAGTTCCAAAAATTAATCACGATTGCAGCCAGGAGAAGGGATTAAAAGTAAAATTATATAATAATGAGAGAAATCTTGTTCATGAGGAGGACGAGAATAAAATTTTAACCAAAGAAAAAGATCTAGTGTTACACATAAAAAGAAATAATTCACATGAAATAGAGAAAGAAGTAAAGTTACACACAGAGAAAGATACTGTTGTATACGAGACATACGAGATAAGCTCCAACGATGATATTTTAGAGGAGAGCCAGCGAGAAGGATTGAACTTGAAAATGATAAACGGAGAGATTGAAGAATTTTTACATAAAGACTTTGAACCCGACGATTATTCTAGCAAGCATGATAGAGAGGGAAATGAATACGACGAAAATGAGTACTACAAATGCGACTTTGATGATTTAAAATATGATTATTTAAGACTCACAAAGAAGCCCTGTTTTGACATATTATGCTATGATATGTACCAAGAGGACAAATTGGATGTAAGGAGTACACCGAACTCACAAGCGGTAAGATTGGACAAATTAAAATCACAGTTACGACTACAACACCTAACCGTAAAAGAAAAAGAGCCTATAGAAAAATTAATCGAAACATACGCAGACTGTTTTTATCTAAAAGGAGAAACATTGGGTACAACGACACTAGTCGAACATACTATACCTACGATAAATGATATACCGATATGCATCAAACCTTATCGCTTCCCGCATGCCCTCAAAGAGGAACTTGAAAGACAAATTCAAGAAATGTTGGACTCCGATATTATAGAGCCGTCAAGTTCAAATTACGCGTCACCCGCCTTTTTAGTAAAGAAGTCACCGGATAGCAAGGGCAATAAACGATATCGTGTAGTGGTAGATTATAGACAGTTGAATGAAAAGACGATTAAAGACAAATATCCGTTGCCGAATATTCTTGACATCATTGATCAGGTAGGAGGAGCCGAATATTTTTCTGTTTTTGATTTAGCACAAGGATATTTTCAGATACCCCTCGCCAAAGAAGATAGACACAAAAGTGCATTTTCGTCATGCTTTGGCTTATATCAATTTAAGAGAATGGCTATGGGCTTATCTAATTCACCCATGACTTTTCAACGCTTAGTCGATAGCGTATTTAGAATGAATAGGACGAAAAATTTCAAGAGCGTGACTAATACAAGAAATATGTTCTTATTTCTTGATGATGCAGTCGTATATGGTGAATCACAAGAAGAGCATAACTATGCAATGAAGGAATTCTTTCAAAAATTGCGAAAAGCAAATCTTAAACTCCAACCGGACAAATGCGAATTTTTTAAGAAAGAAGTGATATATCTAGGTCACTTACTTAGTAAAGAAGGAGTAAGACCGGACCCTCGAAAACTTGATGCTGTAAGGTATTTTCCCATACCAAATACGCAAAAAAATATTCACCAATTTTTAGGACTGGCAGGATATTACAGACGCTTTATTAAAGGTTTTTCAGGGTTAGTCAAACCCTTAAGTAATTTATTAAAGAAGGATGCTGCGTTTATATGGGAGAAAGAGCAACAACAGGCATTTGACGTTTTAAAGGAAAAACTGTGCAGTCAACCTGTATTGAAAATTGCAGATTTTTCAGAAGCATTTTTAGTTACGTGTGACGCGAGTGGAGTAGCGGTGGGAGGCATCCTCTCACAAGGAGAGATTGGAAAAGATAGACCAATTGCATATGTTTCCAGGGTTCTCTCAGATACAGAGAGAAAATATGATACATATTCACGAGAAGCGTTAGCAATAATGTATAGCGTTTCGCAATTCAGACCCTATTTACTAGGAAGAAAATTTACGATAATCACGGACCATAAACCGTTGATATGGTTTAGAAAGGCGACGAACCTTACCTCAAGAATTACCCGTTGGCGTATTAAATTAAACGCTTATGATTACGATATTGTCTATAAATGCGGAAAGACGAATGTAAATGCCGATGCCTTATCAAGAAATCCGGTAGAGGAGCCGGTGCTGATTGTAACACGCGCCTGTACAGGGAAGGTTAATCGTCCCAACTATCGCGAGAAGCGATTCAAAAGGCCAAATAAACAGCGGCTACTAATAGAAGAAGAGACCAAGAAAGAGCAAAGCAGGGAAACAAAGGAAAAAAAGAGTGAGGATGGAAATATGTACGAGGACCCCAATCCATTAGAGAGTACGATACAAGAGGAAAACATAGAGAGAGAGACAGGAAACCAAATGGACGAGACATTAAATCATGAGAGTCAAGAAAATGACTCAGTCGAAAAAAGAAAGACACACAGTAAAACCCTTATTGAATGTAAGGAAAAAATTTTTATGCGTAAAGATAATCTAATATATTTTATCACTACCACGGGAATACCTTGCGACGTGGGAGCGCAGCACCTCAATGAAAGAAAGGAGTTGCCTCGTTTTAGCGGCTTAAGCCCAGGGGAGGTCAAAATTATCGCAAAAGGGAAAATATTACAATTGGCAATGGTACTGCGAGGAAACACCTCAGTAAGTACTATGGAAATAATAGCAAATTTATTAGCTTGTTTTCGTGTGTTAAAGGAAATTATAAGTAAAAAAAAGATACGCTTTATAAGCATGGCAAGGAGTGAACGAATCGAAAATGTTCCATGGGAAACAATAGTGAAAAATCTAAGAAAAGTGTTGAGGGGAACACAGGCAAAAATTATTATATGCTTAGGAAGTATCAAATACGTTGAAGAACAACACCGATATAAAATACTAGAAGAACTTCATGCCTCTGCGGTAGGAGGGCACAAAGGAGTCACCAAAACAATGAAAAGAATAAGACAAAGGTATTATTGGGAGAATATTAAGGAGGATGTACAAAATTTTATACGTAAGTGCTTAACTTGTCAACTCAAGAAGCTTGTACGGGTAAAAACTAAGCAACCAATGACTATTACGGACACCCCCCATACAGCTATGGCAAAAATTAGCTTAGATATTTTAGGGCCTTTCCCCGTCTCAAAAAACGGCCATAATAATGTGTTAACCTTACAATGCAATTTTTCTAAGTTTTGCATGGCCATTCCTCTCAAGGACGCAACCGCCGAATCAGTAGCCGACGCTCTTATAAAAAGATTTATCTGCATTTTTGGCGCGCCGTTAATAATTCTTACGGATCAAGGCGCAAATTTTATGAGCGGGTTAATGAAACGAATCGCAAAAAAATTTAAGATTAAACAAGTAAAGACGACAGCGTATCACCCCGCGAGTAACGGAAGTTTAGAGCGCAGTCATCATTCTCTAAGTGAGTATATAAAGGTAATGATTGACCAAACAATGGGTTGGGACGAATACCTTGAATTAGCCACCTTTTGCTACAATACCGTCCCACACGAGGCCCATCAATTTACTCCTTTCGAGTTAGTTTTTGGGAAAATGGCGCGCTTACCTTCAAATGAGCCTTTAGAACCCGAGGATCAATTACCTACCTATAATGATTTCGTAATTGATCTTAGTACTCATTTAAACGAGATACGGAAAATTGCGCGAGAAAAATTAATAGAGGCTAAATACAGATCCAAGGATTATTATGACAGAAAAATTAACGCGCAAGAATTTCGAATAGGGGATAGCGTGTGGCTATTAAAAGGGGGCAAACAATACAAACTAGCTGATCAATACGAGGGACCATATCTGGTCACCGATGTCTTTAATGATAAATGTAATCTTAAAATAAGAATAAATAATCATAAAACTAAGGTAGTTCATGCAAATCGGGTAAGAAAATCTTACTTGGAACCAAAGTAAAAAAAAAAAAGAGAGGTAAAGGGAAGAGAGAGGAGATAAGGAGTAAAATAATATGTTAAACACATAAATTGAATTAGAATAAGGTAGGAAGGAGTCTCTAACATTTAAGTGTGACAGTCATAGAAGTAAAAATATACATATACCGCAAAAAAAAAATTTATAATATACACATAAGGATGAAAAGGGGATAGCAATATAGAACGCTATAAGTTAATATAAGGATGAGCAAAGATATATATAAGAAAAAAAAATAATAATAATAAAAAAAAAAAAAAAAAAGAGGGAGGGGGTAAAGAATGAGAAAGAAATAAGTAACTAAATAAAAAGCATAAAACAAAAAAAAAAGAAAAGAGAGGAACCAAATTTTTGGGAACAAAATAAAAGGGGAGGGAAAAACTTTTTATTTAATTAAACAAACGACGAATAAAACTAAATTTTTAATCAACAGACTTCCAGACGAAATGAATGTGCTAGTACAAATACTAGGGGCCATACAAGTGTTCTATAGAGAGGAAGGTATAGCTGCCGAGAATAAGAGGGAAAAACAGAAGCAGCTTAGGGAGGACCAGCGGCAGACAAGTTCAACCGAGAAGGTAGCATGGCAAATTCAGCAAGCTTTCGAGAAATATTATCCGAAGTTGCCAGTTTCACCCTTCACGAGCAAACAGAGGAAATACATAAAAAGGAAAGAACGAGAGGAGTATCTACAGGAGGATCTAGTCCGGCAAATCATGTTGGATGGAATGAGATTTCGGGGACAAATATTGCGAGGACGCCCCTCGCCGGGGTATCATGAACCACCCCGAACATCAACAGAGATGATTACATCCATCTTATATTATCACAGTGTCGACTTCAGGCTGGCCTTGTGGGAACTGCAAAATAGATTGTCGGAAATCAACCCAAAGAACAACGAGGATTTACGTGCACAAACCAGGGCTCGACAACAAATGATGGTGCATGAAAGCGCTGCCGACTATTACGACGAGGAAGACGATGGTGAATCTAAGGAACTTCTGGAATTGGTATTACTGATGAGGCATGATTACGGAGTCACACATATGCAATACTTGCACTTGGAGTACGGAAAGTATGGATTTAGCGATGATCTCTGGTACGGACAGTGCCGGATATGCAAGGACCCGTTACCAGTGTGGCGTCGATGTATTTCATGCGCATATTTCCTTTTTGACAATATGGGCCAAGAAGTTTTCTTAAACGCAATGGAATGTGAATGCCCACATCATCAACACGATTTACAGTATCAAACTCTGTGTTGGCGTTGCGGAGGACCCCCTCCCTTGAATATAGAGGTGTTCTAAAGAAAAAAAAAAAAAAAAAAAAATATTTTTTCTGCAAGATTACTTAAGCGTATAGTTGTAATCACAAAAAAAAGGGGAGCATACGACCGATTAAACGAAAACAAACAAAAACAGTAGTGGTAAACCAAAGAAAATAAGTAGGAGGAGGGGAAGAGAATATATATATATAAAAGAAAATATAATAAATAATAACAAAAAAAAACAAACAAAAGTAAGAACGAAAAATATATCTTGTTTTCTTCTTTGTACAGTAATATCATCGTTTCTCGAGAGAGGACAACGGCAGAAACCAGGCAAAAAGAAAAGACCACTGGCAGAAAATAACTTAGGGCGTAAAACCAAAAGAAGGGAAAAGGTGAAAGGATAATACAATACAATATAATTATAAAACCAAAGAAAAGAGAAAGATGTATGAATCAGAAGAAATGAGAAGGAACAGCTTCGTAAATTGGCCCCATCCCCATCTCAAACCTGAGTATCTAGCAGCAGTAGGATTCTATTACACCGGGATAATTGATAAAGTTCGATGCTGTGAATGCCACATGGAATACGGTAGATGGGAGGTAACAGACGACCCTTATCAAATACATAAGAAATGGGGAGGACCTTGCAAATTTCTAGACACCTACCCACCGCCGCCCTCTAGGGTTGAGTGTACAATATGTTATGCACAGGAAGTACAGATCGCCTTTTTCCCATGTGGACATACATCCACTTGCTACGACTGCGCTATGAGGCTTGTGTCATGCAATATCTGCCGAGCAATAATAGGACTAAAATTGCGCGTTTATGTGGGGTGACAAGACAACTGAAAGAAGACAAAAGAAAGAAAAAGGAGGGGGGAAAGACTAGCAATAAAGAAGTCTAGAGTAAACATGTAAAACAAAGAGAAAAAAAAAAAAAAAAAAAGAATATAATAAGATTAATGGCGTAATACATTTTTTTTTTTTTTTTTAATTTTAATTTCCCCAAAACTCTTCTCAAGTATAGAAAAACAAGGGGAACATCTACATAGAAATAAATATAATTCGCCTCCAGCAATTAAGCTAGCAATCTTACTTTTCTCTTTTCAGAAATGATGTACTCATTCCTCGTGATAGTGCTATGTGTCCTAGGGTTGAGCCATGAAGAAGAGAAGAAGGATGCGTACCTTAGCGTACACGCACAAAATAACGTAGGAATAATTTTCGATAGATTACAGGATGTAAGATTTATTAAAACTGATTGGACATTAACCGTCATAATAAACATGCAACCAAATATCGATTACATATTAAAGTATGAAGCAGCCAGCAGAAAGTTACAAGCGGAGTGCAAGTTAACCACTAAGAAATGCAAAAAGTATGAAGGACAGTTCCAACTGCTACAAAAAGAATTTTTTCACACGGCGGAAAAATATGAAAGCTTGATACACACTTTAAACAAAACCAATGGTAGCCTATCGGAAGATATGAAAACACATTATAGATTAGAGGAAGAGCTGGTCCGAACAAACGCAAGGCACATGGTAACCGGCATCCAAGGGCGACACACCGTAGTGGAGAGTCAATTAAACAGAGGGACTAATCAGACACAAGAAACTGTAAGTAAAATAGAACGCTTTTTGGGATACTTTGCAAACAATGCACATAATATGAGCGACTCAATTGAAAGGTATATTTATGAGTCATATTATGAACTCTTATTAAATTATATGCGAGAGGCATTAGTAAACACACAAGGAGAAATCGATCACGCAAGAGAGATGATTAAAGCATGCGAACAAGGAAAAATTGATGAAAGTCTAATACATCCTGGAGTTTTCGAGGAGGCAGTAAAGGAGATTGAGGCAACCAACATGCCATACGAGATACCTATAGGAAGAAAACGATTAAACGCGGGGAAATTAAATGCATTAGAAGGTCTAACAACGATTAAACAAGGGACGCAGAAAGGCATGTATTTCATAGAAATACGGCTACCTTTAGTGGAACCCGACCGAGCTCAACTCTATTACGTACGGGAGCTGCCAGTTCCACAGAAATATCAGAATAAGACGGTGGGAGCGGCCTGGATTAAACCTATTACACCATATATAATGTTACGAAATAACTCGTACCATAACATGAAGGAGGAAGATTTAGATGCTTGCAAGGAAGGACAAAAATATTTCACATGCCCTCAACCGTGGTATCCTTTTAAAAACGATTCAAGCTGCGAATATGCGATAGTAAAGGGTGCAAAGGAGTATCCATGGCGAAGTTGCAATATTCTATATAGAGATAATTTTCACCCCAAATACATTAAGACAAGATCGAACAACTGGATTTTTTCGGTGGATGAGCCAACGACCATAACAGCAAAATGTGCACGCCAAGATCAACGAAGATACGCAATACAAGGAATAGGAATATTAAACATGAATGCCTCCTGTCTTTTACAAACAAAAGGAATCACCTTAACTGTGCCAGGAGACGCAAGAATAAACAATACTACCACTATTATACCCAATCAAAAATTAGACATTACTAATTTAACCGATATATTCCATAATCAGGACTACGCACAATACTTCTTACAAGTTACACGTGGAGGACAGGAAATTTTTTTTTGGGAGTATGAAGAAAAAACTAAAGCAGTGATAGAGGACCTACAGTACCAAGAACAACTACTACTGATCAAGACAATAACTTTGACATTAGTCGCATGCTTACTCTTACTTTTGGGTGGATTGATGGCATTTCTAGGATATGTAAAGATGGTATTTGATGCGGTACCAAATGACTTTGAGATCACCTTTCCCGAAGAACCAAACAAGAATGTGTATAGAATAACGGTAGTATGAGAGGAGACACGACTATGGGATGGAAGAACAAAGAAGCACACAATGAGATATAATCATTTAAACTAAACTGTACCAAAATTATGAATTAAATAAACAAAAAGAAATACATATATATTAATACCAGGTTGTACTAATCATTTAATTAACCTACCTCAACTAAATGCATATACATGAAAATAGTAAATTGTATATAGGGAAATTTTTAAGTATAAAAAAGAGATTAAGTAAGAAAAAAAAAAAAAAAAAAAAAAAAAAAACAGAGAGGGAACAGCAAAAAAACAAGGGGAGGAGAATAAATTAAACAAAAGAGAGACTAAAGAAAATGTCTTTTCTTGTTACAGAAAATGAAAAAGGAGGTAATTCAGCTCTTAATAATCGTCATCTTGGGACAAACAAGACTATCGTACGGACTATTTGGGTACGATTGTAGCGACCATATATCCAATCTAACGACTGTGTCCTTATTAGATATAGGAGAATGTGAACGGCAACACCCACCAGTAAATATAACAAAAACGTATGCACAATTATTACAGTTAAATGAGTTTGGAAAGACACAGGTATATAAATGTAAAATTAAAATAACGCGCGTTATTACCCATTGTGGCATGCATTCGCACGCGTCCAGGGTATTAGGGGAGAAATCAGTTACTATAAAGAGATAGGTAGGGAAGAATGTTCGATATTGCAGTTGACAGGAGCCATTAAAATCGCCACCACGCAATTATTAGGAATAGCCCGAAATAAAACAACGCATAGAGATATGGTGTTTGCAGGGAGCAGCACAAGAGACTCAACATGCAAAGGGGGATCATATAGCGATGAGTACGGAAGTTGGAAAGATGTATACGTAGCCGGTTGGGTGGAAATATCAATACAAGATTACTGGGCAGCAGTGAATTTAGAAGGAAATAAAGTAATATTAAGATCAGGTGCAAGATGCATACTAACTGATATGACCTGTACAGATTTTGATGCAGGACAAGCATTCTGGAATTTGATACCAGAAGGACCATGCGGTGAGCAAAAATATTCCGTATTATACGAAGGTACGATAAATAAAGTGTACGAAGAAAGACAGACGCGGGCGATGTATACAGTAGAAGCAGAAGAGATTATTTTTGCACTATTGAGAACAGGAGAAGTGCACATATGTGGATATACCATCGCACGGACAGAACATCCTAAGTTATTTATTTTGGAAGAAGCGCGAAACAGTAGTTTCATAAAGCGTGGTCCCACCGCCACCGAGAATTTAGACGTGTTCGCTTATATTAATTCGAAATTTTTATATGTAGAAAAATATATACGCGGGCAAATTCAAGAAATGTATTATAACATAATTTTTCAAAAATGCGAATTAGAAAGAAAGGTCCTCAGGAACGCGTTGTCAATAGCCACAATAGCGCCGGAAGAATTCGGCCTTCGATTAATGGAAGCACAAGGGTACATGGCGGTCGTGGCAGGAGAGGTAGTACACTTATTAAAGTGTCTAGCGGTAGAAGTTCAACATAGAAATACAACAAGATGCTATGAGCAACTACCAGTGTTTAGAGGTCAGGAAGAATTATTTTTATCTCCTCGTTCACGGATATTAGTAAGAAAAGGGCAAGAAGTCCCCTGCGATACGCGAATGCCGGTAATGTATAAACTAGGTGCAACATGGTATAGATTTTTACCATCGATTTGGCGCGACGAGACTCCCGAAATCTTAAAACCACAAACAAAACCAACATGGACATATTTAAGTCCGGAAAATTTAGCGATGGGAGGAATATATGGGGAAAAAGATATAAATCGGCTAAGAGACATGATACTATTTCCAATAGAAAAACCAACGGTATTGAATAACGTGGCTTTAGGAATGAGCGGTAGGAAGATAGATAAGCAGGGAATAACACTAAGTAATTTCTTCGATAAGGAAACCCTAGAAATGTTAGCAAGATCTACATGGGAACGAATTTGGGGAAACTTTTTAACCTTTGGGACGGCAAGTGCAGGCATAATTGGAATATTTATGTTAGGACGCCTAATAAAATTATTGATTGATACGGTAATACACGGATATGCGATATATAGCTTATATGGGTTTTCAATACACTTGTTGGGAGCAGTATGGAACTCAGTTACACAATTGTTATTACATCTAGGGCAAAACAGGGAAAAGAAAGAAACTGAAAACAACGAAAAGGGAGGAGAAAAAAATGAGGAGGAACGTATATATGATAGTGTAGCGGGGGAAGGAGAATCAACATACACAAAAACAAATATAAGCAGAAAAAGGGACTCGGTATAAAAGGAAAAAATTTTTTTTTTAGACCATATATATGACGAGAAACCGGGAGCCTACCAATAGTTACGGGCAAAAAAATTTTTTTTTCCTCTTTCTTTTTTTAAAAAAAATAAAAACATAATGATAATAATATAATAAATGTAAACAGAAACAAACACAAGAATAATAATAAAGATAAAAGCTATAAAACAAATATAGAAAGGAAAAGAATAAAAGAAGAAGGTAAAAATTAAAAAGGGTAATAAAAATAGTAAAAGAAATAAAAATAAACAAATAAATAATAGAAGAAACAATCAGAAAACTGACAAATTTTCTTTTCTCTCTATCAAGTTCCAGGATTTTCAAAAGAACAAAAAAAAAGGGCGTTTACGAAGAAAAAAAAAAAAAAAAAAAAAATATTTTGAAACAACAAGATGACCTTCAAACACAAACAAATCATTTATCAAAATAGAGAAAGTGGGCAAGTTGGATGTCGAAAATGCATAGTAACTAAACCGGGAGAAGACTACATTCAAGGAATTGCATATATGAATCTAACCGGTAAAGAAAATGGGGAAAAGAAGTGTCCAGAATGTAAAAAAAATAGTCTCGTTACGAAATTATCAAGGAGAGAGCAGAAAACCGCAAATCGGAGGTGGAAACAAATGTATGTTGGTAAGGAGGAGCTTGTATCCATACAAATTACAAAGATAATAACAAATAAGGACGTAAAGAGAAAAAAAGAAAAGACAAGCAGTATATTTAGAACTCGAGAAATACCATTAAGGAAAGCGTTTAGAAACAAAACAATGGAGATACAAGAAAAAGGAGAAAAATCGGAAATTGTAGGAAAACAAGAAAGCCAATATGAAGGAGTAAAAGGAGCAAGTAAAAATCAAGAACAACAATATGAAGCAGAAGAAGATTTATATGCTCAAGTTCTACAAGACTTAGAGGAAATAGAAAAGGAGCGGGAAGCAAGAGAGGAAAATGTCGAGTCATTGCCAAACCAACAGAGAACAATTAAAGAAAACGAGATGAAAATTATAGGGTTCAAGAATAACGTAACACAAGAAGAAGCAGTAGAGCACATATTTCGAGACATAGAGAACGAGTGTGAGTGCTATAGACAAATGCAAGCCGAAGAACGAAAAAGAAATGAGATAGAAAATATGAAGAGAAATAGTTACTTGTGGACAGATGACGAGATTTTAGGAATACTACAAACCTTGGAGGACGAACTGAGAAACACAGAGAGAAAACAAGAAGTAGAGGGAGAAGAGTTGATAATCGAAATAGTAAAGCAAGAAGGATAAGAAATAGAAAGAAAGAAAGAGGAGACATTACAAGCGAAAGAAGACCAAATAAGAAAGTAAATAACCTAAGAACGTCAAAAGAATACACAAGAAGGGAAAAAATTTTTATTTATTAAAGAAAATAAATAATAAAGCTGATAAAAAAATAAGCGAGAGGAAACAAGAAAACTAGGTCATGTACTGTTAAAAAAAAAAAAGAGAAAAAAAAAAGAAATAAAGTTTTTTTTATGAAAACCTTAGTCCGATGTTCATTCAATTTATTTAAGAAAACAATTCAATTAAAATATTGTAGTTTAATAATGCAGACAACAGCACTGGGGATATAAGAAAACAAATCATTTTTTAAATCACACATTATAAAAAGAAAAGAAATTAAAGTGACACATTGTAAATAAATAAAAAGAAAATAAAACATATTCAAATTAAAATGGTTACAGAAAATAAATTAAATTGTAAGAGTGCACTTAAATAACTTATAGTTATATTAATAGATTCAAGTTAAAGTCTTTTCTTTAAGGAATATAAACAAATAAATGCAAAATAGATAAATAAATAGAAGAAACAAAATTACCAATGAGAGGAAACACAGGGATAAGTCAAAGCAAAAATAATAAATAAATAAAATAATATATGCACAACACAAATACCTTTTATTTATTAGATACAAAAAATTTTTTTTTTCTTTTTTTCTTCCCCTTTCTCGCCTTTCACATTTACAATTCACGCGCAAAAAAAAAAAAAAAAAAAAGAAAAGAAAAAAAAAAAAAAACAACACAATGAAATATAAAATAACACATCGTTATAACAACACAAACACGGAATCACACTGATACACATACACTGAAACCCGTCAATCCAAAGTGATGCTGTCATCATCGCCATCGTCCGTAAGGTCAACAAATGAGGGCTCCGTTGGAGGAATATTCCTGCTAGTACGAGGCTCAGGAACAGGATCCGTAACCAATAGCGTGGCTAAAACAGGATGTGTTCGAAAGAGACGAAAAACAACATCCAATTCAGCCTGCAAGTCAAGAAAGGCTGTCTCCATCACCAGCATTATATAATCAAAACGATGGTGGAGTGAGATCACAAGCGACTCCAGGCTTGAAACGGGGAGGTCAGCAGTCTAGAGAAAAAGAAACAGAATAAACAAATAAGAAAAAAAGAACATAAAAAAGATCTAAGAAGAACAAACACATAGAAACAAAGTAAAACTTACGCTCGTTCCCACGTCTTGAACACGGGACGGCACTCCGGTGACACGACCGAGAAAAAAAGAAAATAATTGTCCCTACAGAATTTTTTTTTCTCTTCAAAATACGGATAAATAAATAAAAAAAGCGAGAAAGAAATAAAGAAAGGAAGAAAATACAGAAACGAAATACTTACCCTAGGTCGAGCCATGACGACGGAAATCGAGGTTCAATCGGGATAGATCGGTAGTAAGAATGTAACTATAGAAAAAAACGAGAGCACACGCGACTTAAATACTAAAGGATAGAATCCGAAGGTAGAAGTAAAAAAAGATATAGTGAGGATTAAACGAAGTTAGGGACGTATAAATGAAGAAATTTATTACAAATGATAAACCAAAATAGTCAAGTCTTTCAAAGATAAAAGTGAACCGGCACATATACTTCCTCATTTTTTTTTGAGATGGAAAGAAAGACTCTCTATACAAATTTAAGTAATTAGCAAATTTCAAAAAAATGTACTCTTTTTCAAGGGGGGGGGAAGGGAATAAAATTGTTTAATTTTATTCAGGTTGAAGTATAAAAAGAAAACGTATACGGTAGCAAAAAGCCAACGATAATGACTTACTGAGTATGAATGAAGACAGATCTATATATGTATACAAACATAAACATTAAAAAGATAAGTCAAAGAACCGCATAGTAGCGCGGTAACAACAAAAACGAAAACAGAGATGCATGTAAAAGATATGGGAAGTAAAATCAAAGAAACCTACATAATTAAAATAAGTAAAAGGAGTATGAAAAAAAAAAATACAATTCAGAATAAACAGAAATTTAAAATGATTTGTAGATTAACGACAAACGTAAAAAAAAGGAGAGAAGGGAAATAATAATAATAAATGATTACATTTTGCGGTTGATAAGAAAAACAGAAAAATATTAAAATAGAAAGAGAGTATTCTCATTTTAAGCTTTAAAATCAATTATTATTATTATTTAACCATAACATAGATACGCAGAGAGATAATAATATTATATTTTAGTATAATTTTATGTTAATATTCTTACTTTATGCTATACAGGAGAGGAGAGGGTCAATAAATAAAATGTTCCCAAGGAAGAAACCATAATAAGAGAAAAGAGGAAATTTAAAAAAAAAAAAAAAAAAAAAAAAAAAAAGTAGGAACCAGAAATAATTAAAAGAATATAAATAAATTAAAGAGGACTTGTAAGATTAACAACAAGCTGGTCAAGAGAAATAAAGATACAGCTCGTTGCTTAATCAACTTAAGAAACAATTTTTTTTTTGTATAGATTTAAAATAAAATTTACTTATTAAATTTTAAGAAAATAAATTAAACATCGTTGTTACAGCATGAAAACGATTAAAACCAAAACAGACAACGTGTCCTGCAAAATGTATGTAAAGGGAAACAAAAGTGCAAAAAGGTTTTGCGACTAAAAATAATGATAAATAAAAAAATATTTTCGAGATGTCACGCACCAATTGCATGGTAAACAAATAAGATTAAAAATTTATGTAAAATAGGAAACTGGCTTCCAAACTGTTCATAAAAAAAAAGTGATGTCATTATAACGTTAATATAAAGTTGCATTGAGAATGATACCATTGTATAAAAGGGTAAAGGAGAATTTAAAGGGGAATTTTTATTTACAGTATGGAAGCTGGGTGCACCTCCTTATAGTATAAACTGCTGTAGTTTTAAAATAAAATAAGATGGAAATGGAATAATAATAATAAAAAAGAAAATTTTTTTTGCTAGTTTGTTATTCTTATAGACTGTGATGTGCTATAAGAAAAACCACGATTGAGTATATATGCAGGTAATAAGAAAATATTATTGATTTAATTTACATAATCTAACATTATTATTATTATACCATAAAAATATGTAAGTTAAACATAAGGAAAAAGAAGGAAATTAGATTTAAGAAACATAGTAACACTAATCTGGTGGTAAAATTAGAAATACTGGCAACTGTATAAAGATATGAAAATGACGCCAGCATGGCAGATTGATATAAAAAAAAAAAGAAAAAAAAAACCGTAAACTTGACTAAAAGCGTAGAAGTATACGAAAAATGTAACCGAAATATAGACGTGAAAGAATAATGACGCTTTTAAGAGAAGTTTAATAAGAGAAAAGTTGAAACGCATTTCTACATAAAAATTTTTTTTTTCTTTTCTTTCTTTTCCATCCACTTGCAAGCGTCATTATTGTTTGACAATGTAGTTAAAAAAAGACAAGAAAATTTTTTTTTAGGCAAGCAATCAATGCACTCATAACTTGTGTTTTTGACTTAATTGTAAAACATTTCTAACACATGTAGTAAACAAAGACTTTAAGTGTTAACATTTTACGAGCGGAATGAAAAATATGTAAACACCGGACGAACGAATAGAACAAAGAGAAGGAAAGAAAATAAAGAGTAATAATCGCATGTAAACTAGTAGTTTAAAGGAAATTTGAGAGAAGGTCAAATTATATTATGGACCTTAGGAAAAAAAAAAAAGAAAAAGAAAAAGAAATATATAAAAAAAATTATTATTATATAAGAAAAATATATAATCAAATTATAATATTGAGTGCATAGAATAAAAGTAGTAAACAAGTAGAACTTGTATGTAAACGAGTATGTTAAAAGAAATTTGATAGAAGGTCAAATTATATTATGGACCTTAGAAGAAAAAGAAAAAAGAAAAAAAAAAATATATAAAAAAATTATTATTATACAAGAAAAACCTATAATCAAATTATAATATTGAGTGCATAGAATAAAAAAATAGTAAACAAGTAGAAATTGCATGTAAACTAGTATGTTAAAAGAAATTTAATAAAAGGTCAAGATATATTATGGGCCTTAAAGTAAAAAAAAAAAGAAAAAAATAAATAAAAAGAGCATAAAAAAATTATGATGCAAAAGAATCAAATATTGAGTGTAAAGAAATAAAAAAAAATATATAATAATAAATATACATTGTACCAAGAAGCGGCCAACTGGGCTACCACATTCCAAGTTTAGAAAAATACAAAGAAAGAGCATAATTAGTAAATCAGTAAAAGAGATTTTTATTTCCGAACGCTCTCATTTAACTCGCGCGTTCTTTAATGGGTGGGGAGGTGTAATGAACCGACTTCATTACCAATCAATGTTAAAACAAAAATTTTATTTTAAATGATAAAATAATAAAAGAAAAAAATAAGATGGATCAAGTACTAAATAAACGAACACAAGAAATAAATAGCACGACGTAAGAAATTGAGATCAAGCAGTGGCTGAAGGAAACCAAAAAGAAACATAAGCTGAAGTCACAGGGTTCATTATAAATTGTTAAAAACAAAATATAAATAGGAACAACAATATTAATAATAAATAAAGGCGAAAATAATCGCCATAAAATAATAAATAAAGAAATACGAGGGGTAAATAGCAACAAATCCAGTTGACCTCAATGAAATCAAGGCTCGGCGGCCGCATGAAACAACAAAGGAAGGAGAAGTATAAGCTGAATAGCATGCTAAAAAAAGATGCGGGCAGGCGGCAAGCTTAGAAAAAGCGATAAGCCTGACAACGATGAACGGCTTCACAGAAAAACACAAAGTTAACTGAGAGGAGTATGAAAAGATTTCAGCAAAGCGGTAGGGGAATAAAGCGCAGTATGAAAACAGATAAGGCCGTCCCTGAAGAAAAGTACAGAGTGGAGGGACATTAAAACCAATTTATGGGTGTAATTATACAAGTACTGCAAAACTTAATAGAAAAGCTTGGCGGAATATCAAAAAAACAGGAAACCGAAAAGATAACGGCAGAAAGTAATTGCCAATAAACTTCGAGTTGACCTCCTTCTAGTCAACTGAAGTTATGGTTTCCAGAAAAAAACCATACAGGGAGGGTTGACTGGCAACCAATCAGAAGAGCTGAACATCATACGAATGGGCAGAAACACAGATCGCCGTTAGCAACAACGAAACTTCTAGAAGCTTGACTTAGAGTATAAAGCTCTAAGCTTGCAGGCGTGGGCTCTCTTTCTTCCGACCAACTTCTTGCTGACCACGTCAATTTCGCCCAGAAGCCGATACGTCATCAAGAGCCTGCAGCAGCCAGCCACCGCCCATCTCTGCGTCATCTCAACAAAGGAGACCCAGTTGCATTTAAGGAAAGAAGAAGTTTATTTAAATTTCAAGTAACCAGGAACTATATCTATTGGAGAGCAGGGAGAACGCGGGAGGAAGCAGAGAGTTACACCAGGAACGACAAAATTAAACAAGGTAGAGAGTCTTTCAATATTGGTTAATTGTAAATTTCAAAAAGAAAAGATGGAGAGAAAAACATGTCTCGGGAACGCGTTGATTCTATTGCTAATTCGCTGAGTAAATGTTGAGCGTCACGAATTGTTGAAAATTAGAATTAAAATTAGAAAAAGAAAAGTTCAGAAAGGAAATGCAGAGAAAAGAAAAAGAAAACTTGGTATGGGGTAACACGGTTTGCCACGAAGAAAAACAAATATATTAATAAAAAAAAAAAAATTTAATTAACTATGTACGAAGCAAGGCTTTTTAGGTAAATTGAAGAGGGAAAAAGAAATAAATTGATAAAATTCTGGCAATGACATGGGTTGTTTTTTTTCTATTGTTCTACCTATCCTTGCTGCATCTTTTTTTTTAGACTTCCATCCCCGGAGACGTAGCGCTCGCGCGTTAGTCAAACGGAAGTCGATGGATGGCTGAAATACAATCATCCATTACAAAAATTGTTTGACTTATATGCTGAACGTAACAGCTTCTCTCATAAGGATGCCGTGTACCCGGCCTATAGCATATAAAATTCGATTTTAAAATTAACCGAAAATGTGTATTTTAATCTTATGGTTTTTTCTATTTAAATTTCGTATTTCATATATATAAAAAACATTCGTGAAGATATTTTTATTAGAAATAAACACAAAATTTTTTAAAATTATGTTTCACGTAAAAATTAATTTCATAATTTAAATTCATGGTCATATATTAAGGTCTGGAAATCATAGTTGTTACTCAGTTCCTAGTTTTCAGTTTATTTATATCAAATATCGTACTATCCCTGTTTTTCTTATAGAAGTAGAATAAGAAATAGTCACTTGATGGAATAACTTATACGTTTTTTTACTTTAAGGGGGTTAGTGCGATATCCCGATTTCTTAAGAATATCTTGAAATTAAAAGACAATAAAAATAGCACTATTTTACATATCATATTAAAATTTCAGATAGCTTAGTTTCACCGAAGCCGAGATATGAAGTCTGAAAGTTCGAAAATTTAACACAGCGTCTTATGGGAAGATTGGTATGAGACAGAAAATAGCAAACATTTTCATCGATAACTCCGAAAATTTTCTTAAGAATAAACCAAAACACTGATATGTTTTTAACAATTATAATTAGAATATAATATCAAAATTTCAGAAGGCCTAGCTTCATAGTTTCGTAGATATAGCAATTTAATGGATGCTATCTCACCGAAGTTCTCATCGAGTAAAACACGAGAGGGGAAGGTGTGTGTACATAAATAGAATTTTTGTTAAACTGAATTAAATATAATTGAAGTTACAACTATGATAATAAATTATTTACACTTTTTATGAAAATGATTTATAATAGAAAAATAATATTTTGTTCCTTATTGCGGGGCCCTGAGTAGATACGGTCCTGTGCGCACTAACCTCCTTAAGCACATGTGTACATATATTTTTATATTATGTTTAATGAAATTATTTTTAATTTTATTCAGTACTCAAAATTAACTTAAATTGATTAATTCTCATATACTTAAAATAAGTCATTTATACATAATAATATAATAAAAGAAAATTCAACCGAGCGACGTTAGGAGCGAGAAACTTGAATATAATTAATACCTATTAACGTAAAACTCATTAAATTGTATAAAAATTTCTAACATTTGATAAATATAATATAAATTATATAATATATATATATATATATATATATATATATATATATATATATATATATATATCAATTTTTAATTATTAATAATTAATTTAAAACTTAAAAGTAACTATTTTAAAACGGAACATGGAAGATAAATATGTATCGTTTTATTTCTTAAGGGGATGTAAAATGGTCACTACACCTGTACTCATAAATATTCACTATCTTTACATTTTATTGCTAAATTTTCAATAAAAAAATGCATTAGTTTGTAGTATGTACCATAAAGATTATTAGGTTGAATTTTTAAATAAATTCATTAATTAGTTATTAAGAATTTTGGGTTCCAAAATTATTTATTAAAATTTTTCAATTTTGTACAGGAATCCGAATATCTAAAAAACTAATGAATGAACTTATTTGAAAATTTATCTAAATAATCATCATGGTACATACTACAAGCTAATGCATTTCTTTTCTGGAAATTTAGCAATGAAATGGAAAGGAAGCTAATATCTATAAATACAGGTGTAGTGTCCGTTTTACATCTCCTTAAATATTACGAATTAGAATATTAATTATTAGTTATTTAAAAGTGTTATATATTATATGAATAATTCTATATTTAATAATTTTTAATTTTAGTAATAGGAAAAGCCGCACGAAAAGAGATTAACAATCACATTTTCTGCGGGATATTGCCCTCGAATCGAGTAGGTGAAATGTCAGTCTTAGTAACAAAAAAAAGACACTAAGCATCGCAAATTTATGCTCCCACTTTATAATATAATAATTCCAACATTAGTTCCTAAAATTCAAGCTATAGTACTAATTGAAATTATATCGTAACTTTTTTATCAAATACCTTCTTACATAAATTAGACATACTATATTTAGAACCTATTTCAACAATACTTTCCTTTGTCCGTGCCAATGTTAGTTCTAGTAAACGTCAAATACTGTTTTCGATTATTTCATGGTTCGTGATTGAAACCCGTGATTAAAAACAATAATTTCCTATCATATTTTTTCATTGATTCAAATGCAATTCAGTAGAACAAGTTCTTACTTGATCATGATATAATTTGTATTTAAACAATTTGTATGCATATTGTAACTTTAATTAATCTTTTTAATAAAAATATAAAAATTTAATTTAGTACAAAACTACAATATCAAAATTCATAAGTTGCGGTAATTCTTTTTCATAATTTATATATACTAATATAATAAATGAAAATTCAACCGGGCAAAGTTAGGAGCAAGGTGTTTTTTGCTAGTTATAAATTATAAAAAAGATTTACTTGATATTAATTTTAATGAACACAGTTTTTCAAGTAAAAGCTCCATATTAGCATGAGTCTTACACATACATTTCTCTGTTGAGTTTATCGCTTTACTACCCAAAAAGATTTATAATAATAAAATTGCGATCGATTACCTTTGATCGGTTCTTTTTTTTTATATTTTTCGTAGAGATTATCAGTTGTATAAATCAAATATCTTTTTTTTTCATTACTTTATTTTTTTTATCGTTTCTTTTATTCCTGGAGCTAATAATAAATTTGCATTTTTTTCAAAAAATGCATGTATACTACTAATCAAATTTAATGTATTAGATTTTTTTTATCTATCAATATTTTTGAAATAATGGACTTTCACTTAGAATATTTTTTAAGATATTATTTTGAAACGAACAGAGATGTTTTGTTATTTTGTGTTGTTTTAGGAACTAAACACTATTTAAAAATCGACTTTTCTCTATTATTTTCTAAAGATTCTATGTTATCAATAATTTGTTTTTTTAAAGTTTCACCTTCTATCAAATGCATTCTTATTACTTCGGAACCTGATTGTTCAATTACATTGATTTGATTTAAAATTTCATCTTTGAAACAAGTATTTTTTTTATGTAGCCTAAGTATCTTCTTTTCCATTTTTTTATTTCAGAATTTTTTAAATCTATTTCAGAAATAAATTTGTTTTTATCTCGAAAATATTTACTTGTATTTGCTTTCAAACGTCGAATTCGATTAGTTCACTTCGCAATTATAGAAGTAGACGTACTTGAAGTATTGCCTGAAATTACAATTTCGCTTTGTATAAGATTCAATGCATCTTTGTCTGGTAAAGTTAGCTCACTATTTTGTAAAACTTCATTAACTTCTGGTTCATAAGTATTGCTTTCGAGTGCAGATGTGTCTTGAACTACTGAGTATACATTAGAATTCATAGAATTTTGAATATAATTTCTCGGTTCAGTTGAAGATTTATCAGCCAAATTTTGAAGGTTTTGTCTAAAAAGTATGTAGAATAAAATAAATTTCGTTGGCTTTGCTTTACACTCCCGCTAACACGAAGTTGCCCACCCTAAGCTATCGAGGTAAAATATAAACAGTTTTACTGTTCCCTAGGAAGGCGTATGAAAAAATTTTGAAAATATGGGTTTGAAAGGTTTTTTAGAGCTCAAATGCTGGTGGTTCGATTTTAAAATATCTATTTTTTAACTATATTTATCGAGATGAAAGAAAAAATTTTTTTTTTTTTAATTTTTTGCCTATGTTTAACCCTCGGCCGATTCTAGCAAAATTATTCTACGTTAACGTTACACCTCTCAAATGAAAGGTTTTTTAGTCCTCTTTAAAATACCGTGTTGTTTTTCACGCTACGATTAATCATTAAAAAATTACAACGATTTTTCTGATCAAAATTACTTTTTTTTCAATACGCTATATCTCTTAAATATTACACCGTATTTAAAAATGTCAAATAAAAAAAATGTTCATTTTTAAGTGAAGAATATGTATGTAAAATTTTTTAGCTTGCGACAACAATTATTTTTCTTTCATTTTTTCACTTTTTTTAAATTTAGGTCTTAATAAATAACTCGTAAACTTAATTGACTGTTGATTTAATCAAATAATAACTATAATAATAATTAACATAATAATAATTACAATGATTAACATAAGAATAATAAACATAATATAATAAAAATAATAATATACTTGACATGATTTTCATATGAATAAATCAACAAAAATAAAAATTATAATTGTATATGAATAAATAAACGAATAAATACAAACTTTCTTAAACGTTTATTCTTATACGTTTTCAAGTAGCAGATGAAAAAAATTACATTTTTTTTTTTTTTTCATCAAAATGTTCTCCTTTACTTTTTAATACTGATTTGCAGATTCTTGGCAGTCGAGCAATTAATTTTTGCAAACTTGCAGAACTTATTTTTCGCCATTCCTCTTGTAAAACCTTCCATAATAGTGTAGTTGATGTGGGCGCTACTTTTCTTACTGCACGATCTAATTGGTCCCACAAAAGCTCGATGGGGTTCTAATCGGGAGATTGTGGTGGCCACTCCATGACTTTTAATTTATTTTGTTTTTGTAAATTATGCAGATATGTCTTGCAAATTTTCGCGGTATGTTTTGGGTCGTTGTTTTGTTGAAAAAAAAAATTAGAACCAATCAATCTGCGTCCAGATGGTACAACATGTTTTTGTAGAATTTTTTCATAATCTTCTTTTTTCATGATTCCATCGACTTTTATTAAATCCCCAACTTTATTTCCACCAAAACAACCTCAAACCATAACTGAACCTCCACCATGTTTCACTGACAGTACTAAACACTGGCTAGCAAATTTCTCAGACCGTAACCTTCGAACATATACTTTTCGATTTAAGCCAAAAACCATAAATTTAAACTCATCACTAAATAAAACTTTTTTATAATCAGCCTCAGTCCACTTTTTATGTTGTTTGGCCCATTGCAATCTCTTTGCTTTATTTACTAGCCTCAGCAAAGGTTTCACATCCAAATAAATTATTTTCATTTAACCGCCTTTTAACTGTTGAAATACTTATTATATCATTTTTTTCGCATTGCATTAACTTTCACTGTTATTTCTGCAGCTGTTAAACATCTATTACGTTTACTTAGCGTCACGATGTAATCATCTTCTGCAGGAGTTATTTTTTTTTTTCAACACATTTTTTTTTATTTGCACTTCACCTCTACTTAAAAACTCCTTAACGTGATAATCAACGGTCCGTCTAGGTATTCCTAATTCTCGTGCAATTTGACGATTTGATTTTTTACATTTATGATTGATGAGATCAATTTTCTTTTGCGTAAAAAATATAATGTTCCCACTGGTCTTTGTAGTGCATTAAGTTTTACATTGTTTTCAGGTTCTATAATAGCTTGTCTCTAAATAAATGTATTGGTTAAGTATTATTGTTTATATTACTGAATTTCATATATAATTTGTTCAACTTATGAATTATTATTAAGATTTTGTTTTTTCTCTTTTCTTCTCTTTTCATCTCTTCTATCATTATATTTTTTAATTCTAAGTAATTCATTTCGTCTCTTTTCGGCAATTTCTTTACGTTTATTTTTACTTTGCTCACGTTTCAAAACGTTTCTGTAACTTCTATTATTAGTTAATATCACAACTGAAGAATTGAAATTACAATTATTTCAATACTTTATACATTATAATAAGTTATTTGACTTATTAACAAAAAAGGCATATTTATTTGCATCCATTAATTAATACTTACCTATATTGTATATATTTTACAATTATTCTTATGCAATGAAGCTTTACAAATATTGTGAAAAATTTTCACTAGGTTTTAAAATACTTATAATCCGATGATGAGCGAACTCGTATTTTGTTTACTATAGAAGGATAAATGCATCTGTGTAAGAATGTGTACACGCGCGTGCATTTGTGTGCATTTGTATGTGTATATATATTTACATACATCCTTTCTTAGATTAAACTTATATTAAAATACTTGCTTTCTTAATATTGTTTCAACTAATACAATATCTTATGAATTTTATTAGAAGAACAGTTCAGTTTTCAAATTATATATTAAGGAGTCTCATATGTGTCGAGAGGAGAGATGAGCGGTAAGAGGGGTCTCCTATCTTTAACGTATAAAATTTTCAGATTAGCCAACTGAAAGTAATAAAAATTTAATAATTCAAAAGTAATAATAAATCTGAAAAATTGAAGAAAATCATATAAAAATAAAAAATTAATCAATTTTCTTTATAAATGTATTATAAATGAATAATTATTTTTTAAATTTTATAGTTACTTGTAAGCAAAAAAATACACAAGAAAACGTGGCAACAGCGCGATATTTTGCGAGCTTATATTTTCGAGTTGGTATTGATTAGTACATTTTAAGACGTTATTACATAACCTTATTATTTATACTAAGTTAAACAGATATTAAACATGTCTAAGGTTTATAGATGGAAAGGAAAGTTCGTAAAATAAAAGTATACATGAATATGGTACAAAGATCAATTGTTGTAAAAAAAAAGAAAAACAAACATTGAAAGTGAAGTGCCGAAAATGGTAAATGATAATAAAGAAACAACTTCTGATCAACAATCTACGTGCAAGGTTATTGGAAATAGAATAATAGATCTACAGCATATGTCTCAGCAAATGTATTGCAAATCTTGTGAAACTCCTTTACTAATTCAAAATATAGAAGGCGATGTTATAAAAGGTTTTGGATCTATATTTAAAGTTCGATGTCATCAGTGTTTTTTATTGAATCAAGTTATGAGTAGTGAATTGTACAAAAGTCCTGTTACTGGAAAATCTATTTTTGCTGTGAATACTAAGGCCGCTTTAGGTATGATCGTTATGTTTGAATTATATTATTACATATAAATAATCTTTATTCATTTTAAAAAAATTCATACTTTTAATTCTATCTATAAAAACTAACCTAAAATTGATTCTTTTGCATTTAACACTTATTTATACAAAATCAATACATTTTTAATAAATTCACTACTTTTACTTTAGAGTTTAATATCTTAAATTTTCTGATTAAATTTATGATAGAATTGTTGGACCTATTATCGAGCAAGTGGCAAAAGAAAGCTGTGCAGAAGCCACTGCAGAAGAGAGAGCGCTAACTTTAGACAGTTTAGACGAACTAAAAAAACTATTGTAAGTTTAGAATATAATAGTAAGGATAAGTAAAATGCTAAGAAAATGAATTTTGTACAAAAATATTCGATTTCTATTATTAAGTTAATTTGATTTTAATCATTAATGATATAATTAGAGATATATTTAATACAAATCTTAGCTGAAATTTAAATCTAAATATTAAATCTAATAATCTTAGCTGATTAGAAAGGCAGGCAAAGAGATCACAATTGAAGTACCAGAAAGAGAGAGCTGAAGGAGCAACTTATGAAAGTCACATGGCTTTATTAGATCATAAAAAAAGCAAAGTTGAAGATTGCATTAAAATAGTTGATGATAATAATGTACGATGTGAGACTGATGATTATGCCATAGCATTTTTTGACTTGGAAACTGGAGGTTGCAGCTATAAACATGACATTTTACAAATATTTATAAAATGTGGTAATCGAGCATTTAGTTCATATATTACTCCAGTCAGATCTATTGACCCTAATGCAATCAAGATAAATGGTCTAAGTAAAGTCCATAAAAAATTATTTTTTCATGGCGAAGAAGTTGCAACTTTACCTCGTCGATTGGTTTTCAATGAACTTATAAAATTTTTACAAAGTTTCAAAAAAAATGTATACTAGTTGCTCACAACTGTACCTTCGATTCAACTCGACTAATAATTTATCTACAAGAGTTATCACTTGTAAATGAGTTTTCAAATGTAGTAGAAGGATTTTCTGACACTCTTCAACTATTAAAGAAAAAGTTTCCTAAAAGAGAAAATGGGTATAAGCTCACAACATTATCAAAAGAGTTATTATCACTTTCATGCGATGGTGCTCATAATGCTGATTTCGATGTCCATTTATTAGAAAAATTATGTACATCATTTATAACTATTACTGATATTATTCAATCAAGAAAATCAATTGATAATATTGTATGTGTCATGCAAAAGAGTAGGGATAAAAAAAAATTAATGCAGCTATAAAGGAAAAAGTACTATCATTCATACCAATGAAATCTATTATAAGTAAAAATATACAAAAAAAATTGGCAATGGCTAATATCACTTATGATATTTTAGTCACAAGTTTCAAAACAAAAGGTGTGAAAGACACTAAAACTTTACTATTAGGTGAAGTAAATGGTAAAGCTACACTTATTAAAAGCCAAAAAATTGTTAACAATATTTTAAATTATTTGGTCTCAATTTCCTAAGTAATATAAATTTGTCGAAACCAAAGATCATCAAAGATTATATAGATGTATTATTAGATGTGTAGCTAAAAAAATTTTTCTATATTTGTTGATTAGAAACTAAAAAAATTTAAGATTAATTATTATAGAATAATAATATGAAAAATATATTTATTAAGATATTTATTATAATAATATTTTAATGTGTTTGAAAATCTCTTAATTATTTTATATTTATTATAATAATGTTTTAATATGTTTAAGAATATCTAAATTATTTTATTAAACAATAAAATTTGTTAAAAAGTAAGAAAAAAATATGTACTCTTTACAATAATTTTTATTTTTTTAGTTCAAAAAATTTATATGATTGTTATTTAATTATCATATTTATTTTAATGTAATAAATACTTAATTATTTTCGTTTATATAAATATATAACTTTATTTTCAAAATTTGTCAACATAACCTTAGACGTGTAAATGCGCCTCTCATCCATATTATAAGGTATACATATATATACTTATAATTGCGGCGTTGCCAAATCTAAATCTAAGCTGTTATAAAGATAGTGAAATTTCAAAAATTGTGGTATATAATAATCAATAACTATCGTAAATGTACGGTGAATTATTATCTGTTGGGTTTAAATTTTTCATTAGAAATGTACCAACCTATTGATACTTGAATTTTTAAATTCTGTATGTTTTATGTCGAGATATCGAAGTTAATTGAATGAAAAAAGCCATTTCCCATAAGAGCCCATGTTATTTTACACTAATTTAAAATATTGATTTTTTCAAAAATAATTCGATAATAAATATTAAAAAAATGTATTTGATCATTATATGTATTAAAGATTCATATAAAGTCAATTTTGTTTAATTCCTTATGTTTTTGTTCTGACATATGAGACTCCTTAACTATTTCGATTTAAAAAAAAAATATTAAATCATTAAGAGGAGGTCACGTATCTCTGTCCTTTTCTAATCAAAGAAATGATTTTTTTACAAAAACTACTAACTTTAGCAAAAAATGAAGAGAAAGCCGCATCTTGTATCAAAAAAAGCAATATTTTTTTTAATGAGAAAGAATTAATTTTATTGCTTCGTTCTCAAGAAAACCTTGAAAAACGAAATTGTCCACCCTAAACTCTATGATTTAAGTTTTTCAAGGTTTTCTTGAAAACGAAGCAATAAAATTAATTATCAAAGAAAATATTGCTTTTTTTGATATGAGATGCGGCTTTCTCTTTATTTTTTGCTAAAGCTATTAGTTTCTGTGAAAATCTTGATTCTTTAGTTAGAAAAGGACAGAGATACGTGACCTCCTCTTAAAGAAAATTACTAAAAAATATTTTATTTTTATTAATTTCACTTGTCCTTTAAACCCAAAAGTAACCGATATGAAATAACTTATTCTAACTTACTAGGAGAGTGTCACACCTCCGGATCACGCATTTTGCTCAAACTTCGGGATAAGTTTTCAGATGATAAAATATGGAAAAACCTAAAGTTATAGTCACAAACGCTTAATGTTTCCCTAGTTACAGGCAATTAAAGAAAATCACTAAAAAAAGTTACTAGATTTTTAAACGCATATAGTTCCTTAGCATTGATAGCTAGAAGCTTGAAACTTCTTTTAAATCAAAGCTGAGCTCAAATCCTTTCAAAACAATAGTTACAGTATATCAAAATATTATTTTTTCTCAAAATTAGAGCGTAATAAGGATTGGACCTGAATTTTCTTTTTAAAACAATAATTAATAATAAAAGCTGAAATTAGGTCTAATCTTTATTACGCTCTAACTTTGGGAAAAAATAATATTTTGATATGCTGTAACTACTGTTTTGAATGGATTTGAGCTCAGCTTTAGTCTAAAAAAAGTTTCAAGCTTCTAGCTATCAATGCTAAAGAACTATATGCGTTTAAAAATCTAGTAACTTTTTTAGTGATTCTCTTTAATTGCCTGTAACTAGGGAAATATTGAGTGTTTGTGACTATAACTTTAGCTTTTTCCATATTTTATCATCTGAAAACTTATCCCAAAGTTTGAGCAAAATCCGTGATCCAGAGGTGTGACACTCCTAGTTGGTCGATTAAATAAAAAAATTTAATAAAAACGTGCGTAATTTTAAGGAATGAAAAGATTATTGTTGAACATTTTTTCACAATATTTTTAAAACATAAATACAATAATTTCTCTATACATGTAAATGTTTCAACAATGTTCATGGATGTGCCAGTAAAAAGTAATAAATCTGGATATGAGTTCGGCAAACATGCATCATTATATTTTGAATTATAATTATTTTATTTTCGGTAGCATACTACTTTATTTTGGCTAGATTTTTTTGTTCTTTAAGAAGCAATAATTTTGATCTTGGAATTTCATATTTCAAAGCTTCTTCAAATATCTGTAATTAAAAAAGTACAAAATAAAAAATTGTCAAAAAAGTTACGGCATAAATGCTGCTAACAGTTATTCATTCAAGTTTAGTGGCACGTTCTCGAAATTCTATAATGATTTGAGTTTTTGTATTATCTTTGATCACCCGGAGTCTCAAAGTTCAATTTCAAATGATCAAAAGATTATAAGGAAAAAAATTTTAATTTTGACAAGTGACATCCGAGAGCCGCGGTGGCTCAGGGGCTAGAGCATCCGACTCTCACGCAGAGGGCCGGGGTTCGAATCCCGGTGAGGTCGGAATTTTTCCTCCATTTTTTAATTTAAATATTGAAAGTGGAGGATGTCCCGAGCTCACTGACACCGCGGTGGACCACCCCCGAGAGACTTTTTTCGGTTTTAACAAAAATCGACGAAAGGTCACTCGAGGGCCGGTAAGGCAGAACGCGACTGTTCCACTGTTAAGTTGAGCCGGACCGTTCTGCCGGGTAGATGTTGAGCTCCCGATGCGCTAAAAAGGATGGGTTGAGCGATGCTCCCCGCCTAAGTAGGCCTGCACGATCGAGCACCACCTACCGAAGTTAGGGAAAATGAGGTATGGTTTCGAACGCGAAAACACCGGAACACAAAGGTGGTCGAGGTGTCACTTACTAGGCCAAATAGGCTGTAGGTGGTTAAACCCCAAAGATAGATAGATAGACAAGTGACATCCGAAAATTTTATTTTTTGTCGTTTTTTTCCCTAAAATGTTGAATTAATAATCTTGTCTAAAAATTCCATATATTTTACATAAAACATATTTTTGATTTAATATTTTATCAAAAAAGCTCAAATAGTTGATATAAATTATTGCTATAATAGTTATAAAGATCAGCGACAAGAAAATTAACAACTTCGTGGATTTCCTCATATATCATAAGAAGATAAGTACGTATGGCAAGTTAAATTATCAGCTTAACAGATCCCAAAGCATTAGCTAATATAATTTTAAATATCTTTTCATATCGTTATATACATACAATGTCTATAAATACAATGCATGCATGCAAAATGATGAGAATGCCTAAATGTAATGTGTTGCTAGCTCGATGTGCAATATATTTAGCTAGAGCACCAAAATCTGATCGCATAAAAGATTTTATTAGTCAGTACCTCTTCATTATATAAATCTTCCTACAAAACTGATGGAAAATCTTGGTAACATAACTTTTATTGAGAAATAATCAATTAAAATTATTGAAAAATAATGAATATATTTGTAATTGAATTTTTTACATACAAAATAATTAAATTCCATACATCTTATTTGCTCTATCAGGTATGACATTCTATGTAGGCAATTGATTCCAGTATTGTTAAGTATAATCGGAATATTTAATGGTTCACATCAAGATATCGTGAATGAAAAGTCCACATAAGAAACTTCAAAAGATAAAATTGCACATCCTACTTTAATGCATCGTATATGAGACAGATTGCCAGATTTAAACGTAAAAGATAAAATTATGATTAAAAGAAAGTTATATCAAATAATATTAAAACACTTCATTCATACTTGTATATGTATTATTCTTATAGACGGGCACAAATGTTATGGTTTCTCACTTCCGAACCTTATTAAATTTGTATGAGAATAATGTAAAAAACCAAATATTACTTCAGATTATCACTAAATTGGCAAAAAGTTTTTGTTCAACAATTGATAGCATTGCTGGAAATATGAAAACAATAAAATTGTGCGGGAATGCACTGATTGATTTTATATTTTATGAAACTTTATTCAAAATGACTGTATATTTTAATATAGTTACATATTTATTATGATTTGAAATTATTTAGAATAAACAGATCAAGTAATCGATTCGAAAATAATGAGAAAATAAAGGGCTATGAAAAGTTTATTAAGAGGCGGTCGGGACTATTTGCCGCATGGGGGCGCTGCAGGTGAGAGAAGAATATAAAATATTTTTAATACACAGATTTACAATTTATCAAGACAATAATATACTTCTAACGTTGTCAATAACTCTTGCTATATATATGTAGAATAATTATAGATGCTAATCTTGTTTGAAAAGTCTAGAATATTTTTGTAAAGAGAAAAATGCTGCGCGTGGTAGAGCCGATGTAAATATGTGTATTTTTTTTAGTGCGACAAAGAAAGTAATACTAAAGAATGATGAAAACATATGCTAACGCCTGCTTTATCTCGCGCTGCATTTTTCGCTTTACAACAATATTTCAGACTTTTCAAACAAAATAAGCATCAATAATTATTCTACATATATATGGCTAGAGTTATTGAAAAAATTAGAGGTATATTATTGTTTCAGTAAATTGTAAATCGCTGTGTAAAAATTATTTTACATTTTTCTCTCACCTGACTGCAGCGCCCTCATGCGGCAAATAGTCTCCACCGCCTCTTAATTAGAACAATCGGTTTTCCAAACGTAGCAAATAACGTCACGCTTCGCTCGGGACGCAATCCATATGCGAGCACGTAATAATCTACTTTTCTCCCTAAGTGAATATGTACTACTATTATATTGAAGTAGAAAATTAGGAGTTTTTTTCTCCCAGACATATTTTATGCGATTTTGCCACTTATAAATATATATAAATACAGTCATACATATACAAAACTATACATACATATTTATGTATACATACACATACGCACATATAGTTAATGACATAATTATATCATAATTAGAGCCTAGACTTGACTAGCTTCTAAACAGAAAAAAAAAATTTCTTGTTAACTTACATTACTACTATTATATTAAAGTAAAGAATTAGGACTTTTTTTTTCTTCTAGACATATCTTTTCCAATTTAGCTACTTCGATATATATATATATATATATATATTGTCACGGTATTCTACCGTGTTCGAATCTAGCGCGCTTAGGTGAAATTATATGACACGCGCTTAGTCACTTACCACGTATAAGCACGTAACTCGATGAGCAGCGCGCGTGAGAGGAGCAAGAAAGCCACGAGGCGCGTTAGGACGTTTTTGGTGGTTTACTAGCGCACATCTCAGCTCATATATTCCAGTCTCGTGTGAGAGACATCTTCTTCCAGTCTACGAGCACGCATCTTAAGTCGTTATAGATCGTTGGCATGGACCTGGGAAATAGTTTTTATATTGAGAAAGGAGATAACGTCTACCTTGGAGACGACCAGCACACAAAGTTATTCGATCATTTTGGCTGCTGTCGATGAGCTCCAGCGACCAGGTTACTTCGGTTTGCATTGCGTTGGCCAACGCCCAAAGGTATTTGCTGTACGTATTGTTATAGAAGCTTCTACGCGTAATCGTAAATTTTTTTATATATCTTGTCAACTAAAGTTTCTTTCCTCGAAGAAACTTTAGCATTAAAAGTGCGCGAGTTCATTCTAATATTGTAAAATAACTTAGTTCGCGTCGTGTCCTTCTCTAGAATCATCATTATCAACTTTTATCTTTATTTTACCAATTAAATATACATTCACTCTTTTGTATTCAATTTCCTATCTTTAATGAATTCACGTTTAGTTTAAAACCTGTATCCTTTGCTTACCCCGACGCCTCCGCGGTCCTTATTTTTAGTATTACATAATATATATATTTTTGTATAAAATATTTAGCGGTTTTAACGGGAAGAGTTAAACCCCATAAAATAAGGAAAACTGTGCTACCGGTGACGTGTCTCTCGATCAGGTAAGAAAGAGAGAGAGAGAGACGCTTAGCGACAGACTTATAAAATAAAGTCTTGTCGCTAGTGAATATAGGTTTGACTAACTAGCACCAATAGAGTTTGCCGTGTAATATATATAAAGATTTTCTTATGAGTTTTCGGCAACTCTACTTATAAATAAATTTATTGACTTAGCGAAAATAATATTAAATTAATAGCTAATTCTTTTTGTAACGTGTACAAAATAACCGTTACGAAATGGTGCTCAACGAATCGATGCGACAGCGGGATCAGGTTTTTTACGCATCATATAATAAAGCAAAATTTGCAAATAGCGTCGAGCAAGTAACTGGAGTCGACGCAAACAGGCTTCACGTTGTTTAAAATTTTTTTTGTTAAAGATGGCGTTTGCCCCTAGCAAAAATTAAATACAGAAAGTATTAAATAATTTTTTTTTATTAAACAAAATTATTGTCACGATAAAATTTATTGAATTTAAGACTGCAAAATTTTTTTTTTATTTTTCGGGAATAAATAGTACGAAATTTTCTTTAAATCTAAAATTGCGTCCCCACGTGTCCCAGTGAAAATTTTCTTTTTCTCTCTAGATAACGCGCAAGTAGTGTCGACGTTTGTTAGACACAGAGTTCAAGAGATAAAACTCTGCATACTTTTGTTTGCTTTAAGAGAAAAAGCGAACCAGCATTTAGAATTTATTTAAAATAAAAACGTGCGTTAGTTATATAACCCTATTGCCGATGAGGTCGTTAGTCATATTTGCTTGACTTTAATGGTAAGAGAGAAATATTGATTTTAACTGTCGAGGAAGTTGAAATTAAATCAGTTGTTAACAGCCCTTTAATATAATAATAATTTAACCTCAAGAAGAAAAAAAAAAAGTAAAATGCTTTTTTTTATATATTAAATATAAAATTTAATTAAATAAAAGTTAAAATATATTTTTTTTATATATATTAAAGGGTCAGGAAAATTCTTTTATTTGTGTAGTTTAATGGGATTCAAATTAAATGACCTTATTTACAATAGTTAAAATTTATTTTTGAACTTCAATTCTCTCTCACCAAAAATTGCCAGCTCGTAGCGCGGCAATTGATCAGCGCAGTGTGTGTTGTAGAGAAAATTTAGAAATTTCTCAAAGATTTTATTTTAAAAATTTTCATTTTTTTTTTTTGATTACACTACACATTAAATACAAATGTATAATGAAAAAATTGTCCTCACACAGTTAGATGTGCGCTTTTAACTAAAGTTTAAAAACGCACAGGCTTTTGGATTTAGCCGCGCATTTTGAAGATTTTAATGACAGTCCTTAACTGATTTTCTTTTTGTAGTTAAAATTAAAACAACAGTGTAGGATAATTTTCATATCTGTCAATTTACGAAAATATTATCAGTTATTGCATAATAAATAAATCCAAAAACCAAAACATAAAATATATTTTTTAAATTATATATACGTATATTTCATCATTTCTTTTCACATCATATGTGTGCGGCTAAGTTTCTAACCACACATACACGAGCTGAAATATTATTTATTATATATATAGCGAATACGGACACACTGCAAGCGTTTAGTAGCGTACTTGCGTGCGATCAGGTTAAAATATAGATATAATCAAGAAAAAAGAAAAACAATTCAAGATGGCTACACAACAAAAAACGGGCGACAAAAATTATAAAGCTACCGCTCTAAAAGTTCATAAATGGGGAACGTGCTTGTCCGAAGACGACCTAGTAGACTCGCTTAAAACGTTAGAATAGAAGCAAGAAGGGGTATATTTCGAACAGTCACACCGATCAGTACGATGGCTATTGGGAAGTTATACTGCGGTGGACTTTGAACAGTCTAATCCCGAAGAAAACGAAATGGCGACGTGATAACGCCGCCTTTCGGTCAAGAAAGAGTTCATCGAAAGAACCATATTTGAAAAGACAGGATCTACGATCTATGATGATAACGTGAATCAAAACGAAGAACATCCACTTACCGTATTGCGTAGTGATGAAACGGTGGTGAGAAATTTAAGCGCTACGTTAAGCAATATTACTCAAAACAAAATGCGTAACGATCAGGTGGTACTTGAGAATCCCAACGTGCAACAAAGAAGTGAAATAGCACTAGACGTCTCGAACGTACCGAAAGTACTGATAAACTATCCCACCGTCATGCACAATCAGATAAAAGATATGACAAAACACGTACATGAGGTGTCTTCTAAAATGGAAGGAATGTCAACTACAGTGAATTTTTTATCACAAAAAGTTGAAGTACTTTCGACACCATGATCCTCAATCACACATCTGTTCGATCAGGCCGTAGGTGGAGAAACACCTAGCCGAGAAAACCACCAAGCAAATAAAAGTAAAGAACAGCACGTTGCTTTTCGTGATACATTTAGTATACATTACAATAACAAAATTAATAGTAGCCCAATAAATAGCCAAGCGAACAATAATGAAGGTACAGATCAGCAAAACTACAGAAACCGTAATAATCTGCCAACTGGTACGGCAGGGGCACGTACAGTCGAGGGGGGAGAGACCCCTCACACTGCAAACAGTGTGACGGATAACGCTAATCTGACCAGGCAGAGTGACCGTCCAGCAAATGCAAATAAGAATACAGATATAGGTCACATGGTGCGTCGCTAGAATGTTACATTCTCAGGCGAACGAGGACAAAGCATAGACCTCTTCCTAACAAGAGTAGAAGCGTGTCGAGCGCTGGCTAAACTTAGCGAAAGCGACTTATTATCCTCGCTCTCCGAACTGTTATCAGACGTAGCAGCCACGTGGTACAAAAAATAACAGACATTCGTGGAATACTTGGGCTGAATTTAAAGAAGCTGCTCTACGTTGGTATGGGCATAGTAGACGCTTTCAACAAAGATTGCGATCCGAAGCAAACAGATGCACGCAAGGTAACGACACACCTGTGCGTGATTATATAAAGTGCCTACAAGCAATCATATTAAAACAGGTTCCATTACCAGATTTAGGACAACAGCTCGATCAGCTGCACCACAATCTTTTACCTGAGATTTAACGTATGGTTAGAAGAGATGAGATTGTGGATGTAGAGTCACTCCTAGAAAAAGCAGTTGAAGCTGAACTAACAATAGATGCAGAGAGAGCATATAGGCCACGTCCTCTACCGGAACACTCTTTATTACCTGACGTAGCTTACCGTCCTATGCCCAAACGAAAAGAGAATAAACACCAGGTCGCCGCAATACAAGAAAAACCACCAGCATCCGAACAGTTTAATATAACTAAAATGATGATGCAAATAATCTCTTAGTTAGATAAGATGTCTGAAGGCAGAGACAGGCAACCTGCACCTCATAATATAAATCAGTCTGGACAAGCTTCGCTAACTACACCACGTAAGAACCCTTACAGAAATTAACAAAATTTTAAGAGACCACCACGAAAACCTAAGCAAGGGAATGGTAACTCTGAACAACAGAGTCAAAACCAAAAGGAAAATCAGGTGGAAAACTGAAATAGGGATAAGACTAACGAAAGAAATAAAGGAAAGACGAGAAATCGAAATCCTAACCTCAGTTGTTATCGCTGTGGGCTACCTGGATACACTCAATGGTCTTGCCCACAATGTGCGGGAAAGGGCAAGGGAATAAGTAGACGAGGTACCTACTGTTCCCAACGAGGATAACGAGACCTCAGAACTCTCTACTGAAGAGGTGTTAAATCAAAAGTTACCTGAAACCTCAGTAGAAGAGCAGAGCAAGTCTCGCACTTGTCAGGCTGAGACAAGTGAACAGGAAGAGCAACTGCCATCAGATATCGATGACGAAGCTCGATGGTGGCTCACGATAGTGATCAGAGATTACCGTAGAAGAGCATTATATGACCCAGGTGCGTCTTGTACGGTTATGAATTCTACAGGTTTGCAATTGGCAGCAGCCTGTAATGTACTGTTGATACCAGCAACAGGCAGATTCGCTAAAGTAGAAGATGGTAGATCATGCTCACTAGTAGGTTATGTTGTACCGTTGACTGTAGGCGGAGTTACAAAAACGATCCGTTCTGCAGTTATGCCTAGCTTAGATGAAGAGTGTTATCTAGGCGGCAACTTTATAAGAACATGTAAGGTTGTCTTCGATCCGTGCGAAAATAAACTTTCTTTCAAAGGTACAAATGTGAAAGTGAATTCAGAAATCGCTGCGCTCAGGCAATTACATGTTGCTAAATTAGGCTCAGTCGGTCTGGCTGACGTATCAGCAGCTGATTGTGTTCGTGTAAAAAATTTAGTTACGGAAATATTAGGAGAAGATGATACTCCTATAGGCTGTATAGACTGGATCCAACATGAAATCGATACAGGCTCAGCTCGTCCTATTAAACAGAAATATTATCCCGTTTCTTAAAAGGTTGAAGAGTGGATGCACGAGCAGATTAACAAGATGCTAGCTGCAGATATCATTGAACCTTCAATGAGCGGCTGGTCAAGCCCTGTGGTTCGAGTTAAAAAACTAAATGACAAATTCAGATTTTGTATTGACTTTAGGAAAGTTAATGCAGTTACAAAACCTGATGCGTATCCATTGCTAAGAATGGATGATATCTTGCGTAAACTGCAGAAAGCAAGATACATCTCTACAATGGATTTGAGCAGTGCTTACCATTAAATTAAAATGAAAGAAAATTCACGTGCTCAAACGACACTTACGGTACCTGGCATGGGCCTTTTCCAATTCAAACGTATGCCGTACGGCCTTAGCCACGCTGGCGCCACCTTTCAGCGATTAATCGACAAGGTTATTGGTCTAGAACTCGAACCGTATACGTTTTCATACCTAGATGATATAATCGTAGTAACCGAGACCTTTGCCGAACATATGAAATGGTTGAAGAGGATATTACTGCGCATAAAAGCAGCAGGTCTCACAATCAGTCACGAGAAAAGCATATTCTGCCGAGAAGAGATCAAATATTTTGGTGTTCTGGTAAATAGAGATAGATTTAAGCCAGACCTGGATAAGATAAGACCCATCGTTGAATACCCAGCTCCTAAGAACTTGAAACAGCTAAGGCGTTTCATGGGTATGGCATCGCGGTACAGAAAATTCTTGAAAAATTTCGCCACGTTACCTGGGCCACTGACTAGGCTTATTAGAAATATGTATGGTCAAGCGATCAGGAAGTCGCTTTTGATCAAATGAAAGCTTTAATTCCATCTGCTCTGTTATTGCATCGACCGCAGTTCGATTTGCAATTCGTTATACAGACAGATACTAGCGACTCAGGCCTAGGAGCAGTACTCCTACAAGTAGTTAACGACAAAGAGCGAGTATTGGAATTCGCTCGTCGTAAAATGTCCAGTGTAGAGCGAAATTACAGCGTGACAGAAAGAGAGTGTCTAGCTATACTCACTTAAGTGCACTAAGCTGGGCGTCGCAAATGAACGATATGTGGTATAAGTCTCTGCTTCAACAGGTTATAAGTAACCCTGACGACTATCCAAGATGGAAGATAGTTGGAGGTCAATTGTACCGCTATGCACCGGACAGGTTCACAGAAGAAACGATGGAAGACGATGACACATGTAAGCTCGTCGTTCCCTGCGAAAATCAAGCAGAAGTACTGCGTGAATGCCATGACGAGCCGACTGCTGGCCACTTAGGTCGTGATAAAACAATAGCTCGCGTAAAATAATATTATTACTGGCAATATATAGAGAAAACAGTGGCACGGTACGTTAAGAGTTGGGAGATCTGTCAGCAGTGTAAGGTAGAACAAAAATTACCTGCAGGCTTGATGGGCAAAAGAAAAATTACAGGCCCATAGAAGGTCGTTACTGGTGACGTAACAGGTCCTTTTCCAAGGGGTAAACATGGTTACGAATATGCTTTTATTTTTGAAGATGTATTTACCAAATAGGTGGAGTGCATACCGATTAGAAAAGCGAATGCACCCAAGATCTTAAAAGCACCGACAGAAAGGATTATTTTAAGGTTTGGTGCGCCCGAGATTTTCCTCTCTGATAATGGCTCAGAGTTCAGGAATAACATAGTAGATAAATATCTAAATGAATCAGGTATTTGTTATAATACTACTCCGACGTACCACCCACAGGCCAACCCGGTAGAAAGGATAAACCGGATAGTTAAAATTATGATCACTGCATTTATTGATGAAAACCATCGCTCATGGGACGAAAAGCTACCAGAGATCATATTTGCATATAACACTGCGAAACAGAATACAACTGGTACAAGTCCTGTGTAGTTAAATTATGGTAGACAGCCAGTACCTCCTAACTCGTTGAAAAGAAAAGAAGACAAAGCTGCTCAAGAAAACGAAGGGTTACAAGAAATAACGAACTGGCAAAATCGTGTAAGAAAATTACCTTTGCTACGTGAACAGGTAGTAGATCGTGCGCAGTCTGCTCAGCGAAAGCAAGCTGATGCATACGATACGGGCCGAAGAGAAGTAATATATAATATAGGAGATTTAGTATGGAAAAGAAATAAAATACTCTCTTCAACTGCTCAGGGCATAGCAAGTAAGCTTGCACCTAAGTTTGTAGGCCCCTATGTAATTACAGCTAAATGTGGCTAAAACACATACAGGCTAATAGATCAAGATAGTGATGCCTATATCCCTGTTTATGTAGAGCAACTAAAACCATACATCGCACGGCAAGAAGACGAATCACCATCTCAACCACCGTTGGAACAAACACCTGCGAACGAGACGATAAGTGACCCGTCTCCTGCGAGCGATGCGACTCCGTGTGCCAACGGAGAATCGGGCTCAGACTGCGTGCCACCGCCTGCGGGCGGTGATACTCCCCAACTCGATAAACCGAATAGAAAGCGTGGTCGTCCGCGTTAAACAGCGATCGTCGTAACACAAACTGTAAAGCGTATGCGTCTAACTGAGTCCGAACCGATCAAGCGTAAGCGTGATAGGCCAAAAGGTTCTACAAGTGTGAAGCGTACCGAAAATATAATCGACTATTCACCTAGGAAAACGCGTGTGCAACAGAAGAATTCACAGTGATGAAACATCAAACGCATTAAACTTGCTCTAAGCATTAGCTGCAAACCTTCTGCGCGCTTAGCAGAACAACAGAACCCGGTTATGCTGCGTCTGGCGAGGGGGTATCACGGTATTCTACCATGTTCGAATCTTGCGCGCTTAGGTGAAATTAAATGACACGCGCTTAGTCACTTACCACGTATAAGTTACGTCAAAAAGCACGTAACTCGATGAGCAGCGCGCGCGAGAGGAGCAAGAAAGCCACGAGGCGCGTTAGGACGTTTTCGGCGGTTTACTAGCGCACATCTCAGCTCATATATTCCAGTCTCGTGTGAGAGACATCTTCTTCCAGTCTACGAGCACGCATCTTAAGTCGTTATAGATCGTTGGCGTGGACCTGGGAAATAGTTTTTATATTGAGAAAGGAGACAACGTCTACCTTGGAGACGACCAGCACACAAGGTTATTCGATCATTTTGGCTGCTGTCGACGAGCTCCTGCGACCAGGTTACTTCGGTTTGCATTGCGTTGGCCAACGCCCAAAGGTATTTGCTGTACGTATTGTTATAGAAGCTTCTACGCGTAATCGTAAATTTTTTTATATATCGTCAGGTGGGAGGAAGAAGGTTACGATTCGAAATTGGCCACAAAAAAGTAACGATTCGGATAAAGCCACAAAAAGGTTCAGATTCGAAATTGGCCACAAAAAAGTTACGATTCGGATAAAGTCACAAAAAGGTTCAGATTCGGGTTTAGCCACAAAAAGGTTACGATTCGGCTGCTTATATTTTCCTCCGATGTTTTGGATGAGAACCGCTCTTGAAAACATAAGAATTTATCTCCGATATCTAAGCACTCATAAATATTAGAATTATTTTTTTATATTTTCCATAAAAAAGCAATCAATTGTAAAATTCCTTCTATAATCATGTTATCTTCGCTTTTTTGATGAATTTAAAAGAATACTGTAATAATTGTTTTAAATTATTTACTGAATTAATTTAAAAATAATTGTTAAAGAAAATAAAAATTACTTTAAAATATTTCATGAAAATATTATAAAAATGATTTAAACATACTTATTAAAAAGTGACATAAAATTATTAAAAATTAATTTAAAATTGATTGACACTGTGAGGCAATGCCAACAAATTGAACGATTCTTAACAGTATTTTTGATATAAATATAAATATATTTATTAAATTAATAATCATATATATATTTCAACGTAATAAATTTTTATAGAATTTATGGTATTTGGCAGGAATTAAATCTTTTTCCATGAGGATACGTGAATCTTTCGCTTTATCAGCATCGATAGCTAATAATCAATCGTAAAATCTAGTTAATGTTTTTATTGTCAAATTTAATGATTGATTTTTTACTTAGAGACTCATAATTTAAATTGTATTTGTTGATGAATATTTTCACTATATAAAGCCTTCCAATACACACACACACACACACACACACACACACACACACACACATATATATATATATATATATATATATACATATATATATATATATATATATATATAAACAATTTCACGTCAATTTAACTAATGTTTGCGAATTTTTATTAAATTATAAAATTTGTGAATTTTTTATTCTTACATTGATAACGTTAAAGTAAAGAGATTTTTAATTTATGAAATAAATCAATTAATTTTTATTTAATAAGATTATAAAAAGTAATAATATATTTCAATATATGATTTATACTCACTAAATTGAAAACTATAGGTTTATAAAATTGCCTCTTCATGAAAAAAATGAAAACATAATTATAATATTTATGAGTACTTAAGATATAGGAGACAAACTCTTGTTTTCAACAGCGGGTCTCATCCAAAACATCGAAGGAAAAAATAAGTAGCCGAATCGTAACCTTTTTGTGGCTAAACCCGAATCTGAACCTTTTTGTGGCTTTATCCGAATCGTAACTTTTTTGTGGCCAATTTCGAATCTGAACCTTTTTGTGGCTTTATCCGAATCGTTACTTTTTTGTGGCTAATTTCGAATCGTAACCTTCTTCCTCCCACCTGACGATATCTTGTCAACTAAAGTTTCTTTCCTCGAAGAAACTTTAGCATTAAAAGTGCGCGAGTTCATTCTAATATTGTAAAATAACTTAGTTCACGTCGTGTCCTTCTCTAGAATTATCATTATCAACTTTTATCTTTATTTTACCAATTAAATATACATTCACTCTTTTGTATTCAATTTCCTATCTTTAATGAATTCACGTTTAGTTTAAAACCTGTATCCTTTGCTTACCCCGAAGCCTCCGCGGTCCTTATTTTTAGTATTACATAATATATATATTTTTGTATAAAATATTTAGCGGTTTTAACGGGAAGAGTTAAACCCCATAAAATAAGGGAAACTGTGCTACCGGTGACGTGTCTCTCGATCAGGTAAGAAAGAGAGAGAGAGACGCTTAGCGACAGATTTATAAAATAAAGTCTTGTCGCTAGTCAATATAAGTTTGACTAACTAGCACCAATAGAGTTTGCCGTGTAATATATATAAAGGTTTTCTTATGAGTTTTCGGCAACTCTACTTATAAATAAATTTATTGACTTAGCAAAAATAATATTAAATTAATAGCTAATTCTTTTTGTAAGGTGTACAAAATAACCGTTACAATAAATATATAATAATATATATATATATATATATATATATATATATATATATATATATATATATATATATATATTAGACAGATCGTTATTTCCCGAAACTTACTGAGCATCGCTTCCAACCCTTAGATCGATGTGTTCATACTAAAAATTAAAAAAGCAGCTGGAATACCTTGTTAGATTAGAGATTTAACCTTGCCGAATCGCAAAAAACCGTATTTTTTATTGTTTTTTCTTATTTTTCTTTTTTTTACATACAGCTATGACTGAAAAAATTTTTTTGAGACCCTCTTTCACACTTTTTCTATTGCTGTTAGTTAAAATAATATTTTATGGGGTGATTTTAGAGCCGAAAAAAATTTTTTTCCCGGATTGTTGCTCTTGAAATATTAAAAAATTTTACTCAAACGGGTTTATTCTCGTCTATATTGAGGTTAAAAGTACTTTATATTTTTTTTTCATTCAAACAACCAACATAACTTTAAGGTAGGCTTAAAGATCTTCAATTTCCTTTTCTATTAAAGTTTCTAGGTGCTTCTGATACTGAGATATGGCCATTTGAATTTGATAGGAAATTCGTAGAATAAAATCTGTAAACATCGTGAGCATGCAATCGACTATCAACTCCCTCTGATCACAAATTCAGTTTCAAAGCACATAGAAACGGTCTAAGTAAAGCAAAATGAAGGTCTTAATTTCATCAAAAAAGTGGCGCTAGGTGTCTTTCGCACTGTCAGAGTTATGAAATTAGTAAATACCCATATAGAAATAATTTTCGTAAATATCTGTAAATATCTGTAAATATCTCGTAATAACTGTAAATAATTAATAAAAAGTATTGAGACTGAAAAATTAATGAAAGTTATTTACACCTATTTATTATTATTTACAATTATTTATAGTTATTTAGTCATTTACGATTACTAACTGATTTTAAAAGTTATTTACTATTATTTACAAACACTTACAGTTACTTACTCTTAATTACTTTTATTTACTATTATTAACAATTTTCAAAATTTTTAGGTAAGTAAATAGTTTATTGTTATTTATAATTATTTATGATGATTTACAGTTATTTATAGTTATTTACTTTCGTTGTCTTGGATAATTATTCGGAGCGTGGGTAAACGCTGATGGTCCCGGTCGTATTTTTCGTATTGACAGAAGACTCAATGCTCAAGTATACGTGAACCTTCTTAAGAATGAGCTTCTGCTGAGTCTACGAGAACGATACGCAGACGATAAGGTGCCAATTTATATAGTGGAGGATAATAGTCCCATGTATACCGCACATATAGTGCGTGATTGGTACGCAGCGCATCCCTAGCTTCAGAGATTCGACTGGCCACCACGTTCACGAGATCTCAACATCATCGAGAATGTCTGGTCATATATGGTGAAAGGATGGAGACCTAGATTAGCACGAAATCGTAAGCAGCCCGTGGAACTCGTTCAAGAAGCATGGACTGCCTCATTTGATAATCCAGAATATTTTCATAATTTATGCGATTCTGTCCTACGAAGATTGCAGAAAGTGATAGATAATGAAGGTGGATTTATTGATTATTGATTTTTGATGACTTTATTTTAGAAATAGTTTATTGTTATTTATAATCATTTATGATGATTCACAGTTATTTATAGTTATTTACTTTCGTTGTCTTAGATAATTTTTCGTACATGTACACTTACTGTTAAATGATTTTTTCCGAAGGTGTACCTAAAATGACAACGTCGCATATTTAGTCTATGGCGTAAGCGAACTATGAATTATTCATCGAGTTTTTAATCATTAATCTTTGCAACTTCGTCAATTGCACTCTGTTGATATAACAGCATCAAAATTTTTTAATAATCCTGTTAAATTTATAATTATATAAAAAAGATGAATTAAAACTAAGTTTTAATTTGACTTATGCTGTGAAATATATAATTGTAAAAAAAAATGAATTGAAAATAAATTTTAATAATTATAAATAATTATAACATTAAAAAATGAAGCAAAATTTGTTCTTTATTTAAAACTTCAAATAATATAACTTCAAACTTTTATAATTTTTTATTATTAAAACATTTCAGGAAATTTATGATTTATTTAAAAATAATTAACTACATTAATTTCAATACAATTCAAATTTATAATTGTAATACATAAACTATGTTTTAATACAACTTTTTATTTATTAAATATATAAATATGCATATATCTGAAAGAAACATGATCTACAAATTTCATGCTTGGATAAACTTCTAATTTTTCTGTTATGAATAATTATACTAATTTTAATAAAGTTAGTATGACATAATGAGTGCCTTCTAAATATAATAGTTAACAGAACCATTGCTTTCAACATTTACATAATTTTATTCAATTATTTTTAATAAAATTTTACATAAATTAATGATTCATAAAATTATTGTTGTAATTAATCAGTTATGAATCAGAGTTATGTATACGGGCTCCATTAATAGCTATTTTAACAGCAGCATCAAACTCCAAATCAACTCCAGTATCTGCAACTTATCGAGGAGTTGATAAACTGAGAAACAAGGAAACTGTAACTTCTTCGCTTGCAAACAGTTGAAGCAAGACATGCATCTCATTTCTTTCTATACGAATGCTTATTAATTAACCACTCAGTAAATAAATGGACTCGTTCCAGTATGCTTCTGTTTAAATATCCTATCTTGTATCCGCAAGGATATAAATTTTTACTGGATATAAATTTGACCCCTGAATTCTAAACTTTAAATTTCTTGACGAGTGTTTGTTATTCCAGTATTCCAATATTTACATCTCCTCGATATAATCAATACAGCATCCATGGTTCTGTTAATGGCAAGTAAAATTCCTTATTTTACTCTATTTTACTCTGTTGGTAGCTTGCACCTGCTATCTAATCTTAGCGGCTTTAACATTATTTATGATTCCAAAACATAGTTTATTTTTGAATATTAATTCTTTAATTATTACAAATATTATACTTTTTATTGAATAATTAGCAGATTTATTTGGGTAATTTTCTAAATAAAACACAAATTTAATAAAACACCTTATTGAGTAGTTTATTATATATAAGAGTAACCCATCAAATTACAAACAAAGATTATTCTAATTACTGATCTAATTTATATCAATGAAATTATAATACACTTTATTAGGTCGCTATTACAAAACAAAGAAAAGCTTCCTATTAGAGAAAATATCAAAACGTCGAACTGAACGAACGAAGGTATGCACTCTGACTGACGAGAAACGATCAGAGACGAGCCGATAGACAGTTGACTGGGACTGACGTTGAAGAAGAGTAGGAATATACAATTTCACGGCTACGTGAAATTCAACCTTTAAGATACTGAGCGCCCTGCGCCATATCCAACACTTTTAGACATGATTTAATTCCAAAAAGACATGATCCACAAGTCTTATGCTTTATAACACTTGAGAATGTTTGATTAAATTTGTAATATTTTTGAATAATAATTATATTAGATTTCATAAAATTAACATGACGTAATGTGTGTTTTCTATAAATACTTGTTTACGTAATCAAAGCTTTTTATGATTCCATAATTTTATTAACCCATCGTTTCTAATCAAATTTGAAATTATTTTCTTATTTATTGAATTTTTATTTTTTTTTTATTTATTGTGAATCCATGAAGGCTATTGGTATAAAATTCCATACTTACAATTATAAATTAGTCCAGGAGTTGATAAACTGTGAAACAAGGAAACTGCAGCTTCTTCGCTTGTAAACAGTTGAAGCAAGACATGCACCTCATTTCTTTCTACAGGAATGCTTATTAATTAACTGCTGAGTAAATGAATAGACTCGTTCCAGTATGATTTTGTTTAAATATCCTATCTTGCATCCAGAAGGATATAAATTTTTACCGGATATGTGGGGGCATGTATGTGTGAACATGTATTAGTAGCCTATCGAATGACAGACAGGCATCCCTTCCCCTCTGAGACGAGTTAACGCGCTAGCGTGCGAACGTTACTCTCTCACTTGACTATCGACTGTATCCCTGGCTTTAGCAAATACAACGCTTAACCATATCTCTCGTGTATTCATTCAACTTAACCTTAAAACTTTTACCTTCTCTCATCTATACTGTGTGGCTTTTGGTTGGAGTCCCAGGCCCCACAGATACAAATGAACAGAAAGAATTTTAAACTTTGAATTTCTTAACGAGTGTTTGTTATTCCAATATTCCAATATTTACATCTCCTCGATATAACTAATACAGCATCCATGGTTCTGTTAATGGCAAATAAAGGAATTTTGCTCTATTTTACTCTGTTGGTAGCTTGCACCTGCTATCTAATCTTAGCAGCTTCAACATTATTTGTGATTCCAAAACATAATTTATTTTTGAATCTTAATTTTTTAATTATTACAAATATTATACTTGTAGACATGATTTAATTAAAAATAAGACATGATCCACTAGTCATATGCTTTATAACACTTGAGAATGTTTGATTAAATTTGTAATATCTTTGAATAATAATTGTATTAAATGACAAAATGTTTGTTTTCTATGAATACTTCTAGTTTACGTAATCAAGGCTCTTTATGATTTCATAATTTTATTAACTCATAGTCTCCAATCAAATTTGAAATTAATTTCTTACTTATTGAACTTTTATTTTTATTTATTTATTGTGAATCCATAAAAGCTATTGATATAAAATTCCATACTTACAATTAGAAATGATTCGAGGAGTTGATAAACTGTGAAACAAGAAAACTGCAGCTTCTTTGCTTGCAAACAGTTGAAGCAAGACATGCACCTCATTTCTTTCCACAGGAATGCTTATTAATTAACTACTAAGTAAACAAATGGACTCGTTGCAGTATGCTTTTGTTTAAATATCCTATCTTGCATCCAGAAGGATACAAATTTTTACTGGATACAAATTTGACTGAACAAGGAAGAATTTTAAACTTTAAATTTTTTGACGAGTAATTGTTATTTAAAAATTTAACATTTATTTAATACAACCAATACTGCAAACCTAAAATGTATTGAAAAATACTTTTTAACATTATATATTTTAGGCACTTCATTTATATTTGATATAACTATAAATACTTTGAAAACTTTATAATAACAAAATTTTTAAATTATTCTTCGAAATATATAATTATATAAAAATGTAAATTGAAACTACGTTTTAATGATTATAAATGACTTCGAAATTCAAAAATAAAGCAAAATTTCTTATATCATGTCTTTATTCAAAACTTTAAATAATAATACATGAAACTTTTATAATTTTAAATCTTATGAACTACTTTTATGAAATCACAACAGGTGTATTTTGTGCGCTGCTTGCGCATGTGCAGTGTGCAAACGAACTTTGAACGAAACTTGTAATTTTAAATTTTTACATATCTTATAAGAACTGATTAATAACATTAAAACTTTTATAATTTTAAATCTTATGAACTACTTTTATAAGATCACAATAGGTGTATTTTGTGCGCTGCTTGCGCATGTGTAGTGTGCAAACAAAGCTTGAAAAAAATTCAAAATAAAAATTTAATAGATTTTTTAATCATTTGTAAAACAAAGTCATTAAAAATCAATAATCAATAGATCCACCTTCATTATCTATCACTTTCTGCAATCTTCGTAGAACAGAATCGCATAAATTATGAAAATATTCTGGATTATCAAATGAGGCAGTCCATGCTTCTTTAACGAGTTCCACGAGCTGCTCACGATTTCGTGCCATTCCAGGTCTCCATCCTTTCACTATATATGACCAGACATTCTCGATGATGTTGAGATCTGGTGAACGCGGTGGCCATTCAAATCTCTGAAGCTGGGGATGCGCTGCGTACCAATCACGCACCATATGTGCGGTATTATATAGGACTATTATCCTCCACTATATAAATTGGCACCTCATCGTCTGCGTATCGTTCTCGTAGACTTGGCAGAAGCTCATTTTCAAGAAGGTTTACGTATACTTGAGCATTGAGTCTTCTGTCAATACGAAAAATACGACCGGGACCATCAGCGTTCACCCACGCTCCAAAAAATTATCTAAGACAACGAAAGTAAATAACTATAAATAACTGTAAATCATCATAAATAATTATGAATAACAATAAACTATTTACTTACCTAAAAATTTTGAAAATTGTTAATAATAGTAAATAAAAGTAATTAAGAGTAAGTAACTGTAAGTGTTTGTAAATAATAGTAAATAACTTTTAAAATCAGTTAGTAATCGTAAATAACTAAATAACTATTAATAATTTTAAATAATAATAAATAAGTGTGAATAACTTTCATTAATGTTTCAGTCTCAATACTTTTTATTAATTATTTACAGTTATTTAGAGATATTTACAGATATTTACAGACATTTACGAAAATTATTTCTATATGGGTATTTACTAATTTCATAACTCTGACTGTGCGAAAGACACCTAGCGCCACTTTTTTGTTTAAATTAAGACCTTCATTTTGCCTTACTTGGACCGTTTCTATGTGCTTTAAAACTGAATTTGTGATCAGAGGGAGTTGATAGTCAAAGTCAATTGCATGCTCACGATGTTTACAGATTTTTCAAATTCAAATGGCCATATCTCAGTATCAGAAGCATCTAGAAACTTTTATAAAAAAGGAAATTGAAGATCTTCAAGCCTACTTCAAAGTTATGTTGGTTGTTTATTTGAAAAAAAAATTATAAAGTACTTTTAACCTCAAAATACACGAAAATAAACCCATTTGGAAAAAATTCGAAAAAAAAATTTTTCTTGGCTCTAAAATCACCCTATAAGATATTATTTTAACTTACGGCAATAGAAAAAGTGTGGAAAAGGGTCTCAAAAAATTTATTTCAGTCATAGCTGTATGTAGAAAAAAGAAAAATAAGAAAAAACAATAAAAAAACGGTTTTTTGCGATTCGGCAAGGTTAAATCTCTATTCCAACAAGGTATTTCAACTGCTCTTTCAATTTTTAGTATAAACACATTGATCTAAGGGTTGGGAGCGATGCTCAGTAAGTTTCGGGAAATAACGACCTGTCTAATATAAATAGATATATTTAATAATAATCATATATATTTTAATTGCTTTTATATATATATATATATACTAGCATCCCCCGTCTCGGCTTCGCCCGCGCAATAGTTGGGCAGAAGTCGGTAGGTATAGAAATAGAATCTCAAAAACTATTATTTATTAAATCGTACTCTTACAAAACTTCAGAATACAATTTTTAATAAAAAAATCGTAAGTTATTAAAATTAAAGTGACATGAAAAAAGTAAAAAATAATTTAATTTTTATCTTTAAAAATGACCAAAAATAAAATCAATTAAAAAAATTTTGAAAAATAATTACATTAAAATAAAAATTTTTTTTTCCATAATTATGTCGATTTTAGTAAACATAAACTAAAAATGACAATTATACCTTCAGCACTTATTTATTTAAAAATGACAAAAATCTGAAATAAGAATAAAAAATTTTTGAAAAATAATGACATTAAAAAATTTTTTTTTTCTTCCATAATTATGTCAATTGTAGTAAACATAAACTAAAAATATCAATTTAACCTTCAGCACTTATTTATTGAAAAATGGCAAAAATATGAAATCAAAATAAAAAAATTTTTGAAAAAATGATTTCACTGAAAAAAAATTTTTTTCTTGAATATGTAAATTTTTGTTTAAACTAAAAATGACAATTTAACCTACGCATTTTTTCTTGAATAAATATAAAATTTTTTCTAAAGTTAAAAAAATTGTCTAATTTTAGATTCTGCCCAGTGGAATAGGAAAATATTTCATTAAATAATCCGAGGTAATATTACTCTGTGATTAGAGAATATGCAATAAAAATTTATTGTGTTGAAGTTACGGAATATCATAGGTGTATAAGTATTTCTACCGTACCAGTTTAATAAAGTGAAAGACAAAATCGGTCGCCACCTATTGGGCAGCCAAGGAAAGTAGCAAGGATAGAGCATGTTGACCGCAGAACGCCGAAAAAAGTAGTCCCTATTCCCTACGCGTTAAGATCTAGGTCTATAATTATTTTATTGCAATTATTGATTAAAAAGTAATTATTTATATAGCCTATGACACTCGTCACATTATAAAGAATTTAAATTTAAAATTTGAAAACGATCGGTTCAGTAGTTTTTGAGATAATTGAGAACATTCAAACAAACGCTGTCCTTTTATATAATAGTAAGTTATATATATATATATATATATATATATATATATATATATATATATATATATATATAAATTATTCAGAGTAAAATATAATGTAACTTTGATAATGAATCCAATTCAATAGAATAATTATAATTTTCAATTATTATATTTCATACAAATTTGAAAGCGTTATTTAAGAATATTATTCATTTACCGCATTCTTAATGAATCTAATGCAAATCATAAGTAAATTTCCTTTGAAATTTATACTATTTTATGGTAAACTTTACTTCCATCTAGACAGATCATAAATATGAATTTATAATTATAGACATAATCTGGAAAATTTATTCATATTTCATACATTTTCCTATCTTTATAATTGATTATTAAAAGAATTCAATAATATAAAAATATCTTTTCAAAATAGTATTTTATAAAATGTATGTTAGAAAGATACTAAAAAGAATAATTTTATATTATGTTATGATAATTTTCCAAATGAGGTCATTAGATATATTCTAAAAATTAATATATTTCTCTTAGTAAAATTATTATTGCTTTAATGAAATTATTATTAATACATTCAATTATTCACAATTTTTATATAAATGACAATAATACGAATACACGTAAACCCACCGTTAAGGATATTTTTCCGAAAGTGTACGTCGAATGGCAACGTCGCATATTTAATCCATGGCGTAAGAATGTTATTTTTCGTGCACAGAGTTTCGCATCTCAGCTACTCTTTACTACTTTACGATAATGAAGATTTTTATGGTTAATTTCCCGCGAAAAATGTAGATGGCGATTCAATCAATTGTTTAGTAGGGACCCTAGGCACTGGAAACCTCGTTCTGCGTTTTCTATTGGCTACTACAAACAAGAGATCCAAACCGGAAACTACATAAGAAAGTAACATGTTAGAAAGAGACAGTAAATATTCCCCACGAAGACGACCCGTGATGTTTTCTATAAGCACTTTATCCGTTCCTTTCCGGCTTAGATCAGTATGGCGGCAACATTTTTGTGTCCCTTCCTAGAGGATCCCTATTGTTAAGAATAAATATGAATTAAATTTTTTTTTTAAATCTTCTAATGCTTCGAAAAACTGAAGTTATGGACGATTAACGTCTTATTTTCGGAAAAATATGAAAAAAGAACTCCTTATTGAAGTGTAAATAATTCTGTCTAGAAATGTCTTTAATAAATTCACAATAACTTGAATGAAAGCAGAGAAAGCAAGTTTTAATTTGCTGGTTTCCGAATTGAAAAATAATAATTAGAACTAAAGTTATGCTTGTTTAAAGTTGAGCAGTAAGAAAGTACCAAAAATAGTCTAAATTTTGAAGGATGGTGATTTTTATTACTCTTTTGATGCCTAATTTTAAACAAGCATAACTTTAGTTCTAATTATTATTTTTTAATTCGGAAACTAGCAAATTAAAGCCTGCTTTCTCTGCTTCATTTTAGTTATTGTGGATTTATTAAAGACATTTCTAGACAGAATTATTTACACTTTAATTAGGAGTTCTTTTTTCATATTTTTCTGAAAATAAGACTATAATCGTCCATAACTTCACTTTTTCGAAGCGTTAGACCATACCGCTGTGGCTTCACTCATATTTTGGTACCTTAATACTTATCCCGAAGTTGCATCAAGATCTGTGACCCGCAACTCAGACACTCTCCTGGTTAGTGACATAATTTTAGTAAACATACATATTTACTTTCTTTTTTGATGATCCGAATTATAATATTATAAAATAAAAATTTTATTTCTTAGTCCAATAATCATACAGAATCAAATAATGGTAATTAAAATTATATAAGCAATGAAATTTTAGTAGTCATCATTTGTATTTTGCATAAATAACGTATATGAAAAATCAAAATAATCATGATGCGAAACTCAATGCATGATTCGAAGTTCTCTTCTGTCTATGGTAAAATATGCAGCGCTGCCATTTGAGATACACATTCGGAAAAATATCTTTTCCGCCAAGCGTACATATCAATATGTAATTAAGGTTACATAATAGTATATTTCGGTACTAGTGCGACAAAGTGATTTTTTACTCGTGTGGCGGTTTGCGCCCGAGCGAAGCGAGGGTGAAAAGGTCACACGAGTAAGAAATCACTTTCTCGCACTAGTACCGAAATATACTATTATGAAGAATCGTTTGCAAATAAATTTTTAAATACTAATGTATTTTCATGAAATTAATTCAAGTACTTTATTCTCTTAATGGTACTTGAATTAAACTTTAATTGAATAAATTATGTTGTGCAATTATAAATATATATATTTATTTAATTATTTATTTAATGAAATGATTATTCATTAAATATATTATTCTTACATATATATTACACAAATAATTATTACAATGGATGCTAATTAAATAAAAATTTTTATTTCAAAAATCATAGAGTTGAAATTTATTTTGATGAGAATGTTATTCGATTGACATTTTCTGTTGTGTTTTAATACTTAAGGGGTATCTACATACCGGCATAGAGTTCTACCTTATCTACATTTGAATTATGCATTTTAATAAAAATTTAACTATTTATGACTAAAATTCATAGAAGAGGCACATTCTTAACATTATAAAGAATTTATTGCAATGTTAAAAAACAGTATAAGAGTGAAAATGAAGACGAAAACTGCAAAATACGATTATTCATAACTACATTGGAAAGTTAATCGTATTTTGCAGTTTTCGTTTTCATTTTCCCTCTTATACTGTTTTTTAACATTGCAATAAATTCTTTATAATGTTAAGAATGTGCCTCTTCTATGAATTTTAGTCATAAATAGTTAAATTTTTATTAAAATGCATAATTCAAATGTAGATAAGGTAGAACTCTATGTCGGTCTGAAGGTTCCCCTTAATAATTTTTTTTGTGTTTTAATAATTTTTTACATATATTAAGGATTCATTTATCAATTATAATATCAATGATATGAAAATAAAAAAAACAAATATAAAATTGAATATAATAGAACCTTACTTGTGATACATACACTTCGTTATATTTATATTTCATTAAGAATTTACATTTAATGCGAATAAAATTGTTGAGTAGTTGCAAATAGCCGATTTATTGTGTTGAAATATTCGAACTTTAAAATAACCAAAATATTTTATTTTAATCTAATAATTGTGTATTTGAATTCAGTATTTTGTATGTGTAAAATACATATGTGAAGATATTATAATTAGGAATATACATGAAATTTGTTTTTAAATATGTTTCACGTGAAAAAGTTATTTTTAATTTTATCGTTCAAATTCATAGTCATATATTAAGGTCAAGATTCTAAACATGAGAGCCGTTCTTCAATGATATTACACGTTACACGTAACTCGTTACAAGTTTTAATATTTTGTTGTCCAATGACTACTGAATTCAATATCCAAACGATACTCAAGTTCAAGATAATACGAGATACTCACGGTCACCTATGGAGTCGAACTCAATTTCCGACTTTTGTGAATTGCACCTTATAATTTACATATGATTGAGGACATTCTTTACTTTTTTCCCTAGGTGGAAAATATACTATTTGAAGTGAAATTTTTTTTTAAACAAAGCTTAAGTTTCTATTTTTTTTTAATGTTCTTGATTCTATTCCATGACTTTATATTATTTAGTTTCACTGATTTTTAGTATAAAGTCAATACATAATCGAAATTTATTTGTTGTTGTTGTTTTTTCTGCTACTTTTATTTCAAATATCAAACTACATACAATGGGGTCCAATAAAAAAGAGCCACCCTTGAGAAAAAAGTATTAATAAAAAAATGTTGTATCTCGACAAAGAAGAGTCGTACAGAACTCCACGACCACTCATTTTAAACGCATTTGTAAGGACTTTTTAATGGTGTTTTGGCAATTTAATTTTAAGTGCTTGTCTGGGAAGTTTTGCGACTTGAAAATAGAAAAAAGAATTTTCTATTTGCCTGTGTTTGAATTCAAATCATTTTTCGGTAAATGATGGTAGAAAAATTTTACATGGCTAGTTTTAAAGGTATTTTGCTTAACTTGAAATTTATATTTTTGTTTTTTTTCTAGGTTTAAAATTGACCGAGATTTAGCGATTTTTGTTGAAAAAAAGGTCTTTTTTATTTTTCCGATATCTGCTTAATGAGAGGAAATATAGAAAAATGCCAAATAAAAAAAAGTGTATTTTTGTGTGTAATAACCTTAAATTTTTTCAAAATTTCTTGTGCGTTTTAATTTTTTTGATATTATTGCGGTAGTCTTATAAGAGTATGATTGTTATGGCCAGTCACCTTAAATAGGTTTACTCGGACGTTATATTTAATCGTGAGATATTTCTTGTCTCGTATGCAGGGTAGAGGAGCCAAATCACTTACCTTATTATGGGTTGGCTGCGTAATCATAGATAACTTAAACTCTTAGTCGAAGTGTTGAAATGTGGCGTGGTGCTCCCCTCTGGTTGCCTGGTTGTAGTTGGTTGGGTTGTTAAATAAATTATAGCCAAGAATTAGTTGATTAAAATCTATTTATTGAGTTGAACTTTTTCACTAGCACGATTCGGAAAATATATTTTATAATTATATTTATAGAACTTTGATTTACAGTTCATAAACAAGTCGATTGCGCGGTTGGTAGCGAATATTTTGTAATTATAATTTTTTTTGATTGTTTGCGCAATTTGTTTACTTATTCTTATTGTTAAATTAATTGGTAAGCTGTAAGTTCGATCGCGCAGTTACAAAAAATTTTCAAAAAAAATTTCCTTTTCCTCCGTAGATCGGTTTATTATTTACGTACAGAATGTTGGTGATTTATATTTGTTTTATTGAATTTAATTGTAAAAGAGGTAAGTCGCGCAGTTCCTTTTTTTTGTTAAAATTCCCCTTTTTTATTTATCATTGACACGTTGTGATTAAATTTTGCAAAAATATTTTAAACACTGTACGTCGAGTATATTGAGAGATAAATCAGCGAAAAAGAAAATAACTCGTTTATTTAAGCGCGTTCCGAATTTGCGTTGCTTGATTTTTTTTTGTAAAAGAAATCAATTTAAGAAGCAACAAGAAAAAAAACTAATAGCGTAGTAGATTTCGGCGCGTGTTTACAAGTTTTTTATTGAGGTTCTCTCTTTTGCTTGTACTATTGCTCGGGAGAACTGACTGCAGACTGATTTATTAAGATTATTTTTCTTTGCAAGAAAGGTACAAATTTAGAAATAAAAATGCAAGTTTGCCAAAATTTAAAAGAGTCCCATTGGTCAGTTTGGCCGTGAGAAACTCTTTAAAATCTCACATTCGGTGACAGAAGATATCTTCTTATCACGTCTAAAAATGCTGAGGTAGCGTATACGACGCGCGAACTTACTACTTTTCTCTTAAGACTATTACAAGAAATTAAATTAATTTTTTTAATACAGCATATTCCTTATTACTAAAAGATTTATTTATTTACTTATATGTATTTATTAATGTTATTCGGAGAGAGAACTGCAAATAAATATAATTATTTGTCCATAGCTAAAAATCTTATATTATATTAAAGTGAAACCACTTTTTTTTCCGTTTCTCTGGTTCTCCGGTTCTCCGCATTTTTCGAATGTGTCTAATCTTTTCATATTAAAAATAAAAATTTTTTATTAGGTCCTACCCTGTTGAAAAAAATCAGGTGATAAATCACCTGATTTATCAGGTGATTTATCATGCCAAAACATCATGTAACGATTTTTTTGGTTTTTACACGTTTCAAACAATGCTTAGTCGATTCAAAACATTTTTTGAAAATTTTTGACATTTTTGAACTTAGAAATTTTTTTGTAAAATTAGTCAAAATTTTTTCTAAGACCAAATTATCTAAAAAATTTTCTAAGTTCAAAATTTTCAAAAATTTTTAAAAACTGTTCTGAATTGAATAAATATGGTTTGAAACGTGTAAAAACCAAAAAAATCGTTACATGATGTTTTGGCATGATAAATCACCTGATAAATCAGGTGATTTGTCACCTGATTTTTTTCACCAGGGTATATAATTAGTACTCATTAGTCAGAAGCTTTTTTTGGGCCTTATAATATTTTGGACCCTATATTTTTATTCAATGCCCATTTTTTTGAACCCTATATTTTTATTCAATGCCCATTTTTTTGGGCCTTTCTTTTTTTTTATTCTTATATTTTTTTGGGCTTTATAATTTTCTAAGCCTTATTTTTTCGGGCCTAATATTTTTTGGGCCCTATATTTTTTTGGGCTTTATATGTTTTCGGGCCCTTTATTTTTCTGAGTCTTATTTTTTGGGCCTATTATTTTTTTTCGATTCTAACATTCTTATGGGCCCTATATTTTTTGGGCCCTACATTTTTTCGAGTCCTATTTTCTTTGGGCCTCATATTTTTTTGACCTCTAATTTTTTAGGCCAAATATTTTTTTAATATTTATATTTTCCTGGACTCTATATTTTTTTTAACTCTATACTTTTCTGGGCCTTATATTTTTCGGGCCTTACATTTTTCTGAGTCCTTTTTTCTTTGGGCCTTATATTTTTTTAGGCCTCTTATTCATGTAGGCCCAACGTTTTTTTGATTTTCATATTTTCTTAAGCTTTAGATTTGTCTGGGTCTTATTTTTTGGGTCCTATATTTTTTTGGGCCTGAAATTTTTTTAGGTCCTTGATTTTTTTGGGCTCTATATTTTTCGGGTTCTACATTTCTCTGAGTCCTATTTTCTTCGGGCCACATATTTTTTTGAGTTTCTTATTTTTGGGCCCAATATTTATAATTAATTTAATAAATAATTTTATACGTCGTTGTATTTTACCTAATAGTGCCAGACTGGGTATATACCTCAAAGCCAAATAAAGAATGTCTATGTCTCTCTCACCCTCTCCTGCTGTCTCTCTTCCTCTCTCACCCTCTCTTGCTATTATAACTTATCAGTACCCTTTTTTTTAATTTTATTTCTGTTATCCTAGTATAATTTAATTTTTCTTTATATTTATTTAATTGTTTTTCTTTAACTTTTATACAAGTTTCTTCTACACGTAAAGCCTTAATCGTATGTTTTTGTTCCAATTTATCATTACTCATTTTTTACTTGAATTTCATTTTCGCTATGTTACAAGGAAAGGCCACGTCCGGGAAACAAATTCGGCTAAAACTCCAGGATATGATTTTTTTGATTAAACGATGAATCCGTGTCTTTTCTTTTCTTCGAATAGACCTCTTAGACAAAAATATAGACGTTTTTTCGAATATATAGTAAATAGGAGCTTTTATAAGAATATCCAAACAACTAAGACTCTTACAAAAAATACATACAAGATGAAATAAAGTGCAAATCAAATGCTTTGGTCTAAACGTTGTTGCATTAAAAAAGCTTCAGTTATTCAAAGGTTACAGGTAATTAAAATATGCTAATGAAATAGCATAAAGAATTCATTATTTTTTATATGCTTAGAAAATTAACAAATATGTAGTAATTTTCAGTAAAGCATAACTTTTGAACCACTGAAGCTTTTTTAATGCAACAAAGCCTGAAGTAAAGCATTTGATTCGCACTTTATTTCTTCCACTATGTATTTTTTTGTGGAAGTCTCAGATGTTTGGATATTCAAGTTCTTATAAAGGCTCCTATTTACTACATTTTCGAAAAAATGTCTATATTTTTGTCTAAGAGACCTATTTGATAGAAAGAAAAAACACGCGTCATTCTAATTTCATTAAAAAATCATGTCCTGCAGTTTCAGCCGAATCCGTTTTCCGGAGATGGGGAACTCTCCTTGTTAGTATTCTCTAATATTTATTTACATTGATTCAATTGTACTTTTTTAATTTTAATATAAGCTTCGTTCTTTCGTGAAGCCTCATTTGTACGCATTTGTTCCAATTCATCAGTACTCTTTTCTTCCTTGAATTTTAATTTCGTTATCCTTGTACTTTCTTACTTTTTTATATCTATTTGGTTGTTTTTTTTTTATTTAAATATAAGCTTTTTTTTCTTCAAGCCTCATTTGCACGTATTTGTTCCAATTCATCAGTATTTTTTTTTCAATTTTATTTTTATTATCTTATTATTATTTAATATTTTTCATATTTATATGGTCTATCTTCTTTTATTTTCATATAATTTTCTTTTACGTAAACACTATAAATATGCCTTAATTCTAATTTATTATTAATTTTTTTCTGCAATCTCATAATCATGTCTTTTTATGAATTTTCTTTATATTCATTCGATAGTACTGTTACCATTTTCATATTATATCCTCTTATACATAAAGCTCCTTTGTCGTTTTTTTTTCATTCGTTTTTTTCTTCATTTAATGTAATCTTATTAATCCTAATTTTAATATCGTTATAATTTATATAGATATCATCAAAATCCATTAATTCATCATTTCGTTTAAAAAAAATTGTATCTGATATGTCACTGTCAGTTTCCATCTGGATCATTTCAAGATTTGAATTCTTCTAATCACGACACATTTCCGTGATATTATTTTGTTATGCTAATAAATGCATTTGTCAGTTTTTTTCAAGAAGTTCAATCTCGGCAATCACGGTGCTTCGGAGTGAATTTAAATAAAAATTTAATGTCACTTTTAAATTCTTTTTGAGGATGATTTGCAAACTTTTAGGCATCATTTTTAGAATCGGTTTACATGGCTGATTTGGAGAAAAATAGATAGGAATGAAAAGAATAATTCAAAACCAAACAATTTTATTTTATTTATAAAAAAATGCTCAAAAGTGTTTGGAACGTAGGTATAATAGTAAAAATAAAACAAAATTGAAGAATATTGGCCTTATGTTATGGAGCTATTGGGCTCAAATATTTAAAATATTGTCGAAAAATAATTCTACAGCTATTTACGTATGAATACATAGTATTCAAAGGATGTAGATATTTACATTGATGCCATCTTTTAATATATTCTTTAATTTGTTCAAGCTCATATCATGTCAGATTTTGTGCAATTCAGTCGTAATCTTAAACTTGCTTAACTAACAAGAAGAGGTCCTGACCTCTAATAAACAAATTTGGTTGATACTGCAGGTTATGATTCTTTGATAAAAAAAATGAACCCGGGTTCTTTCTTTTCGTCTAATAAACCAAGAGGCTAAGATAAAACCATTTTTCGAAAACATAGTAAGAAGAAGCGCTTATAAAACCTTGATTAACCAAGGAACTAAAACTCTCACAGCAAAATATGAAAAAGGAAGTATAAGTTTAATACTTTGATTTGAGATTTATTGCATCAGAAAGTCTTGCCTAATTCAAAAGTTATAGCTAGCACAGCATGGAGAATTTCACTGAAATATTGCGAAATCTTTCACTGGAATATCTCAATGGAACCTTCCATGCTGATTCTAGGAAGTCTTCACAGAATATTTCGAAATATTTCATGAAATCTACTATTGAAAGCTTCCAGGAACATTTATAGAATATTTCAAAGAAATATTCGAAAACTTTTTCAAATCATTCCATCAAATATTTACGGAAGATTTCTGGAATATTTCATGAAATATTAAATTTAATGTGTATCAAATATTCCAGCGGAATATTTCATGGGAATTTCCAGGAAGGTTTCATAAAGATTTTGCTAAAAGATTCCGAAAAACTTCTAAATTGTAAAGCGGAACATCACACAAATCTTCTAGAAATATTCCATAAAATATTTCACAAAAGGATTTAAGTAATCTTACGGTGGAATATTTCATGAAAGATTTTAGGAAGATTTCACAAATATTTCGCTGGGAGATTCCGAAGAACTTTAAAATTGTACAGCGAAACATTACATAAATCTTCCAAAAATATTCCACGGAATATTTCACAGAAAGATTTAAGTAATCTTTTGGTGCAATATTCGATAGAAGATTTCAGAAAAATTCTATAAACATTCCGCTGGAAAAACCCAAAAAACTTTAAAATTGGACAGCGGACTATTACCTAAATCATCCGAACATATTTCATGGAATATTTTACAGAAAGATTTATGTAATCTCTCAGTGAAATATTTCATGAAAGATTTTAGGAAGATTCCATAAATATTTCGCAGGAAAATTCCGAAAAACTTCAAAATCGTACAGCGGACTATTGCATAAATCTTCTAGTAATATCTCACAAAATATTTTATAGAAAGATTTAAGTAATCTTGCAGTTGAATATTGTATGAAATATTCTAGAAGGATTTCACGAAGTTCTCGTTGGAAGCTTGCGTAGAATGTTACAGGAGATTTTCAGTGACGCCGATAGGGGGATGTTCGTTAAATGGGAGTTTTATCCCCAAGTGGTTGGGCAATACCTTACTCACTATATGAGCGAAAGGGTCGCCGCTTTGCTGCGTACAGTCAAAGTGATTATGTAAATGCGATTTTATTACTTGATGTCAATGTTTATGTATGCGTGTACGTATTGATATATGAGTGTAATGTGTTATTATATAATATATACATATATATATATATATATATATATATATATATATATATATATATATATATATATACTATCCCCTCTCAGCATTTCTAAATCTTTCATAAAATATTCCAGAAATATTTTGTGGTAGATCTGAGACCCTAAATCTTTCATCGAAACCTTCCAAAAATCTTCCAGGAACATTTCATAAAAGATGTAAGATTACCCGAACCTTCCATTGAAGTATTCATGATATCTTTCAAGAATATTTCATGGAATATTCCAATGTAAGAAGATTTCTAAAATCTTCCAGAGATCTTTTATGGAATATTTCATGAAAGTTTCCTTAAATCTTTCATGCATATCACATGAAAGGTTTATGAAATGTTTTAGATCTTCCGTTTCAATATTCCGAAAATCTTCCATGAATGTTCCAACGAAATATTTTATGAAATATTCCTGCAAGATTCCTGAAATGTTTTAATGAAAGATTTGAGATCATCCAAATCTTCCAATGAAATATTCTTGGAATTTTCCAACAATATTACATAAAATATTCCACTATGAGAAGAATCAACGAATATTACAGGAATATTCCATACTGCGTACGAGGTGATTAAAATATGCTAATTAAATAGTGTAAAAATTCATTATGTGTTACATGCTAAAAATATTAAGAAAATATGTAGTAATTTAATTTAGCATAACTTCCGAACCACAAAAACTTTTTTAACACAATAAGATTCAAAGTAAAGTGTTTAACGTGTACTTTTTTATCTTTCATGCACTTTTTTGTAAGAGTTTTAGTTTTTTGGTTATTTAAGTTCTTATAAGCACTTCTTGTTACTATATTTTTAAAAGAAACAACCTTATCTTTGTCGCTGGGCTTATTATAGGAAAAGAAACAGCACAGATTCATTCTTTTGATCAAAGAATCATAACCTGCAGTATTAGCTAAATCAGTTTCCTACAGGTGTGGAGACTTCTCCTTATTAGTTATGCAAGTTTCGAATGACTACTTAAAGTGTATATTAACAGATGTTATCGAATTTACATTTTTTGAATACTATGTATCTATACGTAAATAACTATAGAACTACTTTTCGACATTAATTTTAATAAATATTTGAGCTAAATAGCTGCGTAACATAAGGCAGATATTCTTTAATTTTATTATATTTTCACTATTACACTGACGTTCCAAATATTTTTAAGCATTTGTTTTATAAATAAAATCAAATGGTTTGGTTTTGAATCTTTCTTTCATTCTTACTTATTTTTCTCCAAATCGATCATGTAAAATGATTTTAAAAGTGATGCCTGAATTACGCGATGGGCCTACAAATCGTTCTCAGATGAAATTTTGAAATTACATTAAATTTGTATTTAAACTTCCTCAGAAGCACCGTGCGATATCTAAATTTAATGATATTTTATTGAAACATAGTTCATGACAAAAATTGATCATGTCCTATGGATTATCTTAATTAATATTTGTATTATTATAATTATGTAAAAAAGAAAACATTCTGATTTGTTGCGTTTCAAAAATACCTAATAAATGTACTCTTATTTGAGAAATATCATATCTTGAAAAACATGGACATAAATTATAAAGTATTGCAACAGCAAAAGCAATTGCAAAAAGGCCACAATCATAATTATTTGTTTGTGATTGTACTGTTTCGAAAACTGAGTTAAATTTTAATTTGTTTGGAAATAATCTGTTTACATAAATCTCATGCTCATCTTGTAGATATTTAAGATTTAAACTGTTATACATATGAATTATTTTATTATTATAATACATACAAATCCAGTGACCTTTTTCAAAATTTCCGGGAAACAATGATTCTTCATCAGTCGGTACTAAATTAATACATTGCGGTATTTGAATTAGTAAAGTGGTTTGCATATTAAATGAGGGGCACCGATTTCAAAGATTATTAAATCCTAATTCATGAATATCAGTTAGCATGTAAGCTATTCCGCTATACAATTATTGTCCTTTAACAATCAATTTATCTTTCTCAGTCAAAGCCATTATTAGGAATTGAAAATCTTTTGAAAATTTTCATTTCTTTCAAATGAAATTTTTAAAAAAATATTTACAATAGAATTACTTTAATATTAACTAATTTATTTCAGTGTATTTTTACTTTCAAAAGCTGAAAATATAAGAAATTATAGAAAATGCTTTGAATTAATTGTAATAAGATAAAAAAATTTAATAAAATCTGTGAAAATGATATAACGATTTGAAACTGGTTATTTTCGGCAATTATATATATATACATAACAAAAAAACATCGGATGAGGTTTTTTAAAATCATTAATGAATCAAAGTCTTATATTGAATATATATTTAAAGTATGAATAAAAGAATTTTTATTAATTAATATCATTAGAAAAAAAAATTATGACTCCATTTGAATTTTTTTTTTTTAGGCTTAAAATCCATCCTGATACCTTCAACAGTTTTTAAATGTAAATACCGTGAATATCTGTGAATAATTACAAATAATTTTAAATAATGCAATTATTATAAGTAACTAAAAATAATGATATTTCTGTTCTACTTACAACAAACCTTTCTGAATAATTAATTACATATTTACAAAATTATAATTGTTAGAGGCAATTTAACAATAGTACTTTTTTCTATTAGTGCATCAAATTATAAATATTCGTGCGGTTAATATGCACAAGGGTCTGCTAAGCCAGCCCAAGTGTCATAGCAACCGCACGAATATTTATAATTTAACGCACTAATAACAAAAAATATTTTTTGACACAGATTGCGTAAAATTGCACATCTAGAATTTGGCATTATATGCAATTTTACGCACGCTGTGTCAACAACCTTTATATTATTACTATATAAATAGTGTATACTATTTTTTGCAATAACCAGGCCAAAACCATGACTTTCGTTTTTCAGCGCAGGGACGAGAGTCGTAGTTTCGGGCAGGGGATGGCGAAAATTTTTTTTATTCTCTTTTCTGGTGTGATTCCGGATAAGCCTACGAAGTTTCATCTAAATCGTTAAATAATACTTCTTTAGTATTATTTATGACAGAGGTGACTCGTAAACAGCCCTTCTCAGGATAGTTTATGTGGAAATTTCTTAGTGTCTAGCGACTCAAAAGGACCAAATATGCCGGATTATTCGAGGAACGATTGCCTAGATTGGTTAGATTGATTTAGGTACCCAATTGTGGTATGAACACACGTAATGAGCGAATGTTCAGATAAACGGACTTTTATTTATTTGGGTTATTGGGTTTTGATTATTTGAGTTATCGGGTTATTGGGGTTTTGGGTAATTGAGTTATTATTATTATTATCATTATCATTATCATTATCATTATCATTATCATTATCATTATCATTATTATTATCATTATCATTATCATTATCATTATCATTATCATTATCATTATCATTATCATTATCATTATCATTATCATTATCATTATCATTATCATTATCATTATCATTATCATTATCATTATCATTATCATTATCATTATCATTATCATTATCATTATCATTATCATTATCATTATCATTATCATTATCATTATCATTATCATTATCATTATCATTATCATTATCATTATCATTATCATATTATTTTTATCAACTTTTTAAACTAAACTTTTATGTTCTCTTTATTTTTGAAAACTAAAACTGTGATTTTGTGTAGATATATAAACTAGAGATCTCTGGAAATTTTGAGGTCAATTGGTTGAAAATTGGCTGAGAAAGTTTGTGGAAAGTACCAAAATTTATAAAATCAAGTTTTCGACTACTCAAAAGAATTTAAAATATCAGTAATGAATTTTAAAATTATTCATGGATCAAAGTTTTATATTTAATATATATTTATGTTAATAATAATATATATATATATATATATATATATATATATATATATATTAATAATAATCATATAGATTTTAATTATATATATATATATACATATATATTCAATATATATCAACTCGTGAAATTAAATACTAATAAAATTAAGTTTAAACATGAAGCTAATTATTTAAGTTGAAATTGTATTTTATAAAATAATACACTAATTTATAAATCATTAATTATAATAATTATGTAAACTTTTTAATTATAGAATAAAATAATATCAAATTCGTGATTATCATTTTCATAGTTTATATAAAATATTATGTTAATTTTATAAGTATTGATTATTTAGAGTGAAATATAATGTAACTTCAACAATAAATCCAATCTAATAGAATAATGATAATTTCCAATCATTGCATGTAATACAAATTTTAGAGTGATATTTGAAGATATTATTTATTTTCCTCATTCTTAATTAATGTTTTGCAAATCAGAAGTAAATTTTCTTTGAAATGTTTACTATTTGATAGGAAATTTTACTTTCATTTAGACAGATCATATACTTGAATTTGTAATTATAGACATAATCAGGAAAATTTATCCATATTTCATATATTTTCCTATCTATATAATTGCCTATTATAAATAATTTTATATTAAAAATATTACTTTTTAAGATTGTATTTTATGAAACGTATGTTAAAAAGATACTAAAAGAATATTTTTATATTATGTTATGATAATTTTTCAAATGAGGTCATTAGATATATTCTAAAAACTAATATATTCCTCTTAATAAAAATATTATTGTTTTAGTGAAATTATTATTAATACATTCAATTATTAACAATTTCTACGTAAATGACAATTCATATAAATACGAACACACGTACATATGAATATGTTATTAAGGTTACATGAATGTTATTTATAAAGAATTGTTTACAAATAAATTTTTAATTACTAATGTATTTTTATGAAATTAACTCGAGTACTTTATTCTCTGAATGATACTTGAATAAAACTTTAATTGACTAGATTATGTTATACAATTATAAATATATAAATTCATTTAATAGTTCATCAAATAAAATGATTATTCATGAAATATATTCTTCTTACATATATGTTACGCAAATAATAATTACAATGGATGATAGTTAAATGAAAATTCTCATATTAAGAATCATAGCGTTTAAATTTATTTTGATGAAAAATTTATTGGATTGACATTTTCAGTTGTGTTTATAATACTTAATAATTTTCCTTTATGTTTTAATAATTTTTTATTAATATTAAGGATTCATTCATAAATTATAATATCAATGATATGGAAATAAAAAAACAAATATAAAATTAAATATAATATAAACTTACTTGTGATACATACACTTCGTAATATTTATATTTCATTAAGAATTTACATTTGATGCAAATAAAATTGTTGGTTAATTGCAAATAGTAGATTTATTGTTTTGTAATATTCGAATTTTTAAATAACCAAAATATTTTATTTTAATCTTATAATCGTGTATTTAAATTCAGTATTTCTAATGTATAAAATACATATGTGAAGATATTATAGTTAGAAATAAACACGAAATTGGTTTTTAAGTATGTTTCACGTAAAAAGGTGTATTTTTAATTTAATTTTTCAAAATAATAGTCATCTATTAAGGTCAAGAATCTAAACATAAGAGCTGTTATGCCTTACAATTTACATACGATTTGAGACATTCTTTACTTTTTTTCCTAGGTGAAAAATATACTATTCAATGTGAAATATTCTTGGAAATAAAGCTTGAGTTTTCTATTTTTTTTAAGTTCCTGGTTCTATTCAATTACTCTATATTATTTAGTTTCACTGATTTTTAATATAAAGTAAATCTTCATTCGAAATTTGCTTGTTGTTGCCGTTTTTGATATTTTCATTTCAAATTTTAAACTACACATATTTTCTCTTTATTGAAAATCGGTGAAGTTAATTATATGCATGTAATCGAACAGAACTACATGACATTCCATATATGACATATTTAAACTAAGCCTTATATTGTATGTGTAATAAACTTGAGCTTTTCTTTAATATTTGTTTACATGTACAATAACGTATATTCAAATTTAATATTCTAAAGTTAATTTACTTTTCAGTGAATTTTAAATATTATTGTAATTAAAATATTTACCACCTTTTTCCACGAATCTCCGGTTCTTCGGATTCGTGCATTTTTTAGGTATGTGCTTCGAGTATATATACGTGGAGGCATCATGTTATATGGTAAATTGGTGGATATTTTAACGATGATGTAAGAAAGAAAGGAAATAAATACTTAAATACTGTCTCTCTGGTGCAGCGCTTACGGGAGCGTTACGCAAGAGAGATAGGATTTAAGTTAATATCTTCTTCCTCTCTACCTAAAGTTGCCACCACTTTTTAACACGGCATGCATCCTCCATAGTATATAAGCTCTAAGGGTATGTGTAATTATTCTTGTAATAAAATTTTATTTTTATATTGTTTCCTATATAATTAGTAGTTATTATATTAAAATGGAACTACCTTTTTCTACAGTTCTTGGCTCCTACGGATCTGCGCTTTTATCGTAATAAGAATAGCAATTTTTATTGAGTCCTATATTATGAGTAGTTGTCATATAAAAGCACTTTTTTTGGGCCTCTTTCTTGGGTCTTATGTGGGCTTTAGTATATGCATTTCCCTCATCATCTATGTTTCACTATATTTTGTTTTATTATCTTTTTTCACTCTCTATTCTTTCTTCCTTCATTTTTTTTTACTCTCTCCATCTTCAGCTGACCTTCTTAATTTTCTCTTTTCTTTAAAGTATAGATTTTAATAATGATATAATATTAGAGTCTACACTTGATTAGCTTCTAGGAAAAAGAGAAAATTTTTGTCGACAGCGCATCTCTAAATGCAGTTGAATTGAACTTAATCAGCTGATTTTTGACTGACGTTTTGTCAATTTTTATCGAAATTTTGTATAATTGAACTGACTTTATAAATAAATTCAGCTAATTTGAAGGCAAATTTATCCTGCTTCTGCCAAATTTTAACTAAATTTTAGCTAACTTTTATATAACTTTCAGCTATTTTTTAACCAACTTTTAGCTAACTTGTTACTCTTATTTTAACGAAATTTCAACTAACTGGGGCCACGATTGATTCTTATACACGGCGGCAGCGTCGATAACGATGGCAGAAAACTTTTTATAATATAATAAGATATATATCTTTCTATAGAGAATAGTTTTTAAAAAATTTTAGTTCTTGAGCCCTTATATCTTACCCATAGAACACTTATTTTCTACTCTTTTATTTGATAAAATCCATTTTAAAGATACTCGAGTTCCAAGTTATACTCAATACTGAAATCACGTCTATGAATTCGAACCTTATTGGGATTTAAAATGGACAGATTGTGGGGAAAAAACGGCGCCGACAAAAGTCAAATTTCATTACTAAAGTTCAGCTCTCGTCGGCGCCATTTTTCCCCCACTATCTGTCCATTTGAAATCCCAATAGACGAATCTCAATCTTGTGAATACTGAAGATTATCAAATTCTAACCTCAATCTTGAATTTGCACATGCGCACACAGAGAAAGAAAAATACCTAAAAAAATGAACTAACTTGAGTCAGTAGTCAAAAAAACATTACTAGTCGTTTTTAATTGATACTCAGTACATAAATTAAGACAACCTATATTAGTACATCTTTTAACGCGTCTTACCCCAAAAATTATTTCGTATATACCGAATTCCACCGAACTTCAAGACTTAATTATCTTATACTAACATATTACCTATATGATGCGCGCTGCGGCGCTGTCAAGTATAAAACTTCAATATAATTAATACTCAATAACGTAAAAACCATTAAATTGTAAAACAATTTTTAACAGTTAAAAAATATAATGTAAATCATATAATATATAACAATTATGAATTACTAATAATTTAATTTAGACTCAAAAGCTAACTATTTTAAAACGAAGTATAGCAGATAAACATGTATCGTTCTATTCCTTAAATATCATGAATTAGAAAATTAATTTTTAGTAAATTAAAAGTGTTATATATTATAATATAAATTTTATATCTATCAATTTTTGATTTCAGTAACAGAAAAAGCCGCACCAAAAGAGAATAACAATTACATTTTCTGGAAAATATTGCCCTTGAATTAAGTAGGTGAAATGTCAGTCTTAGTACTGGAAAAAAAGATACTAAGCATCGAAAATTTTTGCTCTCGCTTAATAATATAATAGTACCAACATTAGTCCCTAAAATTCAAGCTATATACTAATTGGAATTATATTGTCACTTTCATTCCAAATACCTACGTACATAAATTAGATATACGAGATATAGTACCTATTTCAACAATACCAACGAATATAGACGTTTATAGAAGCGTACTCTTAGATGGAAAATTTCTGGCAAAAATAAGTTACCCAGCTACTGAGAGCGCCACTAGATCCAATGTATTTTTATATCTATATATATCAAATTTTTTATATGTATAGATATACAAACAATGTTAAAGTGTTACCCAGGTTTTCGGACAAAAAATTTGACCCAGAAGACTCCTTTTATAAGCGTCTATCTTCTTTGACAGTACTTACCTTTCTCCAAATAGTTGTTAGTTCTAGGAAACGTCAAATACTGTTTTCAATTATTTCATGGTTCGTGATTGAAACAAGTGATTAAATCAAATGAATTCCAATCATATTTTTTCATTAATTTAAATGTAATATGGTAAAATAATTGTAGCTTTAATTAATCCTTTTTCATAAAAATATTAGATTTTAATTTAGTACGGAACTTCAATATCAAAATTCATAAGTTCAATTTTTTTTTTTTTTAAATTGTGTATTAAACTGTGTTGTATTAAATGAATTTCTATGTGTTAAAAAGGGCAGTAATGCCCGTGAATATAAAAAAAAAAAAAAAAAAAAAAAAAAAAAATTGGCTAATTTATAGATAATTATATAAGATATGAATATTTAACCGAGCGACGTTAGGAGCAAGGTAAATTAAGTTAGAATTATATTAAGATAAAGAATTAAGACTTTTTTCTCTCAGACATATCTTTTGCGATTTTGTCACTTATATATATACACGCACACTCATACACATACGTACCTATACATTAATACATACCTATACATTCATACATACCTATATATTCATACATATCCATAAATTCATACATACTTATACACAAATAAACATACACGTACACTTATACATATACACATACATACATATATGGTTTATGATGAAATATCATTAGAGCCTAGACTTTACCAGCTTCTGGACGAAATAAAAAATTTTTCTGATAACTAACATTACTACTATCATATTAAAATGAAGAATTAAGAATAATTGTATCTCTAAGACATATCTTTTGTAATTTTGCTACTTATATATATACTAGGGGGACACCCCCTGTTCGCACAGCTCGCCAAACCCCTGTTTTTATATTTCATATATATCTTAATAATCATAGGTCACATTATATTATTTGAAACAATATTTTTCTATATACCTCAAAAAAATTTAATAATTCCTTTTTCTAATTTTTTAAATTATTTAGCTGGATATCTTAGTTTTTTTGCAAGCTAAGGAAAAAATGACTATGACAGAGGTTGCTGAGAAAAATAGGAGCCATTGATTGGTGTAGTCAGATTTGACCTTAAAATCAATTTCCAAGGTTAATTGAAAGTCTAATCGCATTTTTCTTATAGAAGCCTATATTTTTCAACCCGGATTCTGAAAGAGCGGAAAATTTTACGTTTGAAACCATATTTGAAAATTTTTTTTCTGTGGGCCTTAAATGTTAATTACAAGAGAAAACACCTAAGTCAGTCAATCCTACAACCACGTAAACTAGAATCACATTTAGGCTAGCCTTCTTGAACCCAAGGTGGACAATCAAGTCACCACTTACATGACCTGAAGCTAGCAACTAATCTGAGGGTCGGTTCCTAACCAGGCCACCATGCAGACGTTCATTTTTTGTCTTGATTGCTGTAGTTTTAGCTTTCCAAAATCTTACTCTTAGCATTACCTAGAAACCACGGCGTGAACGTAGTAAGGACTGTTTTCTTTGGGTTGCTTGATTAGCGTGAGTCCCCTTGCCTCTCACGATGTCGCCCACTCGGGATAGTTAACCAGGAATCAATTGTTTGAAAGTGCGCCCATTTTTTTGTAAGAATAAGCGTAAACGCCTTTGGAAGTGGCCTACAGTTTTGAGTAAAGTTTACCTGCTCATGGCAGTGCAAGCCCGATGAATGCGTTTCATGTCTTCTCTAGATGTGGGCCTCTGCGCATAAGCGACATTTTTCAGGTAGCCCCATAAATGAAAATCGGAGGGTGTAAGGTCTGGTGAGATAGAAGGCAAATTTATTGGGTCTTCTCAACCGATCCATCAGAGTAACGGGTATTTGAAAATTTCCTCACAATTCTTGCATAATGTGGTGCCTCACCATCCTGTTGGAACCACATTCTTCGTCTTGTTCATTCTTCTTCAATATCAACATTTTTATGAAGTTCTGGCAAATGATATCTCAATAACGCCAAGTAGCTGTGTTGGTTGACATTTTCTTCAAAAAAGTAGGTACCAAATAGGTACCCATTGATGATCCCACACCAGACCATCAAGATCCAGCGACGTTGATAATCTACAGTTCTGAACTAATGTGGATTCTGATCTTCCCAACAATGACAGTTATGTCGATTCAACGCTTCAGTACTACAAAATTGAGATTCATCCGAGAAAAGCACATAATTGAAAAAATTTTCGGATGATGCCTAATGCCCAACGGCAAAATTCTATTCGCATTTGGGAATGTACTGGTCTTAACTCTTGGACCAGCACTATGTGATAGGTATGATATCTAAGATTATTCAGAATTCTAAATGCTGTTCTTCTCGGAAAACCCAATTCTCTTTTAATTTGTGGAGAGCTAATGTGAGGTTCAAGATAGAGAAAACAGCAGCGAGAACCACTACTACACGAGGATCGTTCTCATCGTATTGGCCACGCCTGCGTTTAGTCCAGTCATTGGAGGCAAAAATAGGGTATAACCTGGAAATTCTTTCGGTTAGCACCGATTTTCATAAAACTTTAGGATTAAGCTTATATTACCCTACAGATCAAAAGTTATATATCGGCGAGGTGCGCTTTTTGCTTTAAAGGGGTAAAAACTACCCTTAAAGTTGAAAAATAGTAAAAATGCCGATTTACGCTTATAAATAATTAAAATAATCTTGGAATGTCTAAAGTAAGAATTGTTTAATATTGTGTAACATAATTAATGATATTAAGCATTTTTACAACCCTTAAAAAACACCCCTTTGACTTAATAAAAAGAGCATATATAGTTTTTAATATTAAAAAATATTTTTATGATACAATTATGGAAAAATATTAACGTTTTAAGTTTATGATATAATTTTTAATTTATTACATTATTTCAACCCTTAAAAACTACCCCTTACGATGAAAAATAGAAAAAAATAATTTTGAACATGTAAATTATTTTGTAATAACATATTTATATTAAATGAGACATTTTTTCACAGTTTATAATGATTTTTATTTTATTGTAACATTTCAACCCTTAAAAACAACCCTTGATGATAAAATGCCAAAAAAACGAGTCTTTAGTATTTTTAATAATTTAATAACTTTTATTCTATTAATAATATATTTTTTATGTCTTATTATAGAATTTAGAATATATTTAAGTATTTTACATTTAAAAATGACTATTTATGGTTAAAATTATAAGAATATCATAACTTAAAAATTATTATTATTATTATTATTATAAGAACAAAATAAAAAAATACAAATATTTCACTTAAATTTCAATCAAATTTTTTTAAATTCTATTCATTATCAATTTCGACTTCTTCTTCTTCTCCTGGATCTGTGATCGGAGGACAGTTTAAACAATTGTCACCGGAGCATGTTCCACATGTCGAGTTACAAAATAATCCTAATTTTCTGCAACTGCAATTAGCACCGCAAGTAGTCTTACAGTTGCAAAAAATTATTCTTAGAAGCTGTTCTGGTGCAGGATGGTTTAGCATTCTTGTAGGCTGTGAAAAACAATCTTTATGGATCCATCCCCAATTTGTCGGAAGAATATTTTTATTTCCTAACCATATTTGCGTTTGCAAATATACTCTTTTAAAATGTTCGCATAAAGCATCAACTGTTGGAATTAATGATGACAATTTTACAGCGCTATTTTTAGTTGCAGCCTTAATAAAGGTCTGGTAACGCATATTTTCTAAATACGTAGATAAATTAACTTTCTCTAATTTATTAATTTGTGTATCTTTTGCAGTCCCATATCAAATCGGCAAGCTACATAGTCTCATTTCTTTTCTTCTACCTGAGTTTATACTTATATGATATATATATAGGGGAGAGTGGGGCGAATTTCCAGATGGGGTAACTTTAAGAATGCTTAATAATCTCACACATGAGAATTTTTATCCGGGGTCCAAAACTTTTGGGTTGTCTAAAAATACATCTCTTAATTCTGTGTAAACGAAACGATTTGTCACATAATAATAAGTTTATAATACATTAAAAAACAAAAATTTTGACACCTAGTATGACCCGATACGTTAAGTTTAAGCTTAGTACTGACAGTTCAAAGATTTTTAATCATTTGGGGCAACTTTCCAATACAATGTTAATTAATAGGGATTTTTTGGAAAATCGCTTTTTTATTCATTTTATATCAATAATAATTTATTTAATATTCATACGAATATTATAATGTTAATATTATATTTTTGTGATTATTAATGCATTAATGATTAATAAAATAGTCAAAAATTAGAAAAAATTCGTTAAATAAAAAATTTAATTGTATTTTCCAAGTTTAATAGTACAATCGGAAAATAGCCCCAACGCAAAATGTAAAGTTACCCCATACATGGGGCTACTTTCCAAAAAACAATTTTTTTTTCGATCCAAACTATTGTTATGTTAAATGAATAATAAGGAGTCTAGACCATTTTTTTATTCAGTTTGAAGTCTAAACTTAGTGTTAATGCTTTAGTAGAGTCAATTATTTCACTACCAGAGAAGAAATCTTCTCTTAAAAAAACGTCTGGAAGTTAGCCCTACCTTCCCCTATATATATATATATATATATACTAGGGGGGGTACCCCCCTGCTCGCACTGCTCGCCAACCCCCAGTCGTGCTATAAATATAATTATATATTAAACATTTAAATCATTTTTAAATTTTTAAATCATTTTTTTTTTAGTTTCGTTGATAATTTAGTATATTATTTGATATATCGTAATGATTTTGAGTTTTATAAGATTTATAGGATTATTTTGTTATAATTCCTTTTTTATATCTTTTTTCTCATTTTAAACATTTTATGAGATATATCAAAAATTCATACTAAAATTTATAAATTTATTATGATATTGTAAATGAAATTATTACATGATCATTATATCATATTTTATTTAAAATTTAGTTATTTATATAACAAATAAATAAATAAAATAATTTTAAATTATGTTATACTTACTTATATTACATTTACCTGTATAAAAGTTATGAATATGTTTTTTTATTTATTGTTGTTAGTAGTTAAATTATTTATTTATTAAAATTTCGATTTATAAATTTTAAATAATCATAACTTTTAAATATTTTAGTTAATTTTTAAATATTTTATTTTTTTTTATTTTTAATAATATTGATAATGTTTAAAATTTTTTTTAAATTTATTATTATATATTGAAATATTTATGATTTATTTTAATTTTTCATATTTTATTAATAATGTTAGCTAATCTTAATAAATATTTAGAATAAATTTCATGACTTTGATTAAAGTAATATTCTGCTATTGGTTCGCGTATATTTATTTTATATTTTATAATTTCATTCGCATAATATTTATAATACTCTGGTACTTCATTCCAATTTTTAAATTCAAATTGTTCATTATTTTCCTCTATATATGAATTAATAATGTTATTTAATTCAGAAATTATTGTATTGTTTATTGAACTATTATTATCTAGACTTTCTAAATAATATTCATATTCTTCTTAAAAATTTAAATGTTCTTCAATTTGATCATTTAAATTTTCCATCAAAATGGATTTCATTCAATCATTTGTTGATCATTAACATTGTCAATTTCAACATTATTAATTGGATTCCATTCCATTTTTTTTTTATTTATATATTATTAAAAATTTTTAATGTTTATAATTAATATAAATATAACCTGAAAAAAATAAAGTTTAATTAATAAAATAATTTATAAAAAATTTATTTTAATAACATTAAATTTTTGTTAAATTATAATAAAATTATTTTTTTAATATTTCTTTCCAAACTATGTTAGGTACAATATCTCTGTTTTTCGATTCATTTTGAATATATATTTTATTTACATTTTTACAACGTGAAAGAGTTATTTGTGCTTCTATGTTATATTTGAATAATTTAGTTATTTTTAATCGCGTTTCATTATATAATCCATTTTTATACTTAAATTTCGAATTAACATAATTATGGTATTTACTTTTAATTTCAGTTCCTGTGGAGGTAATCTTTCTCTTATGTTATTTAACATTTCTATTGAATAATTCAAATGAATGTTATCATCCGTTTGATCTACACCTTTGTAAAACAAATATAAATAGTTATTAATCTTGAAAGTTATATAAATTTAAACATAAATATTAATATCAATTAATTTTAAAAGTTGTATAAATCAATACTATTAAAGGTTTATAATGTAAGATGGGTGGAAATCTGAATCCTCAACACTATATGCTTATTTTTATTTTAATACAATAAAATATTTATAATATGAACAAATTATTAAAAATCATTATGTTTTCAACAAATGAATTAATTATAGTGTTGAGGAATTGTAATAGAATTAATTTAAATTTATATTTATTAATTTCAGATAAACTATGTAAAAAATGGTAATAAGATATCTGATGAGGCACATGTTTTTCATTTTAAATATTATAAATTGTAATTTTATTCAACTACTTTCGAGTTTTCGACAAAAAAAAAATTAAAATTTTTATATTTTTATGTAATATTATACATAAATAGAATATAATAAAAAAATATAAAACTATATTATCCAGTATTTGATGGTTCTAAAAGGTTGTAAGGGGGATTGTGGGGGGGGGTTGTGGGGATTGTGGGGGGGGATTGTGGGGGATTGTGGGGGGCAATAGAGGGTTAGTGGGGGTCTTAGGGGGTGTGGGCGGATATGGGGGGGCGTGGGGGTAATGATCGATAACATAAAATAACGTAAATTTACGTTATTTAATTAATAAAAATCATGTGGGGGCTGTGGGAGGGATGTGGGGGGGGGGGCACCGACTGAATTTTGGTTCATATAACTATATAATATAGGGAGATATATATATATATATATATATATGTACACTTACAAAATATACATATAGGAACTGAAAAGAATAGAAGCTATATACCGTGCAGACTCAAAGAAACTGTAAAATATTTATATGTATGTATCTAAAATACTCGAAAATAAACGAATTTATGCGCTCCGAAAATTTTACCGAAAAAGTACAATTGGTTTTTTTATGATAACTCCGCTAATTTTTAAGCTTTTTAATTGTTCCATAATGGATTTTGTAGGTAATTGTATCATCTTTAAGTCATGTAAATATCAATTTTTAGAAAGTTTTATTTTTTGAGATTTTTTAGTTTGAAGGGCCAAAAATAGGTGGTACTTGGTTCTGATTACAGAATTCTAACACTGATATCTCAGTTGATTTTTATCGGACGAAAATAAAAAAAAAGCAAAATATTTATGAAAAAAAAGCTATATTTTTCAACTTTAGTACTTTTTACATACATCTGTTAATTAATGAAATATTTTAAAAAAAGGATGAATTTTTGAAAAAAAAAAATTTTTTTTTTTATATAAACTTGATTTTTTTTAAAAATAAGCATCCTAAATTGCTGAAACTTCTAGAACACATAGTTAGTACCTAAATAAGATAAACCCTGAAAGGATTTCTTTATATTTCAAAACCTGTCTTAATGACAGTGGTTTTAATATTGAAATTTTATTGTCAAACTATGTAAAATAATTTTATTTTCCTTGTAACTCCTTTAATTTTCATACTATTGACTTAAAACAAAATTGATTTAAAAGATAATCTCAATACCTTCAAAAAATATCATATACATTTTTCTCAAAAAGTATGCCATTTTCCTGTTATTTAACGTTGAATATTGCTCTTAAAGTTTCAAGCGTAACAGTATTAATATTTAATAATTTATAATTCCTTATGTATTGTATATAAAATAATGATTAAAAATGAAATCGTTTTGTTTTTTTACAAGCTTTATTTTTGTTTTTTATGAGTTTTTTGATAAAATTAAAACTTTTCAAGTTATTTCATGAAAAACCGTCAGAAAACATGCTTTTTTACACTAAAAATCTATGTTTTCAATCACCTATAGCTCGAAAAGTATTCATTTAACAAAAAAAACTCATTAAAAACTTTTTGCTTTAAATTGATTTTTACATCGAATTATATGTTTTTTTTTTTTTTTTTCTTACCGCCCCCGAGAAGGGGCGGCTCCCGCCCCCTGGGCAAAAGCGCACATCGGCATTATATAACTTTTGTTTTTTGGATTATTCTTTACCTACTAACAAATTTTCATGTTAATCCATTCTAACCGTCAAAATTTCCAGCTGAAATGCTTCAATGACTGGACTAGTTGCCGATAGAGATGTTGGTGTTTCCCCTTGTAATTAACATTTATGAAAAAAAAATTTGTTTAAATATGGTTTCGAACATAAAATTTTCCGCTCTTTCAGAATCCAGGTTGAAAAAAAAACAGGCTTCCATTGCTCCCACCCAATTTGACCTTCAATTAACCTTGAAAATTGATTTCAAGGTCAAATCTGACTGCACCAAACGATGGCCCTATTTTTTTGAGCAACCTTTCTCTAGATCATTTTTTTCGTAGTGTGCAAAGAATCTGAGATAATCAGCTGGGTAGATTAAAATGGCCCACTGTGTATATTTCTAACATCTTATACTTAATTTTATTTTTAAAAATGTAATTTTGCATTGAATTGCTTATCCATACAAAAGACAAGACATATAGTCTTGAGTAACGACTTTCGACACCACCTTACATTTCAAACTGTAGTTAATATTATGATGAATTGCATTTGTGTATTTAAACTAATTTTATAAATTTACTCAATTTTTTAATATAATTTTTAATTTAACTAATGCATTTTAATTGTGTGAAATATAGAGGTAACGTTACGTTTCGTTAGATTTTTTGATTAGTGGAAACCCTCTCCAGTAGCCCTAAAAACCACTTTGTTTTATAGATCATATGATATCATGTTATATATTTATAATATGATCCATTTTATGTATTGTTTATGAATAAAAATATTGATATTGTACAAAATATAGATAAAAAAATAACTCATTTTTAATTAAATGATATTAATGATCAAAGTTATAATAAATTTAAAATCATTAAAAAATTTTTAAATAATAACTTTTGATGAAAATTTTGTTAATATTATATTTGATATATCATAATGTTCATTTATGTCTTAAGATTTATAGGATTATTTTATTAATTATTCATAGCAGGGAGGTTTGTCAATATGTGGTCCGTGTAATCCCTTAGAAAAAAACACCGACCTTCGGTGTTATTTAGTACATTGAACGAATTTTTCGTATCAATGGAAGTGTCATAGCAGTCAAAAATACGGTTCGGTGTACGAAATAACACCGAAGCTGAGTGTTTTTTTTTCTTAAGGAAACATATGTTTAATTACTAATTTTTGTAACTATGTATCTTCCGATGAAGGTATTCCAGCTAAAATATATTTTTTAATAGATTCTGGAGTAAATATCTTATGATTATGGTGTAATGTGAATGTCTTCTCTTTTGAACTTCTACGAAAAATACATAAGCTAAAACAGGACAATAAGTTTCATTTTTTACTATATCATTTAATAGCATTTTAAATTTTTTATAAAATAACCTCACTGTAATATTTGGTATATCATTGGGAATTGTTCCTTAAGGAAAATTTTTCAAAATTTCTTTGAGTTCGGGTTACACTTCATTGTTATAAATAAATCAGATCTTCCTACAGTTCTCATTATTACCATTGCATCTTAGTAATATTGTTGCATATATCTTGGACTTCCAATATATGTCGACGGTGAAATAAAAAGATCCCCAATTCTTTGTTTATTTTCAAAATTTGTTGAAACATTTGAAGTACTATTTGTTACGCGATCTAATGAACCTTGATAACATTCTATTCGTGATTGTTTTTGATTATTACCAAAAAGTTCATTCTATTACTTTCAACCATTACATAAGAATGTATTATATATTGTTAAGTTAATCGTCAACAATATAATATGTGACTAAAATTCATAGTATTTTATTTGTAATTTATTCTATATAAATAATATTGTAAGATAATCGCTGTTTGTGCTATCAAAATTTTTTTTATATCCAATATTCTAACCTAAATCTCCTGCTGGGAACATTAAAGGAAAAATCATAGGGTCCACATAATGAGACAATTTATTTAAATAAGTATGAGTGATTTCGTTTCCGGAATTTTTATTGGGATAAATGCAAATATGTGAATGAGGGGTGTATGAGGAGTGTATGAGGAGTGTACGAGGAGTGTATGAGGGCTAGCACCTGGATAGAGAGGGATCACTTGGGTGGTGAGGGTTTTTTTTTAACTGAAAAAAAGACATTTCTAGAGACATTTTTACGTTATTTTGAGGTGACTTATGATGTTTTGAGGAGAAGGAAAGTAAAATGAGGCCTGGCAGAAGAGGGACCTTTTTTTTAATATAATTATGAATATAAGAAATGAGTAACAAATGCATTGGTAAAACAAGGAGAAATCAACGATAATTATCAGAGGGGTGTGTTAGGAATATTGAGGGGTAGCAATAAGAGTGACTTGGCTAGGAAGGGCTGACTTGGGTAGTGAGGGGTGGCTTTTTTTTAAAAAAGAACATTTATGGACAGATTTTTACGTTATTTTGAGGGGTGAATTATGGTGTTTTAAGAATGCAAGGTAGAAGGACAAAAAATAAGGGATAGGAGAGAAGGGATTTCGTTTTTTATATAACTATATAATATATAAATATGTATATATATATATATATATATATATATATATATATATATATATATATATATATGGGACATATCACGCCAACTGAGAGAGCAACAAAATAAAAATTGCTGAAACTCTGAGAATATATTCTTTCTCTTACCCAAAACATAAAAAAAAGTTTTCAATGATCTAGATTCAGAAGATCAAGAGCTATAGATCCTTGAAATTTGGAAATTTTTAAAAAATTTTTGGAAAATTCCCAACTTTATGATTTTTTTTCTGAAAATCCTGATGCTTAAGAGAAATTCATAAGAATACTTCTAGTTGTAAATAAAGAGGAGAGTTATCATGATTTTTTACAGACCTGAATTTTTAAGTTTTCTATTGCTTCTTACATGTATTACATGGTAATTGAGATTAATCATTGTTGGCCACTTCAGAAATCGCGTTTCAAGGGCTTATTTTCTTCTATTTTTTATTAACTTGAAAATAAATTTTTGATTGTGTAAGAAAATGCCACCAATAAGGAGTTATGCCAGTTCACTCTGTGATCCCACAGAGAGTAGATGTGTTTCAGTGGCTCTCCGTGCTAAGTAAACAAAGCTTTCTCATAGTGAATACAGTATACAGGGCTTCGGCTCCTACTGCTCCATCGCGAGTTTATAGGGCTTAGCAATTAATCAAAGGCGTCGAACGATCTTTAAACCGGATCGTTCAACTTACCATGAGTTTAGTAACAAATAATAGTGTTCCAAAAAATGTTAGTTCAAATAATTCTACAGTAAATAGTGCTAGTCAATCAGTGCCAACCAAAGTTATTTAAGAACCATGCAGCGCAATCTTTTTCCAAAGAAAGACCAAGGCCTTTTGTTGGACTGCGTCGATGGTTTGAATTTGACCGACTATACCGTAGCCGTCGGCAGTAGAGTACAAGCCCAAAATGTAATATACTCATCAAGAATATCGAAAGATCGCGTTAGAATGTATCTAGCAAATAAAGATCACGTGAACAAATTAACAGATGAATTCAAGTATTCAATAATCAACGAAAAAAAAGTTCCAATAAGGCCTTTGGTGACCAAATTAACAAGAACTATCTTATCTAATGTCTGTCCCAGCATTCCTCACTACGTATTAGAGGACTTTATTGGCGGCTTAAATATAAAGAGAGGCTCTCCCGTGATTGCACTAAAAGCTGCAATATCTAATGATAACTACGAGCATGTTTTAAGCGATAGAAGATAAGTTTATGTAGACCCAGAGGACGTCTTTAAATTTCCCGAAATCCTGAAAGTCTTATATGAAGAGGATACATATTTTATTTTTCTGAGTACCGACATCATCAAGTGCTTTGTCTGTAAACAAGAGGGACATATCGCAAAGGCTTGTCAACTCAGCAGCCAAATCCCCTCTTCTCAAGGCTTATTCAATAAAACAGCGGTAGTAGAGGATCCGACCCAAACAGTAAATAACATCAGTCAATCTAATGAAAATTCAAACTCGTCTAACTCTATGAATGACCTCACCAATATAGAAAACCAGGTCATCGTTACAAACGTCTCCGAAAAGGTAAACACTAATCTTTAAAACCCAACACTCTCTTCAAACGTTCAAGTTAATTCTTCATTAGATAATTCAGACAACAATATGCAAACTGATAGTGTTACATTTAAAGACTATACTCAGTCTTTAACATCTTCACAGTCATGCATTACTACCGAGGTGATTGTAACGTCGGAGGTCGAATCATGTTCAGAGGCCTCCTTCGAAGAGGCAGAATTATCAGACAAATCTACAACTGAAACTCCATCAAAAATCAAAAAGACTAAGAAAAAATTTAAACGTTCCACTACGTTATCTACCCCACCAAACTTAAACGATCTACTGATACCACTAGAAAAAATAATAAATGACAAACCGCAAGAATTTCCTCCAAGTTTTTTAAACTTTCAAAGTTTTCTCGACAAAACTTACTCCAGCCAACATATTTTAGAAATAGCAAAAGAGCATACACCGAATACAGTAGATTTAATAAAAATGCTACAAACTCTGTACCCCCACTTGGAAACTAAAGGTATGAAAAGTAGATTCACAAAAATTATCAAAAAATTGGAACGAGATCTTTCTATTGACTCCTCTACCGACCACACGATAAAACCAAGCATCCAATAATAAAACGAAATAAATGGTGCATTATAATAAAAAAATGAAATTAAAAAAATAATACTGCAGTGGAACCTCAATGGATATTATAAACGATTGGAAAATCTACAGAAAATCATATATGAGAGACACCCAGCTTTACTATGCATTCAAGAAATTCACTTCAAACTTGACCAACACGCCAATCTCAGAGGCTACAAATGCTACCACACAAACCGTCTATCTAACCATGCAAGCGGAGGTGTAGCTACATGTATAAAAAATCACATATACAGCAGAGAAATTCCTCTCAATACAGAAATAAAAGCAGTTGCTATTGAATGTTTTCTTCCTGAAAAAGTTACTATATGCAATATCTATCTACCCAACAGCCAACGACTATCAATAGATATTTTGTCCAAGCTTAGATCTCAACTACCATCCCCTGTGATAGTGGGAGATTTTAACACCCATAATATAATTTGGGAATCCTTGAACTCAGATCGTAGAGGTAGAATAGTAGAAGAATGGATAGAAGAATCTAATTAAAACATATTAAACCTCGCTCTATCTACCCACTTTAACTCATCCAACGGTACAGAGAGTATTATAGACCTCTCGCTATCCTCATTAGATATTACAGAATACATCGACTGGGAAGTATGTGACGACTTACACAATAGTGACCACTATCCCATTCTTCTACACGCTTGCTTTGGTGCCTTCTCCAATCCTCAAAATAACATCTCACCATACGAGCCTTTGAACTTCAAGAAAGCTGATTGAAACCTCTACCAATCTGAATTAGATAACAACATTTTAAAGTTGGATAATCCCACTAAAATCAACAATACAAACATCGACAAGTTAATGGATCAGCTCAATAAAGCTATTCTCTCCGCTGCTTAAGTCAGCATTCCTAAGTGCGTTATCAAGAATAATAAAAAACAAACCCCATGGTGGAGCGAGGAATGCGCCAATGCATGCAGAGAATCCAAACATGCCTTCAATAAATTTAAAAAACACAAAACCCCAGAAAATTAGAGCGAGCACAACAAGAGGAAAGCAGTTTACAGAAGAATCATAAAAGAAACTAAAAGGAAATGCTGGCTAGATTTCGTCCAATCGCTCAACTCAAATACTCCCGCTTCATTAATCTGGAACAAAATTCAAAGAATTCAAGGCAAACGGAAATCTAACATTGTCTCAACATTAATAGACGAAAACAACCAAATAATACACGAACCCATAGACATAGCTAACAAGTTCGCTCTCACATTTTCTCAAAATTCCAGTAATAGTAATTTCTCTGAAGAATTTTTAGACTTCAAAAACAAATTCAATCTTAACAGGGAAACCTATGAAGATATTCCAGAAGTGCCATCTTTGAACTCACCCATAGAAATAATCGAAATTACACAAACCCTCAATAACTGCAAAAACTCCAGTGCTGGACTCGACGCTATCTACAATATTTTATTGAAAAATCTATCCCCTCTGGCCTTCCAGTATATTCATAAAATTTTTAACGTCATCTGGCTACACAACGTTTTCCCCAACCACTGGAAACTAGCCACCATAATTCCAATAATCAAATCAGGAAAAGATTCGTCATCTCCTAAAAACTATAGACCAATATCTCTAACGAGTAACGTCTGCAAATTAATGGAAAAAAAAGTTAATAAAAGATTAAAAATATTTCTAGAATCTAATAACTATTTTTCACAACTTCAAAGTGAATTTAGACAAAACAAATCCACTAACGACAACCTCATATTGTTAGAATCTGAAATTTGCAACGCATTCCGAAAAGGCCTCCATCTAGCAGCAGTAGCGCTGGACCTAGAGAAGGCATGTGAAACTATCTGGAAAGATAGAGTGATCCATCTACTCAAGAAGCAAATAAGTGGTCCAATACTCAACTTCATAGAGAACTTCCTAAAAGACCGACTAATTGAAGTAAAAGTTATCAATATTCTATCAGATAGAATCCTTCAGGAAAACGGTGTACCTCAAGGCTCGGTTCTCAGCGTCACTCTTTTCCTGATAGCAATCAATGAATTATCCACATGCATAAAATCACCAACTAGATTCTGCCAATTTGTAGACGATCTTACCATCTACACCACAGAGAAGGACCCTTTAATTACTGAAAAAATTCTTCAAAACGTGTTAGATAATATCTTCTCCTGGTCCTCAGCTACTGGATTCAAATTCTTCTCCACTAAAACCAACTACATTGATTTTTCAACTAAACAAGACAATTTTGATCTATCACTAGAATTAAACAGCCAAAAGATACAAAAAGTTGATGAAATCAAAATATTGGGACTCATTTTCGATAGGAAACTTTCGTGGAAAAATCACATAAAAAAAAACTCAAATACGAAACATACAACAGATTAAAATAAATCAAGACTTTAGCAGCTAAAAACTGGGGAGCGGACCAAACAATATTATCCAATACTTATAAAGCCACAGTTCTATCGAAAATTGACAACGGCAGTATAATCTATGGATCCTCTAAACACGCAATCTTCTTGGACCCTATTCACAACAAAGGCATAAAAATAGCACTCGGCGCTTACCACACCAGGCCAACTAATAGTCTACTGGCCGAAAGTAACATGACTCCACTCAACATCACAAGAACCAAACTAATGACCAACTACGCGTGCAAAATAGCTGCCAACCCTAGAAACTTAGCATTTACCATTATATTTGAAAATGAAAACGTAGCCATCCAAAACTTCTTTAACAGACCGATCCCATTCACGAATAGACTACACAATTTTTTACTCGAAATCAACGAAACCATTCCCGAAATCATCACTAATTCAACAAGTCCGCACCCAACAGATGTCCTCCAAATCAAAGCACAAATATATAATCAAGAAATCACTATTGAGGAAGCCGAGGCCAACCACATTTATACCTGCGGCCGCAGCTCAAATAGTCAAATTGGTATAGCTATTGCGTCTCATAATAACAATATTTAATTTCACATTCCTAAGACTTACTCCACCGAACTGGCTTACTAGTGGTCACTGCTAAAAGCAATAGAAAAAGCTGCAAATTCGGATAAAAACATCTGGAAAATTTACACAAATTCAGATCAAGTTATTAAAAACATCAACAAATTATACTCAACAAACATCTTGGTTAATCTAGTCCAAAACGAAATAATCAGCTTGAAAAACAAACACTTAGAAATCATAAAACTGCCTATGAATCACAACTCTCTTCTCTCTCAACAAGCCAACAAAATGGCCACCGAAGCATCCACAACCAACACTTTATCAACCATTATTCCTCTACTACCTGAAATAACAGCCAAATTTATCCACAAATCCATACTTAAATTTTGGAACAATACCTAGATATCTAGTAAACATACTTACCTCCACAACATAAGAGACAACATATTTCAAAAAAGTCCTACCGTCAATCTCAACCGGAAAGAACAAACAGTAATCACAAGGATCCGCATAAGCCATAGCAACCTCACGCACTCTCATCTACTTAGCAAACATCAAAGGAAAATATGCAATGTATGCAACACTCCCATCTCCACAGAACATCTAATCATCTCATGCCCAAATTATAATTCAGCTAGACAACGCCATCACATAACAGGAAACATCAAGGCTCTACTCAACTCCCAAAACAGTGTTAAAAAGTGCTATCATTTCTAAAATCCATTAATATGTTTGACTCAATATAAGTGAATTAATCAACTGAAATATAAATAATCTCTAAACTAAATTGTTATTATAGTACCTATGCTATGTAATCCTATGTATCATATAGTATAAATTTGTATCCTTATATATAATTTTATGTCGCTTATGACCTAGCAGTTAATGCGACAATAAATAAATAAATTTAAAAAAAAGGAGTTATGACAGTTTGAAATATATATTTTCAATATGAAAAATAAATCATACATGAAAATATATATTCCAAACTGTCATAACTCCTTATTGGTGGCTCTTTCTTACACAATCATTTATTTTGAAGTTAATAGAAAATAGAAGAAAATAAGCCCTTGAAAAGCAATTTCTGAAGTGACAAACAATGAGTAATTTCAATTACCATGTAATATATGTAAGAACCAATAGAAAACTTCAAAATTCAGATCTGTAAAAAATCGTGCTGACTCCCCTCTTCATTTACAACAAGAAGTATTTCTATGAATTTCTCTCTAAAACATCAGGATATTTAGAAAAAAAATCATAAAATTGGGACTTTTTCAAAAATTTTGAAAAATTTTGAAATCTAAAGGATCTATAGCTCCTGATCTTTTCAATCTAGATCCTTAAAAATTTTTTTACATATTTTGGGTAACAAAAATAATATATTCTTAGAATTTCAGCGATTTTTATTTTTTGCTCGCTTAGTTGGCGTGAAATGTCCCATATATATATATATATATATATATATATATATATATATATATATATGTACACTTATACACATACATACTTATGCATACATACATACTTATCCAAACATATTCATACACATACCCACATATAGTTCATGATAATATAGAATTGTATCGACTAAACGATAGCGACCAAAATTAGAAAATGATTTATTACTGTCTGCCTTGCAGATTTCTATTATTTTTAAGGTAAAAGTAACTGATAATCAGTGTTTTCATTATCCCTTCTCGTGCAGATAACACTAATATCGAATTTTAAAAATGTCTGAAAAAATTGCTTCAAAAAACTTATTTTTACCGTCTGCCTTTTATTTTATGATAAAGTTTAAATAAATTAACCACCCACTAATCTCAAGGCAAACACTTCTGGCACGTACTAACTAGGAGAGTGTCACACCTCCGGATCACGGATTTCGCTTAAACTTCAGGATACGTTTTCAGATGATTAAATATGGGAAAAGCTAAAGTTATAGTCACAAATACTCAATGTTTCCCTAGTTATAGGCAATTAAAGAAAATCAATAAAAAAGTTACTAGATTTTGAAACGCATATAGTTCTTTAGCATTGATTGCTAGAAGCTTGAAACTTTTTTTAAATTAAAGCTGAGCTCAAATCCTTTTGAAACAGTAGTTACTGCATATCAAAATATTATTTTTTCCCAAAGTCATAGCGTAATAAAGGTTGGGCCTGAATTTTCTTTTTAAAACATTTATTAATAATAAAAGTCTTTAGCTTCTTGCTATCAATGCTAAAGAACTATATGCGTTTAAATATCTGGTAACTTTTTTAGTGATTCTCTTTAATTGCCTGTAACTAAGGAAAATTGAGTGTTTGTGATTATAACTTTAGCTTTTTTCATATTCTGTCATCTGAAAACTTATCCTGAAGTATGAGCCAAATCCGTGATCCGGAGGTGTGACACTCTCCTAGTAAGTATTAATGTAGATTTTTCAAATGGTTAAGAAATAAATCAGCTCGGAATGATTTATTACCGTCTGCCTAAGATAGATTATATTTTTTTGACTTAATCAATATAAAAAATATTATTGGCCGACATTTTGCTATGATGTTTAATTAAATGTATATTGTAGTTAATACTTCTTTTGGCATGCCTCGAAAATTTGCTGGGGATAAAAATCTAAGTTGCCGTCACGTTACATTTTAATATGTATTGTGTACGTGTGACCCTATCTGTGCGCTCATACACAACTAAGTTATAAGAATAAGAGAGAGAGAAAACACTATACTATACCAAGCAATGTATATTCAAGCCTGGGTTAGAGAGAGAGAGAGAAAGAGAGATTGATTGATTCATTCATCTCAGGTCATGGGGTTCAACCCCGTATGACCCTTAAGAAATTACATAAGTATATACAAAATAAAATATATGTAGCAAAAACATTGTAGATCTAACGTTTAAAACAGTGGTATAATAATATTTATAATTTTCTCCGCGTAGACAAAAATATATTATAGCTAAAGTATGTATAAGAGACATAAAGCATTTATGAGCAACAGTGTAATATGGAGCGAGCCAACTATTTTTTTGGGAGATTTCAACTCGCACCATGTTGGCTAGAATTGCAGTTATAATGATAAGGATGGAATAAATTTATTGAATTCCCTTGATGGGAATGGTCTAATTATCCATAATGTCAAGACGTCCACACACATTGATCCTGCTCGGTGTAAAAAATCCAATATTGATTTAGTCATTTATTTTAATCTAATATTCGTTACAGATGTTTTTTCTGTTACGAGACTTTTCAATAAAGTTACAAGTGATCGTATATAAATGATTCCGTGAAACTTTTAATATTTAGGTAAGTGTACATAAAAGCTATGAAATAAATGTAATTAATAAGTAAAAAAAATTTTTTCGTATAAAAGAAATGTAAAAAAGTATTTTAAGATAGTTTCAATTGATGGAACGTAATTGTTTTTGCATAAAAAAATATAAAATACATCATTTTTCAAGTTTTGCAAAAATAAAAGGTCCCTATTTTTTTTCCTTTGCATGAATAAAAAAAAAAGCATTTTGAGTAAGGCTCACAAAAACTTTTTCTTATTATTTTTTGATATATTACTTAAAAAAAAAGACTTTTCAAGAAGGTGTCTACCTTTGAAAATAGAATATAACTTTAAAAAAATAGGAACTACGTTTTTATAAAAATGAATTTATTTTTACATTCCAACGTTTAAAAAAAAAGCGTTTCGATTTTTGGAAAATAAGAAAGCGAGAATATTTTCTATTTCTTAAAACTAACCAAACTAGAGCTATTACATCAGCGTGCGATTTAATGAAAAAAAGTAGTAAAGTTTTTAAAATACATTACTGAGTGCGACCCTCGTATTAATTATTCTTATTTTTGGCAATTTTTTGCTGGCACACAATAAATACAGTTTAAAGTTCTAAAAACCTATTGCTCTTTTTTGTTTGCTATATTTTTAAATTTATAATGCTATCCACAAGCCGCTATTTTAGTATAGGTCTTCGGAAATGACCAAGCAAAACAAAAAAATTAAGTTTTTTTTCGAAAAATAGCATAATTATTTTAACATTGAAAAATCTAAATATTTCTAATATAAGGTAAGCGGTCTTTAAAAAATGAAGGGCACTATATAATTATTGCTTTTCAAACTATTTAAAAGTGTAACAGGAACTTAAGAACGGGGTGCTATTAAAAAAAATTAATTTCTTCATAAGTCAAATATTAAAGGTTTCGCGGAATCAGTTATATATTGTTAAGCATGTAAACAATTAAATTCGAATCAAAATTATTCAAATAATTCGAATATTTTTTCTTCAAATTTCTTAAAAGAACTAAAGCTTATTTCTAGGAAAATAATGATAATATATATAATAATATGTCAAACGTATAGATCAACAATTATAGTTGTTAATAACATTTTTATTGTTGATGTTTCAATTGTTTATAACTTTGTTAAAAGGTATCAGAACAAAAAAATCATCAGAGTTGAATTTTTAATTTTTCGCAATTCTCTTCATTTCTGTTTGATTATTTAGTAATTATTGAAAAATATACAATTAAAAAAATTTGTTTGATTCGAAATTCTTACAAATTTTAAAAGAGGATAGAAATAGAATAAAATTTTATTCACTTTAAGGGGGTATACATATTGAAACTTAAGAAATAAAATACAATTTTCTTATTAATGTTCAAAATAATCTTAAAATATTTAAAATACTACCTTGAAGTAAATATAAACACCTTTATTTTAAGCCCTGTTGAGCTCATTTCATTCCAGCCATACTCCCATGATCACTTGATGAACCTTTGAATCCATAATTTCTGCATCGTAAGGTTTCTGATGACCTAATGAACTAATTTAACTTTACCAAATAGATTTGGCTTCAGTATTGATGTAATTCTTGGGTGAATATAGGGGTTTGAAATTAAATGACTAAAAGTGGTAAAAAAATCCAAAAATATTTAAATTTATTTTAAAAGTTGAGATTTTTTGTTCAAAAATTAGAAATCTTTGTTGAAAAGTCAAAAATTTTTGGTTTTTGAAAAATCTCTACATTCAAACAAAAATGACATCAATACTAAAGCCAAATCCGTTTGGTAAAGTCGAATTAGTTTATTAAGTCATTAGAAACCTTACGGTGCAGGAATTATGGATTCAAAGGTTCATCGAATGATCATAGAAGTGTGGCTGGAGTAAAATAAGCCTAATAGGACTTAAAATAAAGGTATTTATGTCTACTTTAAGGTAGTACTTTTAAATATTTTAAAATTAATTTAAACATTAATGAAAAATTATATTTTATTTCTTAGTGTCCAATATGTATTTACCCCCATAATTTACTTTTTTTTATTTCTTTTGTATGACAAGTAGAATCAGAGATAATTCTATTTGAAAGAGCGATTTTTATCTAAATTTTTTCTTGTGAATTTCTGACGGTAGACTGAGGTTAGTTGTCAGTAGCGGAGCGTAAGCGAATCGCGAATAAGTTTATAAATAAAAGCCGTGTCGTCACGGTTTCTAGACCTGAAGTGTAGAATAATTTTACAAATATTTTCCATCATTGATTAATTGAAATTGCTGGTAGATATACTAAAAAGCTAAATTCTAACATTTTAACATGCTCATAGTAAAGTTATTAAATTTCATATGATTTATATTTAGTGTTCGATTCAAAGTTTCAAGAAAGCTTTTGTAGTTCAAAAGTTGTGCCTAATTAAAAATTACTACATATTTATCAATATTTTTAGCACGTAACATAAGATCAAATTTTTACCCTATTACATTAGCTTTTTTTGATCGCCTGTAACTTTCAAACCATATGAGATTTTCTAACGCAACAAAGCGTGAATCGAAGTTCTTAACCTGTACTCTCTTTTATTTTTCATACAATTTTCTGTAAGAGTTTCAGTTGTTTAATTATTCAAGTTCTTATAAAGACTTATTTTCACTACATTTTCGAAGAATGTTTATATTTCCGTCTAAAGGGCTTATTAGCACAAAAGAAAAAACACGGGTTCATTTTTTTTAATCAAAAAATCATATCCTACAGTTTCAACCAAATCCGTTTCCCAGAAGTTCCATACTCTCCTTGTTAGAACTCGCACTCTTCTATTTCATGAGTTACAAATTTTTATTGGGTAAACATATACATTTTTCATAAAGTTTTTTTCATTAAATTATTAAAAAATTTTAATAAATTGTTTTTATATTTATTATTATTATATGTTTATTATTTAAACAATTCCTGCATGCTTCTAAGTAGCTTAGTAAGTTGCGAATGTATTTAGGAGGCCTCTTCTTTACCCAGAACTACCATTATTCTACTTCATGAGTTGATAATTTGTTGTGCGTATACATATTTATTTAATATAAAATATATTTTTAAGCAAAGCGTGATGGAAAATTATTCATTCTATGAGAAACAAGGCTGTCACTAAACCAAAAGAAGTATTAACTTCTGTTGGTCAGTCCCCACGACTGCCACATCAGGTTTTTTTAATCCTTCTGTTGAAAAAATCCATATGAAATTTCATGGGCAATTTCTAAATGGAATTCCATATGGAATCAGATGGATTATGTAGTGGAATCAAATGTAAATTCCAGCGGAAATCCCACATAGTATTTCATGTGTCTTTCTTTTAAGGATAAAATAGAAAAATTAGTTTTGCTATAAGGATCTTGAATATACTGATAAAAGTAAGTAACTCTTAGAAAAGGAATCCAGGATTATTCGTAATCAAGCGCTCTTCAAAACTGCATATGGGATCGCACATCAAATAGTATATAGAATTTTGACTGGAATTGACATCAGATTTCACTGGAAAATCTATTTGATTTTATATAGAATTTCATTTGGAAATTCCAAATAGAATTCCATATAGAATTTTTCAATAGGGCACAGAAAATATTTCTTTTTGTAATACGAGATCCAGCTTTCTTTTAATATTTTATTAAAATCATTAATTTTCGCAAAAAATTAATTTTTGATTAGCAAAGGACAGATATGTGACCTTTTCTTAATGAAATTGTTAGAAATTATTTAAAAATTTTTTTATTTTTCACTGTTTGCCATTTGATTATCAAATTTAAATAATATTTATCCATCTTTACATTTGGCAGACATTCTCAACACTTTATTATATAGATAAAAATGTTTTATTCCGCAAAAAATTTGATATAATTATTAATGATTTATCACGATCTGACATTTATTTTTTCAGATAAACTATACAAATAATTAGGTGTTTTTATATTAGGCAGATATTTATACATGTAATAAGAGATAAGAAGAAAATATTGCATGAAAATTTTGTTTATAACCATATTATTGATTTATTACAATCTGCAATTTACTTCATGAGTAAAATTACGAATGAACAATTTATATCTAAACATTCTACAAATTAAGAAAGATATTTTAAATATTCGTTGATTATTTTCAAATAATACAAACCATTAATATAAAAAAAATGTGTACATACTTGTTTGTAATATTTACTTTACGATTTTTGAATGATAATAAAGTGGACGATATATTTTAAAGTTATTTTTATATTTTTCTTACATATATTTTTTATTTTAAGCTTCGTAAAATATAGTAAATAATGCAAAACATATAAGTTAATGATTTAAATTGAAAGTGATAAATTATATCTAAGTGGCTTTTCATCTCCCTGTTAAAAATACTCACGTAGATTTCTGCGTAGATCGTCCACGTAGAAAATCCGCGCGAATATTTTCAACAGGGTTATTAAGGTATTTTAAAGGTAATGTAATGAACCGAGTTCATTACCAATGAATGTTAAAAAGAATATGTAAAAGCTAAAATGATAGTTATAATGAAAAAGTAAAAATAATATTGTTAAATTAATAAATCAATGGATGCAGGAGACAAATAGCACGACGTAAACAAATTCAGATCAAGCAGTGGCTGAACGAAACAGTGAAAGAAAGAAGTACAAGCTGAAGGAAGAGAATTCATTACCAATGAATTTAAAAAAAAATATAAAAGTTTAAATAATAATAATAATGAGAAAGTAAAAATAATATTGATAAATTAATAAATCAACGAGTGCAGGAGATAAATAACATGATAAAAATAAATTCAGGTCAAAGCGGCGGCCGAATGAAACAGTGGAGAAAATAAAAATACGCTAAAGGAACCGAATTCAATACCAATAACTTTTTCAAAAGTAAAATAAATGAAAATAACAATAATTATAAGAAAGTAAAAATATTAATAATAAAATAATAAATAAACAAATGCAAGAGACAAATAGCAAACAAATTCAGTTGACCTTAATGAAGATCAAGGCTCGGCGGCCGAATGAATCAGCGAAGGAAGGGAAAGTACAAGCTGAATAGGAAGCTAAAAAAAGATGTGGGCAGGCGACAAGCTTAGAATAATCGAGAAGCCTGACAACGATGAATGATTTCACAGAAAACTGTTTGAAAGTTAACATAGAGAAGTATGAAAGAATTTCAGCAAAGCGGTAGGGAAATAAAGTGAAGAATAAAAATAGATAAGGCCGTCCCTGAAGAAATACAGATTGGAGGGACATTAAATCCAATTTATGTGGAGCAATTATCCGAAGACAGTGCAATATTAGAAATAAAAGCTTTAACGGAGTCCCAACAACAGGAAGCCGAAATGGTAACGGTAGACATTAACTACCAATAAACTTCAAGTTGACCTCTTTCTATTCAAACCGAAATTAGGATTTCCAGAAAAGAATCATACAGTGAGGGCCGACTGGCAACCAATCGTATGACTAAAACACATACGAATGTGCAAAAGAAAAGATACTGCCGTTAGCAGCAAGCGAAAGTTCTCGAAGTAAGTATGAGAAACCCATAGGAAGATAAGAGTATAAAAAGCTTCAAGCTTATAGACAAAGCTCTCTTTAGATCGAAAAGCCAGCGAAGCAACAGCTCTCTCTCTCTCTCTCTCTCTCTCTCTCTCTCTCTCTCTCTCTCTCTCTCTCTCTCTCTCTCTCTCTCTCTTTAGATCGGACGGCAAGCGGAGCAACAGTTCTCTTCCAGATTGGATGGCTAAACTTCTTTTTTCCGATCCATCTCTTGCTGCTCACGTCATTTTTGCCAAACAGCCTGGACGTCACCAGATCCAGCAGCAGCCAGCCACCGTCCATCTGCAAAGTCATCAATCTAGGAGACTTAAATTGAAAAAAAGAATAAGTTTTTGTTTTACCTCGCGAGTTTCCAGAAACAACTGCAGCAACAAGAGTGAAAGGCTGATGTTGTGGGGTAGCAGCGATCAAGACTGGAAAAATAAAGGTAGAGAGTGTTTCAAAATTTTGTATTGTAAACCTCAAGAGGGGAAGCATGGCGCAGAAACAGGCTACTTTTATTGCTCAGACGCGAATTAAAGGTAAAGCGTTGTTCTATTGTTGTAATTAAAGTAAAATCTAGTAAATATAATGAAATGCAAGGAAATAATAAATAAATTTGGCATATGGTAGCGTAGTTTCGCCCTGGAGCGAAATAGTAAGAAAGAAAAAGAAGAGAACAATAAATGTACGAAGTAAAGCTTCTTCTCTTGATTATGGAAAATAAAAAAAAAATAAATTTGTATAACCCTAGAAATTGCATGTGTGCATAAGTCTTCTGATTTATTTATCCTATTCTTGCTGTCTCTTTCTCAGACTTCCAATTCCGGAGACGTAGCGCTCGCACGTTAGTCCAAAGGAAGCCGATGGATGGCTTAAATTCAGTCATTCATTAAAAAAAAAATTATTAATAATTTAACTCATATGCTGAACGTAACAGTGAGTCAATTTTTTCACAATAAGTATTTTATAAATATATCTTATAATTAAAAAATCTAAAATTCAATAGAAAATGTTTCTGATTTTTTTCATAAATTTAAATAACTTATTTAAGATCATATTAATTCATTTTTAAGATCTCGTCAAAATCAAATTATTATAATTGTGCCCACCAATATATGTATAAGAGCAAATAACGCTTCTTATAATTTTCAAATTTATTCATCTCTTGTCTAAAGAAAGTACGATATACTTTGTATCTACAAAGATACATGTTCATAGAAAAACATGAACTTGAATTCATAGAATAAATTGATTGACTCCTCATTCGAAAAATTTTTGAGTATGATACTTTAGGATGTGTAGTTTTTACACCTAAAGACATAATTTAAGCAATAACCGCCGCGGCTATATAGAGTAAGAATAGTTGACTGTTGCGAGAAAGTAGAGAATAAATTTAAATTAATTAAAATTTTAGATTCGCTCAGACAGTTTTTCGAGTATGATATAAAAAAAAAGTAAAAATTATATTTTTAAGCATTTTAAAAAAGCTTACATTGGCATTTTTTGAAAATTTCCTACAATTATTTTCCGCTAGGTTATGAAGTTTTAAAGTTGGGGATGTTTGCTGTTTTTTGCAGAAAATTGGCCATTTCAATGGGGTGTTATCAAATTATCGAGCGATACTGTATACTAAATATTGAATTAAAATTGCACTCTTAAAATAATAAACAGAATAAACATTAATAATTGTTATAAGAAAACTTTAACAAGACAATCATTTTTTTGGCATTATTACACATTAAAAACATCTGCCAAGTATTAAAATGAATAATTATCAACGCGATATGTGGATAAAGGAAACAGTAGACGGTAATAAATGATTAATAGTCATCGCAAAATTTCACAAAGTAATTTTTTTTTATTATAACATCTTGAAAATGTCTGCCAAATGTGAAAATAGATAGCAGTTAATGTAATTTTAATAATAAAGTTAATAACAGACGGTAATAGATAAGTCACCCTCACTTTTTTTTCATGACACTTTTATTGGCGTCTGCCAATGACATACATTAAAAAGTAATGTCTGCCTTTAATTTTTTTATTTTATGTAGACTACAGAAAACTTGAATTTCAAATGGCAGGCAGTAATAAATTATTTATGATAACCTTAGAACATTAATATATTTAAAAATATACATTTAATTTTATATTATAGCAAAATGTCTGCTTATTATTTTTTTAGCATTGAGTAAGTTAAAAAAACATAATCCTTCTTTGTCGGACGGTAATAAATCATTTAGAGTTGCTTTATTTCTTAACAGTTTAAAAAATCTACATTAATACTTAGCTCGTGCCAGAAGTGTCTGCCTTTCAGTTAGCATGCGGTTTTTTATTGAAATTTTATCATAAAATAAAAGGCAGACGGCAATAATGAGTTTTTTTAAGCTATTTTTTCCAACATTTCCAAAATTAGATATTAGTGCCATCCACACGAAAGGATATAATAAAAACACTGATTATCAATTCCTTTTACTACAAAAACAATAGAAATCTGCAAGGCAGACGGTAATTAGTCCAATCAATAGAGCAAAAAAAAAAGGCTATTTTAGACATTAATTGGGGACTTTATGAAACATATACAAAGTTGTTGAAGGTGATGAAAAAACATACCGTTTATAAAATGTAACGAAAAACAAAGCGGTAGAAAGTGATTCAGGTGGGTGCAAAGTTAGGCAAAACAGGTTTTTTAATTCTCTGAAGCAACGTATGCATTTAAAAAAATAATGTTTATCATAAAAGTAGAGAATTAAAAAACCTACAGTTTGAGTTGTGTAGCGATTATTTTCATCAATTAATTATTGCATAAAAGCCAAAAACCCCTCAAAAATGGCCATTTTTTGCATATCAATCATTTATTGCAAGAATAATTTTTTAAATATTTAAACTTTTTTTAAGAAAGCCTCCATCAATCTTAACAAAAGGAGAGGTTGTAACAGTCAATCGGTTAATTTGTTGCTGAGATTCTCCCTATTGTTTATTCCAAGACACATAATGTTGAAAGCTATAATTTTTTTGGATGGACATATTGAATTGTATAAGGGCTCAAACTCTTCATGAAGCTTGAAATTTTCATATCCCATTAAGAGCAAATGAGAAAATCCAATTGCAACCCTTTTTATGACGCTTTGAAGAAGAGGGTGTTTTTTTCTTTTAAATAAAAGAAGCTGGAGCTTTATTTAAAACTTTTATGAATTTTTAATTTGAATATTCTTATAGGTAAGTTTGAAACGAAGATTTAAAAGAAAAGAACTCTCTAAATCTAATAGAAGCAGAAATAGGATTTTTTTTTAAATCACAGCCATTTTGTTTATAACAATTAAGAAATGAATCAAGCAGCAGTTGTTAGTTAAAGAGTTATATTTTAAAAATCTATGATTAGATTTTCAAAAATGCGACTCTTTATTATGAAAACTAAAATAATAATAACATAATAATAATAACGGCAAGTAGAGCGTTATGTTACAGATGCTTTTATCTGCGCGTGAGGAAAGCTTACGAAAGACTTCGTTCCAATGAAAATCGTAAAAATTAATTGTATCTCAGTGAATAAAGAGCCGATTTCAATGTTTTTTTTTTAATCTGAGGTGCCTTGAAAAATTATTAATATTGGTGCAAACAGTTTTTAAAAATGAGGTGTATTTAAGTTAGAACAATTGTACTTATTACGGACACCCTAAACGCAAATCATTGGTGTGGCTCACTGAATCAATATTTTCAGACATGTAACATATCGTTTTAAAGCTATAAGAAAAAACTTCCGAATGAGATGTCGTGGGTTTGATTACAATCAATCTTTGCGGAACGCGCGTGGATATACGAAAATGTTGTAAATGAACTTACCTTATTATTCCTGGTAATTATAACATTTGAAACCTGGAGACAAGTGATTGAAATTTTCATTAATTATATATTGTAACTAATTCTCATAATTTATTTTTAGTTTTAATAAACAAAAAGATAGTTATCAATAATTGCAAATGTTGACAAAGTAATAACAAAAATTGTATTCTCGATTTTCTTTTGTATTTCTTTGTTTTTCATGCAAAAAATTTTTTTCATCATTAAATATATTTTTATTTTTTCTCTTACAATAAACTACTAATGAGCAGAGTGTTTTACTTGCAGGTCACCTTTCTGCTCTGCCTAATTAGATAGTTCTTTGAGCGCAGATTCCATGATACTGATGATCGTTGTCGGGCCATTACCCTTAATCAGCACTATCACGTTGTCCGCATATGCTACTGCCTTCATCCTTTTTTCCTCAAGGGTTTTTAGTATCTTATTGATTACTATCAGCCACAATAGAAGTAATAATACTCCTCCCTGCGGTGTCCCTCTTGTGGTTCTCCTTTTGATTTCGCTGCCTCCCATCTCTAATCTGATAGTTCTGCTTTGTAGCATCGCCATCATCCATTTAATGGTAGTATAGTCCACCCTCTCTTCCTTTAATGCTTCCGTTATTGTCTCAGTGTTAACGTTATTGAAAGCTCCCTCTATATTAAGAGAGGCACCAAGAGTGTATTCCCTGTTTTCGAGAGCTCTTTCTAACGCGTTTATCACCTCATATAGTGCAGTTTCTCCAGATTTTCCTACTCAGTAGGCATGTTGTGATGTGCATTTCTCTTCTATTCCAGTGGATTATTTTATATGTCGATCCACCAATCTCTTTAATATTTTCAGTGAAAACGATGAGAGACTTATGGGTCTGAAATGTTCGGGTGCTACGTGGCTTCTTTTATCCGCTTTGGGTATGAAAGCCACTTTAACTTCCCTCCATCTTTGCGGTGCATATCCTCTTTCCAGGTATGTCGAAAAAATTTTGTCCAGTATCTCGATAGTTGAATCAAGTAATTTTTGCAACATAATGGGCATTATACTATCTAATTTCGCAGACTTATAAGAACTAAAAGAATTCACTGCCCATGTTATCTTATCCTTTGAAACGGTTCTCGCTATTATTTTCCTATTCCCTGCCTCATGGCTCGCCTGTTGTTCCTTATTGAACTCCATGGTGTTCTTGAGACAGCCAGGGCAATATGTGCTCATTAACAGCTCTAGGGTTTCTGTACTGGTCTCAGTCCACAAATTGTCCAGTCTTCTGATGCTTGTTAAGATCACGGGGTCTTTTTTTAGCATCTTTCTTAATCTAGCCGCCTCATTTATGTCTTTTATAGACTCACTGAGACTCTTTATCGATTCTCATTTTGCTGATCTAATTTTTCCTTTGTATTCTCTGGAACTAGTTTTATACATTTCCCAGCTTTTCTTCATTTTCTCTTTTCTTGCTGCAATGAGAAGCCTTCTGGATTTTGCTCTTAATTGTCTTAAGGAGATGTAAAATGGATACTGCACCTGTACTCATAAGTATTTACTATCTTTTTATTTTATTGTAAAATTTTAAGAAAATAAATGCTTTAGCTCGTAGTATTTATTATGAAGATTATTCAGTTAAATTTTTAAATAAATTCATTGATTACTTTCTTAAAATTTTAGATTTCTTGAACAAAATCTAAAAATTTTAAAATGTAATATTGGAACCCAAAATTCTGAAAAACTAATGAATGAATTCATTTGAAAATTTAACTGAATAATCTTCATGTTAAGTACTACAAACTAAAGCATTTTTTTTCCTCAAGTTTTGCAATATGATGAAAAGATAGGCCAAATTCATGAGTACAGGTGTAGTGTCCGTTTTACATCCCCTTAATTCTTTACTTCGCCGCTGTTTGGTGTAGTTTTGAGCTCGGCTGATAAGTCATGATATCCTTTAAGGTTTCTCTACCGTTTCTTCCACTTTTCCGACTGCGTTCTCGATTTTCTCAATCGTAATAGTTTCCAATGTCCTAGCCAGTGACCAGGTTTTTAGTTTTGCTCTTACCTGATTCGAGAACTTCAGCTAATCTGTTTTTCTCGGGTTACGAAAAGCTATAACTTTCCTTTTTTCCCGATTTATTGTGAAAAGAATTTTCCTACTATCTGAGTAAGAATTTTCAAGAGAAACCCTCTAATTTTCTACCCTAATGTAATCTGAATTTGTGGCCAAAGTCAAGTATATTACCTCTTCCCTCACTCTATTTGCAAAAGTTGGGACGTTCTCCCTATTACATACTACAAGATTATTTGTTAAGATAAAATCCAAAATTGACTTAACTCTTTTGTTGATGTCTTTACTTCCCAATTGGACATGATGACCATTGGCATCGCTTTCAATCACAAGCTGTCTACCTTTTGCCATGGCTTCTTGTGCAATGATTTTAAGCACTGGAGCGCTATTCTCCGGCACTGGAGGTCGTACTCAAACAGATGTTATTTATCTGAGGCACAGATATGATCTTGGCACTACTTCAAGTTTCGTGCCTGGCCAAAGTTTGTCGCAGTTGTTGACCACTTGCATTAGAAAGTCTCACAGCTTCCTGTTGCAGCAGCCAATAACTTTAACTCTTTTCTGCCAGCCTAATCCATCAAAGACTACTTCCTCTTCATCGCTCCCCTGTGGGCTTTCGGCAATTGTGAGCAATATTTTCGACTCTACCTCCAACCACCTTTCAGGTGCCATTCTGCCATTTGGATCTGATCGATCTATGATGGCCACTTATTATTTATATGATGGCAACGATTATTATTTTAGTTATCATAGTAAAGAGTCGCATTTTTAAAAATGCCACTCTTTATTGACCTTAAAGAGTTCGTTTTTTTATCTTCATTTGAAATCAGCTATAAGAATATTCAAATTAAAAATTCATGTAAGTTATGAATGAAGCTCCAGCTTCTTTTATTTAAAGGAAAAAAAACACCCTCTTCTTCAAAGCGTTATAAAAAGGGTTGCAATTGGATTTTCTCATTTGCTCTTAAGGCGACTTCGGATTTTAGGTTAGGTTTTATTTTTGAGTTTACAAATTACTCTTTCAATATGTAAAATTTTTCAGATTTTTTAATTTTCCACCATTCTACGGATCATAATAAATGGTGGAAAATTCAAAAATTCAAAAAATTTTAGAAACTGAAAGAGTAATTTGTAAACTACAAAATGAAATCGAACCGAACTTCCGTAGTCGCCTTAATGGGATATGAAAATTTCAATCTTCATGAAGAGTTTGAGCCCTTCTGCAATTCAATATGTTCATCCAAAAAAATTATTGTTTTCAACATTATGTGTCTTGGGATAAACAATAGGGAGAATCTCAGCAACAAATTAACCGATTGACTGTTACAACCTCTTCTTTTGTTAAGATTGATGGAGGCTTTTTTGAAAAAAGTTTAAATATTTAAAAAATTATTTTTGCAATAAATAATTGCTATACAAAAAATGGCCATTTTTTAGGATTTTTTGGCTTTTTGCAATAACTAATTGATGAAAATAATCGCGACAACACTCAAACTGTAGGTTTTTTAATTCTCTACTTTTATGATAAACATTATTTTTTTAAGTGCATACGTTGCTTCAGAGAATTAGAAAACCTGTTTTGCCTAACTTTGCACCCACCTGGATCATTTTCTACCGATTTGTTTTTCGTTACATTTTTAGAGGGTATGTTTTTTCATCACCTTCAACAACTTTGTATATGTTTCATTATGCCCCCAATCAATGTCTTCAAAATGTCTCAATTAATTGCACTACATAAATCATTCTTTAATTTTGGTCGCCATCATCTAGTTTAATAGCCTGGACTTGACTAGCTTCTAGACAGAATAAAAAATTTTTATGTTACCTAACATTACTACTATTAAAGAGAAGAATTAAGACTTTTCTTCTTTCAGACATATCTTTTGCGATTTTTCCACTTATATATATATACTAGGGGGGGTACCCCCCTGCTCGCTCTACTCGCCAACCCTCGTAAATATGGGGTGATTTATGATGGACCTCCTGTTGTCATATTTCATGTATATCTTATTAATCGTAGGTCACATTATATTATTTTAAATAATTTTTTTTTCTATATATAAAAAAACAAATTGTTAATTCATTTTCTAATTTTTTAAATTATTTTATTATTAATATTTTTTACATACATATGTTATATATTGTTTATATGTTATACATTAACTAAAAATATTATGTTATATATTTTTAATATCTAATACTTATTTATTCTACTTTATAATATACTTCATTTTATTTTTTAAAATGTAAGTTTACATTTAATTGTTAATCTATACAAAATACAAGACATATAGTCTTGAGTGACGACTTTCCACACCATCTTTATTTCAAACTTTAGTTAATATTATGATGAATTTCATTTATTTATTTAATTTAATTTTATATCATAATATTTATTTATGTCTTAAGATTTGTAGGATTATTTTAGTATAATTTCTTTTTGATATCTTTTTGAGTTAATTTACATTTTATAAGATATATAAAAAATTTTCTACTAAAATTTAAAAATCTTTTTATTTTAATATTCAAAAATAAGTGACGTAATCATTAGTAATATTTATAAGATCATTAAATCATTATATTATTCTAATTTTTTCAATTTGTATATATATATATATATATATATAAAATAAAATAATTTTGAAATATCATATTTATTTTGTACAATAATTACTTTTAAAATTTTTTAATCCTGTATATTTTCTTAATAAAATAAGCTAATCTGTAAATTTCTGAATTTTGATTAAAATAAAATTTTTATAAATTTAGTATAATAATAGATATATCTAACAAAAATGTTTAACATTTTATATTATCATTAAATAAATCTTAAATCATAAATGTAATGATTAGTTTCAATTAAGATTATTTCAATATAATAATTGATATATAATAATGTTTATTTGAATCTTTTAAGATTTAGAGAATTATTTTGTTATAATTTTTATTTGATATGTTTCGACTTATTTTTATATTTTATAAGATATATTATAATTTTTTTAAAACATGATCTTAAAAACAGATACGTTAAATGGTTGTATTAAACTTTTTATTAATAGTATTTTAATAGAATCCTTATGTTGATTCTTAAAAAATTGTAAACTGTTATATTTGTATTATGCAAGTTTGTAATCGGGGGGAATGTGGGATGGCACGAGGGGGGGCTGCGGAGGAACGTAGGGGACCGCAAGTGGGCGTGGAAGGACGTGGGGGGTGTGGGGGTGCTTAGGCAAAATTAATATTCAAAAAATATCGTAGAATTTTAAACATTTTTACGTTATTTTGTGAAGGGGCTTCACAAAATTCTGTGAGGGAAAAACGGGGGGCGTGGGGGAACAAGGGGGGACGCGGGGGTACGAGGGGGGCGTGGGGTACGTGGGGGGGGGGGGGTTAAAGCTAAATTTTTAAATATAACTATATAATACAGGAAGATATATATATATATAATTTCCGAAAATAGCCATTCTCTTATCGCTATATTATTTATAAAAAATATTTTATTTTTTTATCATATTACAATTAATTCATAGCATTTTCCATATTTTTTTTTATTTTTCAGCTTTCAAAATAAAAAGGCAATAAATTAAATTAGTTAATATGAAAGCAATTTTATTGTAAATATCTTTGACAAAAGTTCATTAAAAATAAATTAAAATTCTTAAAAGAATTTCAATATTTAATAGTAGTTTCGACTGAGAAAGATAAATTGATTGTTAAAGGACAGGGATTGTATAGTAAAATTGATTTCATGCTAACTGATATTCATATATAAGAGTTTAATAATATTTTAAATCGGCGCACCTTATTTAATATGTAATTAACTTTACTTATTCAAAGATCACAATATATTAATTCAGTACCGATTAATGGAGAATTTATTCAGTCATTATTTTTCGGAAATTTAGAGAAAGGTCACTGGATTTGTATGTAATATAATAATAAGGTAATATATATATATATATGACAGTTTAAATCTTAAATATCTACAAGATGAGTATAAGATTCATATAAACAGATTATTTCCAAACAAATTAGAATTGAGCATAGTATTCGAAACAGTACAATCACAAATAAATAATTATGATTGTGACGTTTTTGCAATTGCTTTTGCTGTTGCAATACTTTATAATCTATGTCTATGTTGTTTAAGATATGATGTTTCTTTAATGCGATAACATTTATCAAGAATTTTTGAAACACAACAAATAAGAATGTTTCCAGTTTTACAAAATTATAATAATGCAAATAATAATTACGATAATTCTCCAGACATGATGAGGAGGAGTTTTTGTCATGTGCAACGTCTAAATCAAACACCATTAAATTTAGATTCCGCTGAGCTTAAACTATAAGAAAAAAACTCACAAATGCATTTATTGGCAAAACAAAAAAAGATCATGGAAATGTATCAAACAAAAAAAATCGAATCATGAAACAATTTTGATGGAAATTGACAATGACATTTCAGATACAAATTTTTAAAAACCAGATAATGATATAACGGAAATCGATGATATCCACTTAAATTATAACGATGACAAAATCAGGACTGTTGAGATTAAATTAAATGAAGAATAAAAAGTAGTGATAAATTAGAACTGCAACGATTATCTATAATCGTGCAGTAAGAACGGTTTAAATCTCCCGCGAGGCTGGGTAGTAGCAAGATCAGCCGCCAGGTGGCGTCAGTTTTTGCTGTTCCCGCAAAAGGAACAGCGAGCTCGAGTACATATAAGACCAATGGCTCAGCCATCAGGCAAGCACTGTGGACTGTGCTCTCCCCCTCTCTTAGCCGAGTGCGCTCGCTGGCCTAGAGAGAGAGAGTAGATACAGTACTGGCTTCTCTTATATGGGGCTCCCACTCTGTATAAGAAAAGCTTGCTCTCTCGCTTACTCTAATGCATCAAACCATTAGTAGTAAGTCGAATTGCAGATAATCTTCGCCAAGTGCGCTCGCTGGCCTAGATTAGATGCAATCGAGGAAACCGCATATACGCTTCATCCTGCCGCCTCCACCGCATTAAAATTAAGGGTGCCGTCCACCCAAAATCTGATAATACTTTTTATAAACCGCCGATAAAGTAGAGCACTTCTCGCTCTATTACCGTAAGGGTTCCGTATACCCACTTGTAAATAATTATTTCTTATTGTAATAGTAGTATATTAAGGGTGTCGTCCACCCAACGTTTTCTTTATTAGTTTATAAGATAATATCATTAATAAATTTAAGTGCTAAGAGTGCCGGCCACTCAAACATTCTCTTTAATTGGTAATTTAGTATTAACTAGTTTCTCTTCCACGACCTATGTTTCAGGTAGAGGACGCCACCGGATAACCGACCGCCCGGACCGTTATCACAGACGAATAACGTCTTTCTTTTGAAGTTACCTTTTGTCATTTTATTTATCGTCGACCGATAAGTGGCAAAACTTTATCTTTCATTATTTATTATTATCAAGAGAACAAAAATTCATTCTTTTTCTTTCTTCGACGCGTCAAACACTTTTATTTTTGGTTTATATAGAATCATTATTTTCTTATTTATTTATGGTGAAATTGTTATCGTCGTTGTACCTTTTCTTTGACTGTCTTGTGACAGGAATAAAGCTAAGGTACTTCCAAGTATATAATCAACCGTGTTTAAGCCCTTTATTTTCCTATTCTTCCTCCGTCCGTCCCAGACCGCCTCCTGCTCCGAATCCTGGTTACTCTCTGAAGCATCTGGCAACAGGAGGCAACGTTTTCTTTCCCACTCTCTTTACTCATTATATATATACGTAATAATAAATTTATATGGTATTAAATAAAAAGGAAAGCAAAAACGTTACAGAACTAAGACGTGTTTAAGAAGCTTTACGGAAGAAAACAGTTTATATGAAAATGAAAAAAGGACAACCGAAAAAGTATAAACAGAAATTAGAAAATACTAAGATAACAAAATTGCGATTCAAGAAAAAAATGAATATTGATTAATCGGAACAAATACGTGCGAATGAAGCTGTACGTAAAAAGATTATATAAAAATTATTGAAAAATAACCCAATAAATATGAATAGAAATTAAAAAATACTAAAATAACAAAAATTAAATCAAAGATAAAAAAGGGTACTGATAAAATGGAATAAATACGTACAAATGAAGCTTTACGAAAAAAAAGCTTACATAAAAATGAAAGAAGAACAACCAAATAAATAGAAAAAAAAATTGAAAATATTAAGATATCAAAAATGAAATTGATTGAAAATAGAGATACTGATGAATTTAAAAAATTGCATAAAAAACAAAAATTACGCAAAAAAGAAACTTAAAGGAAACTTATTAATGAACAACACCGAAAAACCGGAGTACCATAAAACCTTATATTAAAATCAAAAAGTTAGTCAAATTACTATACTAGTGTTTTTAACGGTCTTAGTGCGTATATTACATCTACTCGTCTAAGTATCTTTAAAACAAGGGATAGGTAGTAAATTTACAAATACCGTCACTTATTTAAAACGTACTTTAGTATCTGTTTTTCGTATACTATCTGAAATACCCTAAAAACATGGGATATAGTCGCAGTTAAGCATTCCTGTTTTGTGAACTAAAAATTTAATTCAAATAAACTTTTGACACGACTGATTTTGTGAATAAAATTTTAGAAAATTAGGAGTTAAGTCAATTAAGCAGTTTATTTAAGTGTATCTATTTATTATTATATATTATAACATTAATTTTATTTCTTGCAGTAAAAAAAGAGATTATATTAGAATCGGGAAAAGAAAAAAAATTCAATTTAATCTTAGCCGATCTTATATTACCATGTACAGTGATTTATTTTCTAGAATTTTGTGATTGCTCTTTATTTTATATTGATTACTGAAAAAAAATGAGTTGTAAGAATAAATAAATATAAATACTGTATAAAATAAATACTGTACATAGTCGTAAAAATAAAAGTACTTATAGTAATATCTGAATTTCTAGTACTGGTCTGGTAAAATCGCGAGCTTAGGTGTATAAAAATTAGTGCTTATGTGAGTCGCTTAAATATCACAACTAGTATCTATTTAAATCAGCCTACCCCATGTCTTTCTGGTGACTGAGTATAGAAATTTACCGTACTACACTGAGTAGGTGTTTTTACGGTACTCCGGTTTCGCCGTGAATATAATAAATATAAGAGAATGGTACAAATTAAAAATAAAAAATTGGAAACTGCCGATATTATTAACAAAACACAAGTAAAAAATGATTGTTACCAATTAAAAGAATCTTACACAAGGTTTAAACAAATGGAAATTGATGACAATAAACATATTAATTATGATACTACAATAAATAAACCAATAGATGGAAAAAAGCAAAAATATAAATATGATTCTCATTAATTGAAGACATTATTTATAAAGTGTAAGCGATTAAAAATTGAAAAAAATAATTATAATGAAAATTACAATAATATTAATAATTATAATAACAATCATCATATTGTTTTGAACAAAGTTATTGATAAAACAATAAAGGGCAAAGTAGAAAAAAAATTAAGGGAATTAAATGGAAAAATATTAAATAAAAAAATTAATTCGAAACTGATTGGTTGTATAGCAAATATATAATCCGATGAAAATCTCATATTTGAAAATTACATTGGTTCCATGACAAATACATGTGTTTATTGTGATGCGAAACATTTTGCTTTCGAATATACTAAAAGTAATGATTTCTTCAATTGTTGTCATGATGGTAAAGTAGAATTGTTAGAAAATCCTCCTTACCCAGAACAATTAAAGTTTTTAGCAGCTGAATTAACGGAAGAAAGTATTGATTTTAGACGAAATGTTAGGTTGTACAATAATACTTTAGCATATGCAAGTTTTGGTGCCAATTTTGATATATTGCTGGGTAAAGGACCACAAGTTATTAGAATATGTGGACCAATTTACCATAATGTATATGCGCTACATCCTAATAAAGATGAAGCACGTAAATATGGACTATTATATATTTTAGATAATGAAAAGGCAACAATTGAATGGAATAAGTTTAATACAAATTTAACATTATTAAAACATTTAGATATCTTGATAAGGAATATTAACCTTCATGCTAAAATCTATAAATGATGCATGAAGTAAAAGAAGGAGAGCTACAACGATGTGCAAAAATCTATTATCCTCCTAGAATCGTTACTATGTCTATTGTCCGCAATAATAATTTGGATAAAAATAGATATAATCTACCTACCTGTAATAAAGTTGCAATAGTAGTTGGAGAAGGCGATCTTCCTCCTATTGAACGTGATATTGTCATTTACTCTAATCAGGAGAGTGTTTGAGTTGCGAATTACAGATCTTAATGAAACTTTAGTATAAGTATTTAGGTACCAAAATATTAGTAAAGCCACAGCAGTACGGTTTAATGCTTCGAAAAACTGAAGTTATGGACAATTATAGTCTTATTTTCGGAAAAATATGAAAAAAGAACTGATTGAAGTGTAAATAATCCTATCTAGAAATGTCTTTAATAAATCCGCAATAATTGAAATGAAAGCAGAGAAATTAAGCTTTAATTTGCTAGTTTCTAAATTAAAAAATAATAATTAGAACTAAAGTTATGCTTGTTTAAAGTTGAGCAGTAAGAGAGTACCAAAAATAGTCTAAATTTTGAAGGATGGTGATTTTTAGTACTCTTTTGATGCCTAATTTTAAACAAACATAACTTTAGTTCTAATTATTATTTTTCAATTCGGAAACTAGCAAAGTAAAGCCTGTTTTTTCTGCTTTGATTTTAGTCATTGTGGATTTATTAAAGACATTCCTAGACAGAACTATTTACACTTTAATTAGAAGTTCTTTTTTCATATTTTTCTGAAAATGAGACGATAATTGTCCATAACTTCACTTTTTCGAAGCGTTAGACCGTACCGCTGTGGCTTTACTCATATTTTGGTACCTAAATACTTATCATGAAGTTTCATCAAGATCAGTTACCCGCAACTCAAACATTCTCCTGGTAAGTATGATGAACCAATTAGTATACCAACAATTAGCAAACATACAGATCCTATGACATATACGTTTATTCATCCTAATGGTGGTTTTGGATGAATGCCAAATAAGAAAAGTAAATTTGGAAAATTAAATATTTCAAATTTGCAATTTCATAATTATTGATTTAGTGTTAGAAATAAATTTAATCCATACCTTAATTTAGGAAAAATTTCTCAATAGTTCGTTATGCTTTTGTAAAAGTTGAAACCTCCAGATTATATCTCATTCGAAAAAACCGAAATGTATTAAGAAGTGATTGTTACAAAGGTGTTATGGACTATTTAAAAACAAAAAAGAATTTAATTCTTCAAAAATTGGAAAAATGGTCATATTACCATCAAACTTTACAGGAAGTTCACGATTTTTAAAACAAAATTACATTGACTCAATGACACTTGTAAATTATCATGGTAAACCTGACCTTTTTGTAACTATGACCTGTAACCCACATTGGAAAGAAATAACTGAGAACTTGGAAATTTATGAAAATGCAATAGATAGACCAGATATTATAACAAAAGTATTTTATCAAAAAGTAAAAGAATTAAAAAATTTAGTAATAAAAAAGGGAATATTAGGAAAATGTATTGCATACAGTTATGTAATTGAATTTAAAAAACGAGGATTACCGCATATGCATATGTTGTTATTCTTAGATAAAAATGATAAATTTGACATTCCCGAAAAAGTTGATAAAATAATAAGTGGAATAGTTGATATAGAAAAAAGTTTGCTTAATAAATGAAAAAATAGTTTGGTGCCTTTGTAATAATAAGTAGATCAAGAATAACAGCGTATACAAAAAAATTTATTTCTTTTCCGTAAGTGAGGTTATGGATGGATGTGGCGCCATAACTAACAAGAAGAAACAAAGACAAACCGAAAAATTGTATTACACAGATAGCAGCGAATTCGTTGATACAGAAAGTGACGATTGTTTTGTGAATGATTTGAAAAAAAAAGGAAAAGAATAAAACAAATAACTAAAAGTAATTTAAAAGTTAAAAAGAGGAAAAAAACTATATTGCAAACATGACACGTTCGAACAAGAAAGATGAAGGAATCGACCGATTAGAAGAAATTGAAAAAAGAACGAACAGTGACATGAAGAACTAATGAAAATGCTTAAAAATATCGAAACGAAATGCGTAGAATCATGTAAACTATGGTTTGACAAAGAAAAAGGAAAATTCAAAGCTAACATTAAAGATCTAATGATACAAGAAGTAAGTTATATAGTAACGCATAACCCTGGTATTAACACAGGGAATAGTGATATTGGACTAGATAGATTAAAAAAATTAGAAGATGAGAATGAAAAGAGAAACAGAAATGAAAAGAAAAATAATATAACTATTGTGACGTGGTACGTCCCGAAAAAAATTTTTTTGTTAATTAAAAATTTTTTTTAACGTTGTTATTCACGTGCACGTTTTTTCACGACACATCACAACGATTATTAATTTGTAATATCACCAGGGCACTAAAACACACCACCGGCTTACTCACCGACCCGGGCGTATCTTATTGAATAAGAATAAATAATTAATCCAACGAACTCTTTCTTTTTGTTTACCGGTACACGAGGAGCACGACTAGCAGAAGCGCGCGGTGGCCATTACATACACAGTCATAGACCATGTGTATGAGCGCTAGTGCTGCTTACGCAGACCGTAGGTAGGGTATCTCTACTACCACTACATAGCAGCGACCGCGCGTGCGCTAGGAGTGGCGCACGACGAAGAAGATGTAGAAAAAGAGGGAAACACAAGAGAGAAGAAAGAAAGAGATGGAAAGATTAACATACGATGGGAGCAAATTAAAAGTGACGGCGCGCCTCTTTCTCGCGCAGTGAAGAAAGAGGGAGAAGCTAAATGATAAAGAGAGACCGAGAGAGCATGGGGAAGGGAGAGTACCACTCTTGCTCATGCTTAAGTACAGCTGCACTGAGTAGGCTATATGTGTGCATATATATATATATATATATATATAGATAGAGATATCTATACTAGCAGTGACTCTCTCTCTCCCTAATGAATAAAGACGGATAAAAAGAGAGCGTAGATAAAAAGAAGGATAAAAAGAAGAATAAAAAAAAAATTAGATTAAAATTACTACAGGAAAGGTGGCGCGCAGGTTGCAGACTTGCGTTCGAGGACCGGAAGGCAAATTACACGAATAGAAAGCAATTATTTGGACAATTGATTTGTTATTGGAGGAGTTAAAAATTAAAAAGAGATGAGGAAGAGGGAGAAATAGACCGAAGAAGAAGGAAGTGGGCATCAAAGGGGACATTCGATTACTGTCCTCGTGTCATATCGGAACTCTAACTCGATAAACCTCATTTTTTTTGCAAGTAGCTGCTTAAAGACTTCGTGCGTTTTTTTTTCTTTTGATAGCTGTGTAGAAATTGCAGACTTTGGATAGACCAGGAAGCAGTTGAGCAGCCAGATTTCCAGGAGGAGGTTTTTGCTGCCCTGATCCGTCAACCAACTCATTTTCCGCAGCCGGCGCCGACCAGTTGCTTTGTGCAGAGAGAAAGAGAGAGCGAGATATACGACCCGAGGCCATCACCGCCATCATCGACCAATTCGTCGCCATCGCCGATCAAATTACTGTGTCAACGAGAACTTCTACCCCGGTGAGTGGACTGTAGTCCGAATCGACTAATACAATTTTTTTTGTAAGCTCACGGCTCTCGCCGATTAAAAGTAAATTCAGTGCGGGCGTATAAAATAAAATTTAAGTGATTGTGACAACGTGAATTAGTACAAATTAGAAATTTTAGTTGTAGCGAGGCGTAGTTAAAAGTGCGGAAAATTTTGATTGTAAAGATTAATTTGTAGTTCGATAAAGTGAAATTTAAAATTGACCACGTGTTCAACGATTTCGTTGACCGATTAAATTCTCTTTAATTTAATTACATTAAATAAAATTTAATAATAAATTCTCTTTGATTGACCGGAATAATAAAAATTGAGATCGGTGGACATCGTGGTGTGTATTACGTAACACCTTTCATGACGCGGGCCTTAGCGACCATTTTGTAAATTAGATTTCTTGTCTATCCTGCGTTGACTAAGAAATTAAAATAAACTGAAGAATTAATTTGTAAACCGTAAGAACTAGTAATTAAAAATTAAATTTTTTTTCTTTCTTTAGATATATTAAATTTTCGAGAGTGCGGAAGTGAAATTCGACCACGTGTCTAACGGTTTCGTTGACCGTGCAATTAAATTAAAGTTAAATTGGTAATTCGAATGAAAAGTTTTAATAATTATTAATGTTTTTTTTCTTAATTATTGACCGGTATTTCAACCAACAAATTGGTAGACACGTGGGATTAGTGTGAGAGAGAGAGAGAGAGAGAGATAAGTGCGCGGGCTCTTGGTAGCCATATTGTTGAAAGAAGGAAGAGCGAGGTCGCTTACGTCGACCAGACCGTAAAATTCATTTTTTTTATTATTGCTACCATTAGAATATTAGATTATTATTTCAATAAAAGCGTTAAATAAAAATAAATTAAGTTAACTTTATGAAATTTATATTGACCGGGATGTATGGGTCATGAGTGTGCGCGAGTTAATTAAATGAAGTTATAGATTAGATCAACAGAGAGCTCATAGAAAATTTATATTTTCTTTTGTTGTAATAAATTAAACCTAAATTAAGAATTAAAGTGTTACAATTTGAACTAGTAATATTCAATTTTTTCCTGTGTGCATACCTCTCCCAACTTCGACTTAATAAATTTAACACCAGAGGTCGCCCACCTCCCAGCCAAGACAGCTCGAGATTCATGCTGCCGACGAGTAAACCAGAGGCCTGTCTGGCGCTCTCAATAAATTAGAGATTCTTTCTTTTCGACAGGCCGAACTTTGCATGCGGGGACGGGCAGAGTTATATTAAATTAATTAATAAGATATTTATTGAAAATTTAATTATAACCAAATTCTCACATCGCAGAAAACAAAAAAGATGAAGTGGAAAATTTTTTTAAGAATAAGTTAAACGTAGATATTGAGATTAAAGATATATGGAAAATTAAAAACGATTTGTATAGAGTTAAACTAACAAGTTGGAATGATAAGATAATGATATTTAATAATAAAAAAAAATTGAAAGGAGAGCAAATTTATATAAGTGATGACTTGACATACAAAGAAAGAGAAATAAAAAGAAAAATTATTAAAAGATCTAAAATTGAAAAAAATACAAACAAAGACGCTAAAATAATAATGGGAAACAAAAAAATTAAAATAAATGACAAATGGTTGTATTGGGACGAAAGCACTTATGAATTAAAAGATCAGCAAAATCATTCCTTTCGTAAACAATAGAGGGAGCAAGAAGTTTAGTAAAAGCAGAAATAATATTAAAGCAATAGCGTGGAACATAGCAGGTATACTGAATAAAGAGCAATGGTTTTGGGATCTTCTTAATAAATATGAAGTAATAATGTTAAGTGAAACGTGGTTAGAAATGAAAGATAACTGTAAGATTGAAAATAGACTAAAAAGCTACTATGAATTATTAAATGTTAATGCCAACAAAATTGAAATCAAAGGAAGAGCAAAAGAAGAAATGTTAATTGGTGTAAGAAAAGAACTAACGCCAAAAATACATAACCTAGAAAATGGTATTATTCTAATAAATATTATAATAAATAATGAAAAATGGGCAATAATATTTGTTTATTTATGCGAAGACAAAGACAAAAAACTTGAACTATTAGAAGATATTATCGAAAGTAACAAAAATATAAACTTGATGATAATTGGAGATCTAAATGCGAGAACAGGAAACGAAAAAGGTGCAACTGTAATCGACAACGAAGAACCTAGAAACTCAAAAGATAAAACTATTAATACGGATGTAATACGAAAAATAATGATATGTGTATATCAAATGGTGATTTTCATAGTGACGAAAAAGGAGAATTTACTTTTATTGGACGCGGAAAAACAGTGATAGACTATGCCATTGTAAACAGTAAAGCATGGCATGAAATAAAAAGGTTTCAAGTGAATGTAAATATTGGATCAGATCATCTTCCACAAGAAGTACAGTGGAATAGTAAAGAGTTAGCAAAGACGGAAAAATATATATATAAAGAAGTAAATAACTGGTCAGAAGAAACGATTGAAAAAATTAGAAATAATATTGCAAATAAAATCAATGAAGTATATACATGAAAAGATTTAACAGAATTAATACGCAATTCAATGATAAAAAAAACAATTAAAATTAGTACGTATAGCGAAAAATGGTGGAATCAAGAATGCTGGGAGAAAAAAAAAGAATATAAAGCTACCTTAAGATTGTGGTTAAACATGCAATGTGATGAAACAGAATTTAAAAACAAAAAGTATGAATATAAAAATCAAATAAAAAAAAGTAAGGAAAAATATAGTGACGAAATAATAAAAGATTTTAAAAATGCAAAAGGATCAAGTGAATTTTGGAACATAGTCAATAAATATAGAAAGAAAAAATACGTTAAAACAAGTGAAAACAACAGAAATAGAGTGGTATAATCATTTCAAAAACCAATTGGGAGGGAAAGAAAATAAAACTATACTTAATTTCGCAAAAGAATGTAATGAAGATGAAAATACAAGATGTATAAAAATTAGTGAAACAAATATAATAAAAGGAATAAGATTACTAGCTAAGAAGAAAGCACCAGGAAGAGATGAAATTCCAAGTGAAGCTTGGCTGTACACAGGAGACATTGTTGCAGATAAACTAAAAATTTTATTTAACGATATATGGTAAAAAAATAAAATTCCTACAGAATGGACATGCGGCGCAGTTTCTTCAGTATATAAAAGAGATGATAAAGATAAAGCTTGTAAGTACCGCGGCATACCCTTAATGGATACCGGCTATAAAATCTACACTGATCTAATAAAAAAAAACTTGACGGGCAAATTAAAAATAACAATATATATAGTGAAACACAATTTGGCTACAGGGAAAACCGAGGAACTATTGATGCACCTTCTTAGTTAAAAATGCAGTTCACACACAATTAGATGTTAAAAATAAAGTATACGCTGTGTTAGTTGATTTTTAAGTTGCATTTGATAGTATAGATAGAAAAAAAATACTTAATATATTAAAGAAACATAATGTTGAAAATGTAATAATAGACAGAGTAATGGAAATTTATAAAGAAACGGCATGTGTAATCAAAATTAATAGCAAAGAATCAGAAAAGTTTTGGTTAGAAAAAGGTGTCAGACAAGGATGCAAAATGAGTGCACAAGTTTTTAACATATATTTAAGTGATTTGGAAGAAACTATTAGTGCAGTTAACGAAGGTGGAATCGTTGTTGGTAGAAAAAAAATATGGATGATTTCATATGCTGATGATATTATCCTATTAGCAACCAATGAAGAAGCACTCGCAGCAATGATTAAGAAACTTGAAAAATATTTTGAAAAAAGAAAATTAATATTAAATATTGACAAAACAAAAATAATGAGATTTGGAGAATCAAGAGGAAGAAAAAAGACAATGAAAAGGATTTCGAGTGGAAAGGAAATAAAATAAAAAAGGTTAGTAAGTTCTGATACTTCGGTTACATGCTTTGTGACAATAACAGCGACACAATACACATTGAAGAACAAGCCGCAAAAGCTAATGCATTACTAAGAAGAATTTGGAGTATAGGTCAAAGATTATGTAAAAACGATTGGGAAAGACGAATGACCCTATTTAAAACCCTCGTAAGAAGCTTTCTATTTTATAATGTAGAAATTTGGGGGTAGAGCGACTATAAAACGATCGAAATAATTTACAGAAAATACATAAAATGGATTTTATCAGCAAGTAAAAATAGTCCAAATTGTATCCTAAGAAGAGAAACAAAATGTGGAAAACTGTTTTTTCAAAATTTTCAAAATGCTCTAAAATTAAATGTGCGCTAAGAAAATTGAAGAAAATTAGTTTTCAAAAGTTCATTTTATTTTGACAATCATAAATAATTCCCATACATAATTTGAAGCTCCTTCATCGAGTAGTTTACGTAAAATATAAAAAAATTAGAAAAATTTTATTCAAAATTTTCAAAATGCTCTAAAATTAAAACTGCACTGAGAAAATAAGTTTTTCAAAGCTTGTTTTATTTAGGCCATTGCAAATGATTTCCATAAAAATTTTCGAGCAAATCTATCGAATGGTTTTTGTGTAATAGAAAAAAAATGAAAAATAGAGATTTTTTCCAAAATTTTCAAAATGCTCTAAAATTAAAACTACGCTAAGAAAATAAGTGTTCCAAAGCTTGTTTTCTTTAGACAATAGCGAATAACTTGCATACAAATTTAGAAGCAAATCTATCCAATGGTTGTCGTAAAATGAAAAATAAATGAAAAAAAAAATTTTTTTTCAAAATTTTCAAAATGCTCTAAAATTAAAAGTGCGCTAAGAAAATCAGTTGGTAAAAGTTTTTCTTCTTTTGGCAGTCGCAAATAATGTTCATACGAATTTTCAAGAAAATTCTTCGAGTAGTTTACGTAAAATATCAAAAAAATGAAAAATCCAAATTTTTTTAAAATTCTTAAAATGGCTCTAAAAAAGAACTGAGCTAAGAAGATCAATTTTCAATAGCTTCCCCCCCAGTTGTACAAAAAAATAAATTGCATGCAAAATTTGAAGTTAATCCATCGAGTAGTTCTCGAGATCCTATTGGCGTACTGAATACATTCACACACACACACACACACACACACACACATTTTCTGGAAACCACTTTTTTCGACTCTCTGAGTCTAAATATGTACAAATTAATGAAAAAATAGAAAAAAATTTTTTTTTACTGATACAATGCTTTCTCTATGAGAAAGCAAAAAGACAATAAAAAAATATATACATTGATGTATTCAAATACATTATGTATGTAATTAATATAATATTGTTATATTAGGGCACGATATCTTACTTTAAATAATATGTAAATTAACATATATAAAAAATGACAAAAGTTTAATAAAAGTTTATAATAAATAATAAGTGCAGAAATTCCAAATAAAGATATTTATCTAAAATTATATAGTATTGTTAAACAATTTATGATACACGGTCCCTGTGGTATGCAAAATATAAATTGTCCGTGTATGGATAAAAATACAAAACAATGTACTGAAAATTTTCCAAAAAAAATGTAATAATACAACAACATTCAAATCAAATGGATATCCACTATACAAACGTAAAAATAATATCGTCAAAATAATTTTCAAAAATAAATTCATAAAAAAAGTTGCAGATAATGGATTTGTTGTTTCTTATAATTCTTACTTATTATTAAAATTTAATGCACATATAAACGTAGAAGTATGCTCCACTGTACAATGCATTAAATATTTATTTAAATACTGTTATAAAGGTCATGATTGTGCATACATTAAAATACATCAAGTAAATGTCGATTTTCAATCAGAATATAAATACACTTTTTAAAATGACAATCGTGAAAATGTTGAATATGAATATGACGAAATCCAATAATACATTAATACATGATATTTAAGTCCACCTGAAGCAATGCACAGATGATTAGAATATCCTTTACATGTTATTTCACATACTATAAAACATCTAAGTGTTCATGAAAAAATTAAACAAAATTAATTTTTTAAAGAAAGAAAAGAAGAAATGATCATGCAAAAAATGTGGGAACAACATTAACAGCATATTTTAAATTGAATAGAGAAGATTTTGAAGCACGAAATTACTTGTATTCAGAAATACCAAATTTTTATACATTTTATGAAAAACTGAAAAAGATAGATGGATAGATAATTAATTTATTTATGTACATCATGTTTTACAAATATTGAAGAATGTAAAAATGTATGAACATAATAAGATAACTGAGTATAACAATTTAAATATATAACAAAATGGAAGCTAATAAGATAACAATTCAACAAGATATATGAACAAGAGTAAACAAGAAATTAAAATTGAAATTAAAATTATGCTGACAACAGTGGCCCATTCTTCAAGCATAGGTGATGAGCAAATGCAGGTGATTTGAATACATGAAGTGAAGGTGAATCGCGAAGTTGTGCAGGGAGACCATTCCATAGTCGCGATGATGTGACCAAGAATGATCTCTGATAATACTCTGTAGATGCAAAAGGAATGGTCAGAGGCCTCACATTACCCCTCAGCACCCTCACTGGCTAGTTCCATATAAATCTGGAATATAAATAAGACGGTATATGCATCAAGAACATTTTGTACAAGAAAGATGTTGTAAAATAGTTTCTTCTACCCGCTGTAGGCAATCAGCTAAGCGAGAAACGATAAGTATAAATGTGCTCACGCCTACCAGCACCATTGATGTAACAAATACCAGCATTACTGACTCTCTAAAGTCTCAGATCAGCAGAAAGATCGCCATAAACAAAATGACGGTAGTCTATAAGAGGAAAGAGCAATGCTTGAATGAGATGTATTCTAAGAGCAAAGGTGGTACTTCTCCTAAAAGAATTAAGCCTATAGAGCAGAGAAGTGGAATGAAAGTGGAATTAAAGAAAGAAAAAAGAAAACCAATACTTAGTAGAATGTACTTGGTAAGTCCGAAAGATAGAGAACGTTATTCTTTTAGGTTATTACTATTACATGTTAAAGGAGCCACATCTTCTAAAGCTTCGCGTGGTGTTGATGACGTGATGCACAATTCGTTTTATGATACAGCTTAGGCAAAACAATTAATTAATGAAGACGAAGAATAGGATAGATGTTTGGAAGGAGCATCTTCAACAGAATTCCCTCATGCTCTTTGTAAATTATTTGCTTTTATTTGCTTTTTTTATAATCCTATGAATGCACGAGATTTATATGAAAAATATAAAGATAAGTTTTACCATTCTAAATACGAAAGAAATATATGTAAAAATTTTGTATTGAATGTTATTAAAAATAATTTACAAGTCGATGGATTTTCTTCAAACGATTTTAATTTACCTAAAATAAGCACATTTATATAAGACGATAATGATAAAACAATTTTAAATCATAATAATAATATTCTCAATGAATTAGAAATGAAAATAAATTCTTTAAATGATAAACAAAGGCAAATATTTAACTCTACTATAAAAAGTTTAAACAAACAAAGTAAAGAAAAATATATTTTTATAGATGGACCAGGTAAAAGTGGAAAAAGTTATGTACTTAAAGTTTCAATAGCTTATTTTAAATATTACTCTATACATTATTTATGTTTTGCTTGGACAGATATAGCAGCGAATTCATTAGTCGATGGAAAAACAGTGCATACAACATTTAAACTACCGTCAAATATAACAGATTGTACAACTTGTAACGTTAAGTCCGATTCTATAGAAGGCAAATAATTATAGGAAACACAAATAATTATTTGGGATGAAATATCCATGACTTCAAAATTTGCTTTTGAAGCAGTTGATTGTCTTTTTCAAGATTTATGCGATTTAAATCAACCCTCCGGTGGTAAAACTGTGATTGTATCAGGAGATTTCAGGCAAACATTACCAATTGTTCGACATGGAAGCCGTATGAACATTATTGAAAATTCAGTTAAATTTAGTTCATTATGGCAGAATTTTAAGCAAACGAAGTTAAATGAAAATCTGCGAGTTTCGCATAATGATAATAATTTTAAACAATGGTTATTGAATATCGGAGAAGGAAAACGCCGCAATGTTTTTGAAGATGATAATGAACTAAGTGCTATATCAGATAATTTTATCATAAAAGTTAATCTTGTCGAAGAAATATTCGGAAAAGCAATAAAAATAAACAATACAAATCTAACGGTGAAAGTTATTTTGGCTCCTAAAACTAATTATGTAACTAAAATCAATAATAATGTTTTGATTTGAATAGAAGGAGATCATGTTGAATATTTAAATATTGATACAGCCAAAGATAATAACAAAGAAAATTTAAATATTATGTAACCTACAGAATTATTAAATTAGCTAACGCCTAATGGACTTTCTTTACATGAATTATATTTAGAAGTAGGGGCTATCATAATACTTATGAAAAATTCAATTGTCAATGAGGGACTTTGTAATGGAACAAGGTTGATAGTAACAAAATTGCTTAAACATTCCATTCAAGCAGAATCAACAACTGAACAAAACAAAGGTGAATTAGTTTTCATTCCAAAAATAAGTTTATCTCCATCTACGAAAGAAATTACTTTCAATATGCAACGAAAACAGTTTTCTATTAGATAAGGTTATGTGATGGCTATTATTAAATCTCAAAAAAAAGTTGGTGTTTATTTGCCGTCACCAGTTTTCAGTCATGGACAATTATATGTTGCTCTTTCAAGGACAAAATATAAAAATAATTCAAAATTATTTTCAGATGACAACGATATTGTCAACAGCGAAAATAAAAATGAACAGAACACAATTCATAAAAAAACATTGTTTCTAAAGAGGCATTGTAAAGAAGACGTCAAAAGATATTGTATAAATTTATGTTTCAGATTGTGTAATAGTTGAACTTGAATATATAATAAAAAATATAATATTTACTAAAATATAAAATATTTACTAGAATGTATATCAGCTGACGCAATCAAAATCTATAGTTTGATATGATGTTAAATTAACTGTATAAGAGGATGCGCTGTTTAATCGGCGGCGTGTGAAGATGCACAGTTAAATCAGCTGCATATGGAAATGCGCTGTTTAATCGGCTGCATATTGGGATGAAGTGTTAAATCAACTGCATATAGGGATCTGCTGTTTAATCAATTGCATATTGGAATGATCTGTCAAATCAACGATGATGCGCTATTGAAACAGCTGCACATGGGAATGCGCTATTAGATTCACAAGGTCTGATGCCAAGGTAATACACACGAACATATTGCATTTAAAATAAAAAAAAATATTAAAGCGTCTGGCGCGGAGCCTGTATAAAACATAATAACATATACGCACTACGGGAAAACCCAATGTAAAAGTGAACAGGCTTGGATGAAATGCTACATTAAGAAATATACGACACAGAATAATGTGAGACCCGAAAAAATATCAAGCTCAAAAAATATAGAACAAAGAAAATATAGGAATCGAAAAAATATTGAGCCCAAGAAAATATAGAAATAAAAATAATATTGGGCACAAAAATCAAGAATTAAAAAAATATTGAGCCCAAAAAAATATAATAATCAAAAAAATATTGTGCCAAAAAATATAGAGCCCAAGAAAATATAAGAATAAAAAATATTGTGCTAAAAAAAATAAAGCCAAAGAAAATATAAGAATCAAAATAAACATTGGGCTCAAAAGAAGAGCCCAAGAAGATAAAAAAATCAAAAAAATATTGGGCTCAAAAATATACAAAGGCCGAAAAAATATAAGAATCAAAACAATATGACGACTAAAAAAATATCATTCAAAAAACCTTTGGGCCCAAAATACTATAAAGCTCAAAAAAAATAAGAATCAAAATAATATAGAGACCAAGATAATATAAGAATAAAAAACATAGGGCCCATAAAAATATAGAGCCCAAAAAAGTATGAGAATCAAAAAAACATTAGGCCCAAAAAAATATAGAGCCCAAGAAAATATAAGAATAAAAAACATTGGGTACATAAAAATATACAGCCCAAGAAAATCTAAGAATCGAAAAAGACATTGAGCCCAAAGAACAATAGAGCCCAAAAAAATAGAAGATACAAAAAAATATTGGGCCCAAAAAAATATACAGCCCAAAAAAATATAATAAAACCAAAAAAATTGGGACATAAAAATTATAAATTCCAGAAAAATATTGGGCTCATAAAAATATAAGAATCGAAAGAATATTGGGCCCAAAAAAATATAAAGACCAAGAAAATATAAGAATCAAAAAAATATTGGGCCTAAAAAAATGATTCAAAAAATTATTTAGCTCAGAAAAATATGAAGCCCAAGAAAAGATAAGAATCAAAAAAATATTGGGCAAAAACAAATAAAGAGCCTAAGAAAAAATAAGAAAAAAAATGGGCCCATAAAAATATAGAGCTCAAGAAAATATAAGAATCGGAAAAAACATTCAGCCTAACGAAATATAAAACCCAAAAAAATATAAAAATCATAAAAATATTGGGCCCAAAAAAATATAGAGACCAAGAAAATATAAGAATCAAAACAATATTGGGCCCAAAGAAATATGATTCTGAAAAATATTGGGCCCAGAAGAAGAAAGCCCAAGAAAATATAAGAATTGAGAAAATATTGGGCCCGAAAAAATAAAGAGCCCAAGAAAATATGAGAATAAAGAACATTGGGTCCACAAAAATATAGAGCCCAGGAAGATATAAGAATCCAGAAAACATTGAGCCCAAGAAAATATAGAGTCCAAAAAAATATAAAAACCAAAAACAAAATTGGGATTAAGAAGATATAAAGCTCAAGAAAATATAAGAATCAAAAAAATATTGGGCCCAGAAAAATCAAGAGCCCAAGAATATATTAGAATAAAAAATATTAAGCAAAAAAAATATAGAGCCTCAGAAAATATAGGAATCAAAATAAACATTGGGCCCAAAAAAATATAAGGCACAAGAAAATATAAGAACCATAAAAATATCGGGACCAAAATAAATATAGAGACCAAGATAATATAAGAATAAAAAACATAGGGCCCATAAAAATATAAAGCCCAAAAAAGTATGAGAATCAAAAAAACATTAGGCCCAAAAAAATATAGAGCCCAAGAAAATATAAGAATAAAAAACATTGGGTACATAAAAATATACAGCCCAAGAAAATATAAGAATCCAAAAAACATTGGACCCAAAAAATATAGTCCAATTGAATATAAGAAACAAAAAAGTATTGAGAAGAAAAATATATAGCCCAAGAAAATAGAAAAATAAAAAAAATATTTGGCCCAAAAAAATATAAAAACCAAAAAAATATGGGGTTAAAAAAATATAAAGCCGAAGTAAATATGGGGTTAAAAAAAATATAAAGCCGAAGAAAATATAAGAATAAAAAAAATATTGGGCCCAAAGAAATCAAGAGCCCAAGAACATATAAGGATGAAAAATATTAGACATGGACGAGTCGCGATTTAACTAGATCAGGTGCTAACGACTTGTATTATACTGTTAATATAATATCAAAAGTAATTATACAGTTATACAGTTAATGATTTTATCGGCGAAGTTAACAGACAAATTCCTCTGTTTGTAAAACATGCCTATGCTGTTGGCAATAAACATAAAGCAATTGACAATATCAAAATCAACTTAAAACATGATAGAACATTGCTCGTGATCGATTTTCCAAAAAATTATTAACGTAAATACCACAAAGAAGTTTAAAACGTTCTCTTTAGTCCCTCGAAAAAACAATAATCATCGCGCACCGGAGCATTTTACTATACAAATGAAGATAATTACCTGGAATGTGTTTCATTTTATTCTATATCAGAATGTTTGCGTCATGATGCGGCATCGATTTGGGCTCATTTAAAACCTGTTTCGAAGTTGATAAAAAAAAAGCCATTCCATAATTAAAAATATTATACGTTCAAAGCGATGTCTATTCATCACAACATAAAAATAAAACAAATTTTTGGTTATTAGAAAAATGTTGTAACGATACGGGTTAAGTTGCTGCTACGTGAAATTTTACATGCACGGGACATGGAAAAAGTACGGCAGATGGTATAGGTGGTATTGTAAAAAGGGTATGTAATGGAGTAGTTGATAGAGGAGGAGATATAACGTCAGCAAAATGTATGGTAGATACAATTAATGCAATAAAATCACAAAAAATAAAAGCATTTTTGATTGACCATGCTGATATAAAAAATATTGACATGACATTATCAAATAAATTAAAAGCTCTTCCTAACACTAATAAAATTTTTTTGTTAATAAAGACAAATAAAGAATCAAAATTACTATATCTAAATTACTTATGCTCTTACTACGTTTATAAAAAATTATTCTATTATACGTGTAAACATTTTTTTTTAATCCCTAGTACCTGGTCTACTAACGATGAGAAAGTTACAAAAACAAAAAAAATTATTGTTGATACTGAAAATAAAGAAAAAAATCTGCGCTTATAATTTTATTCGTAAATATTAAGCAAAAATCCATTTTTTTCTTTAATCAAGCATAAATTTTTGAAAAATGTATTAAAAATCATTATTTTAGTGAAATCTTGTTCTTTATCCATGCATTAACGTGAAAAAACTTCAAAATTGAGCATGCCACCAATTATAAAAAAAAAATTTTTTTTTTTAAATTAACAACTTGGTGGATTTTCCTATATACAGGATCTTCACTTCCAACCATCATTCTAGTCAGCCAATGCAATCGAGCATTCGCATCACTTGCTGTAACAGATTCGTGAAGGGCAGAAACTGTATCATAATATTGATCTTCTTTTCCATCATACAACATGTAAGACCTTCTAAGTCCCTTGTTAACATCATCAAGTAAAATAATGCTTATAGTCCAGTAGAATTAGCCGAAAAAGACCTAAAATTAAATGTAATTAGTAACAGGTGCACACCACCAAAAATGGCTTTGTTGGATGATTAGAAATAAAATTCTTAAGAGACCCTAAAAATTTGAGCCGTCAGGAATTTGTAAACAATGATTTAAGGTGCAAAATTCGTAAAAATCATTGTTTTTTTAAGGTAGCTTGAAATTGTTTGTGATTTAGTATATGAAAATTATACGATTTGTAGGTGTTTTAAAGACGATTAATTTGGGACATCATTGATCAAAATCGGTTAATAACTTTTATAAATAATGATAAACAAAAATCGAAAATCGCGAAATTTTTAAATATTTGTCATTTTATAAAAAAAAGGATGTACATGTTTGTAATTCAACAAAAATGTGCCTCAAAAATTTCATCAAAAAATATTAATTATTTTATGAGATATTCTATTTGTTTATGAAAAAGAGGTCAAATGTACGTTAAAAATTTCACCCAATTTCGTCATGGTAGAGACTTTATGATAATCAAATCATATTAAGATATTAACGTAGATTTTATAAATTTGATGTGAAATCGTGTCCATTTCGTTATTTTCAACCTAAATATGGCAAAAATAAAACAGTACATTTTTTTCTTAATGGTTTTCTTAATAGTTTTTCAACTAATGAAAATATCAATATGGGGATTTGATATTTTTACTACTGGCAATTTTACGCAAATTTTTCAAAGAAAAAAGAATGCTCTAGCTCAATTAGAAGCCAATATAATATTTTTTTTATAAAAATTCGCCAATGGTTTATTTACAAAGATTAAGGATTGATATTTTTATCACAGCTAGTATAATACTTGAAGTTTATGATTCCATTATATCAGATATGAAATAGTACATTACGTAACGGGTATGGAAAGGCTTTATTTACGAAACAAGAAGTTTACGGCATGAACCTAAGGTGAGGGTCGTAACGAGTTTCGTACAAAAGCCTTTTCATACTAGTTCCGTAGTATATTTTTCGCCATGAAAGCCAAAAAGAGCAACGAAGTTGCTTTGGTGATGTGTACCTGTTACCAATTACATTATGCATTTTGACTAAATTTACTAGACTATTAGTCTTCTATTTTAACATTCACTGTCATTAGAAACTTTATATTTAATAGCTAACTTTAATCCTGCAACTGCAAGGCGAGTATCTTTATCATATATTTCTGCTAACTACGAATTTTCCCAAAAGTTTAATGAAATATAAAATAAAATCTTGCACCCCCACACAATTTTAGTGTTTATATATTTCTAACAAAGTCATCAATGGTTGAACAAAAACTACTTGCAAATTTAGTGATTATTTGAAGTAATGTTTGGCTCTTTAACATCATACCTAAATGAGTTTAGTAAAGTTTGGAATTGAGAAAATGTAACGTTTTTGCCTGTCATTAAGAATAATACATGTATAAGTATAAATAAAGAGTTTTAATATTGTTTGATAGAACTTTCTTTTATTCATATTTGTTCCTTTTACCTTCAAATTTGGTAAGCTGTCTCATATACGATGCATTAACAAACATTGAGAATTTTTTCCAAGTGTGGTGTTTTAGTTTTAATAGCTAAAGTAGGATATTTATATTGTAAAAATGCAGCTTCATCTTTTAAAATATCTCGTGTTCAGTCGCGCGCAGGACGCCGTACAGTGTAGACGTGGGCAGTGGCGCTCTATCGCCTCGTTTAGTTTGCTACCTGTTTTGCACGCTGTATTTTGTGCTGGTGGTTTTTTGTGCGGGTGTGCCTTCGAGCTGCGTTTAGAGGCTGGAAGTGCACTCTTTGCGTATGTTTGGTGGTACGGATGGTGCAGATGCTCCGGTTGCCGGTGTCGGCAATGGGGCGTCGCAAAATCTAGAAGGTTCTTAAGCAGCCTTCGACGCTCTGATCCATAGTCATGGATCGGGCTCGGTTGTCGGTGGCGACAATGGGTCTGCTCTCACTTAATTAGTTACAAACGAAAAGAATCCTAATTCTGGCGTTCAAACGTCAAGCCGTTGAAACGTCAAGTAACAGAGATAAGCTCTCCTATGCAAATGCTATCAGTAGGAGCTCACTACCTACATTTGAACAAACTGTCGTGTTAAATGCTATAGAGGGTTGAACCAACGACCAATATATAGATCATTTTGAAAAAATCATGAACATCAAGAATTTGATTTACTTTTCAAAAATTTCCGAGAACAGAGTCCGTTTCACTCTAAATTCAGAGGAAGCGGCTAATGAAATTATAGGCAAAACAATAACAGTGAACAATCACGCTTACACGGTCGCTCCATACGTGCCAGGAAGACCTGTACAAAATTATCGTAGAGTTGTTATTTCTAATATCTTTCCACAAATACCCAACGATATAGTTATTGATTATTTAAAGTCAATCAACATAATTACAAAAAGGGGTATAACTAACATCAGATCCTCCACAGCAAATGAATCTCGAAGTCACATATTTTCCCATAGGAGGCAGTTTTATGTTAAGGAAGAGGACTTTGAAAGAGTCCCAAATAAACTTAAAATTAACTATCAAAATATTAGTTATTGGATTTTCTTTGGTGCGGAAAATATAAAATGCCACTATTGCAAAAATCAGGGACACATTGCTAAATTTTGTCCGGTACTCAAGGAGAATGAAGCCTCTAATACTGATGGCGCCATCACTCACATGATAAGCCAACAGTCTGATAAAGAAATCGTTACCCACAATAGCGTTGGTTCTTCACCACCTCCGAAAGATGGCGACTCTCTTAAATCTCAAAAACTTGATCAATCAAATAAGAATGATGCCCGCATGCATTTTACTATAGATAATACTCAAGTAGACGGTCTTAACATGGAAAATCCTCTAAATGATAAAAACAACTCCTCGTCAACTATCGCTGAGAACTCTTCTCATGAAATAATGGACGCGCAGTTCTATGGTTTTAAAAGGTCTGCTCCTTCTACCACTAGTGAAAGCATCAACTCAGAACTTTCAGTAAACAATGAAAAAAGCAATCAGTTCAAAAACCCTTCACAGACAAATAAAACCTTAAAACCAGCCAAGAAAAAAACAAAAATTGTAGAAGTAAATAGTGGTGAAAATAGTGACCAAAGTCAATCCGAAGATATTGACGAGGATATAACTCCTCAGTTAGCTCCAGTCATAGATATGTACAAAAATGCTGATTTTAACACTGTTCTTCAATACGACTAACTAGTTAAATTTCTTAAGAAAGTCAAATATCAACGTGAGGTTCTTAACATTAGTAAGGAATTCACGCAGGACACTCCTGCCCTAGTAGAGTGGCTGTATGTAGTAGAAGTCAAAATACTGAATATCAAACTTAAAAACCGTATCAAAAAACTTCTCAAAAGGCTTAATTCAGGATTACAAAATGAAGAAGAACATACAGTCACACGTTCACAAAAAAGAAAATAATAATAATATATACATATCAAATATATATATAAAATATTAACATGCAAAATAAAAATTTTAATATCTTGTTCTAGAATATCAGGAGTTTAAATGCAAGAAGACTCAAATTAGAAAAAATGGAATTTGAATTTGACATCATCGTTGGAGTCGAGACTTGGCTGAAGCCAGATAAACCTGTAAAGTTTACGGGATTCAATATACACAGATTCGATCGCCTAGATGTCACTGGTGGTGGCATCATATTTATTGTTAAAAAAGACATCGATTTTTAAGTTCTAAATACTACCTCATCAGAACCGGAAATTGAACTCGGAGGCATTAGGATTAAAGCCAAAGATCACTCTTTTAATTTACTCGCATGTTACAAGCCACCTCATATACATCCCTCTCCAAAAGTTTGGAACGAGATTATGAGCAACAGTGTAATATGTAGCGAGCCAACTATTTTTTTGGGAGATTTCAACTTGCACCATGTTGGCTGGAATTGCAGTTATAATGACAAGGATGGAATAAATTTATTGAATTCCCTTGGTGGGAATGGTCTAATTATACATAATGTCAAGACGTCCACACACATTGATCCTGCTCGGTGTAAAGAATCCAATATTGATTTAGTCATTTCAACCACCTCTATGGCTGATCGCATCAATCACAAGGTTTTTGGCGATCCACACGGATCTGACCATTTCCCCATCTCCATCCAAGTTAGTATAGATCAAGTCATCTACGCCAGAAAGTCATTCAAATTATATTCTAAAAAAACAGATTGGCAAAAATGCAATGATACGCTTGACCAACAATACTCTGAATTTCATAATAGTGACTACATCAATTCGTCACCCATTAACAAATATAATTTCTGGATTGAAAAGATCAAGCATGCTATCACAAGTGACACACCTGCGAAGAGAAAAGTCGCCTCCTCCAGATTTCGTAACCCGGTCCCCTGATGGGATGCAGAGTGCAATAAACTTAAAAGACTACGCAAAGCTGTATTTAAGAAGTGGGAATTTTCTGGTGTTGCCTCTGATCACCAAAGCTACCTAAAAGCTGATCATACTCTAAGGAAAACCTTCAAGAAGAAAAAAAAACAAAACTATAAACAATTCGCAGAAACCATTGATTTTCGGAAAAACGTCTCATATGTTTGGAACGAAACCAAAATTTTCAAAAACAAGTGGGTCAAAACACTCATAACTAGCCACGATAGGTCACTAGTGAAATCCCAAGCTGAGGTGGTAATAAACAAAATAGCCCCACAACTACAAGCCAATCATATTGAGCCTTCGATTCAATCGTTTAATAACATAGACTCCTTCTTTGACGACCCTTTCGATTTTGCTGAATTTAATGCCGCCCTTGAATCTAGAAACAAATACTCCGGCTGCGGTCTGGACGGCATTGACTATTACACACTCACTAAGATTTCACTGAAGTATAAATTGGAATTGCTTGACATTTACAACCAGATGCAACAGGAAAATATCTACCCATCAAGCTGGCAAGAATCCTTTGTACACTTCATCAGCGAACCAGACGGGTCAGCTCTTCGACCTTTAGCTATAACATCGTGTATCTGTAAGATATATGAGCTCATGGTAAAAAACAGATAACAATGGTTCTCCGAGCACAACAACATTCTTCCAGCATCAAACTCAGGCTTTCGAAAAGGTAGATCCTGCTACGACAACTTAACAAACTTTCTTCTACATATCGACAACAACTTCAGTAAGAACTGGGATACACTTGCAGCATTTTTAGACGTTCAGGGAGCGTTCGATAACGTCAACCCCCAGATTCTTCTTCGAAAACTAGTAGAGATTGGATGTTCTCGCACGGTACTTTACTTCGTACAACATCTTACAATCAAGCGCTCAATCTACACTGAATATAATCTAGATTATCCGCGTTATGCTTATAAAGGTGTACCTCAGGGTGGGGTACTCAGTGCCCTTCTTTATCTCATTTACGTTAAGGATATCCATAAATACATATCCAGATTCATACATATTTCCCAATTTGCTGACGACATTCTCCTCTACACAAGTTCATCATCATTGGAAAAAAGTGCTACACAACTTGAAAAGGCCACAGAAAACATACGCAATAAATTATTTGAATTGGATCTCACTTAAAGCGTTAAAAAGACTAACCTAGACCATTTCAACAACAAAAATATACCACCTGGACACACACACACATCACCATCAATAATAAAAACATTAAATCCACTGAATCCACCAGATTTCTAGGAGTTATTTTCGACTTTCAACTCAAGTTTGAGCAACAGGTCAAGACCATCGCCATTAAGTGTCAAAGAGCTCATCAAATTCTCAAATACCTATGCGGAAGGTGGTGGGGTGCTCATCCCCAAACTTTATTAGTTCTTTACAAGAACTTCGTTCGAGCCACTATGGACTATGGATTATTTATTTATTATCCAAAATCAAAGGCTATGGCACAAACCATTGAAAAAATTCAGTATTCTTCTCTCAGGACCGTAATGGGACATCGTACATCTACATTCAAAAACGTTATCTTGGCTGAAACCAAGCTCACCTCTATGAGGGATCGGGCCTTATATTCAAGCTGCAACTATGTCACCAAAGCTCTCTCCAATAGATCTAATCCTGCATCCAAAAACATAAATCTATATTACATAAAAAATAGAAAAAGTAAACGCAAAAAAAAAAGAATTATCTCTCAATACATTTCCAAAGTTCTCACAGAAACCAACAAGACATTATATATAAGCCACCTCAATGAAATATATGCATATCCCTTCAAAGCTATGTACCATCAACCAATTACAGATTTTAGTCTTGGTAAATTACTTAAAAAAGTCAAAGATCTGGGTCTGACACTCGACCTATACTACTCCGATGACTCAATTCGTAAAATTTTCACCAACGGCAGTAAAATTGCAGGCTTCAAATCTGAGGGTTCCGCCTACATTACCGACGATGCTGGAAACAGTAATATAACAAGCTCTAACCTGCACACTTCAACTTTTTCTGCCGAAGTCATCGCCATCAACACTGCGTTAGAATTTGCATCTCAATCCAAATATGATAAACATGTAATATTTTCCGACTCACTAAGCGTACTCCAAGCATTACAAAGCCATAAATCCACCCCATTTAATCACCCTCTAATAGTTAAAACAAGAAACAAAATATATCAAATAACGTCCAATAGTTCTCAAGATCAAACGTTACAATTTGTTTGGATTCCAGCACATATAAGTATCCAAGACAATGAAAAGGCCGATAAATTAGCTAAAATGGCCACGAGCAGACCATCTGAAAACAACGAAGTGCCCTATACAGACTTTAGACAAACATTGAAAAAATTTGACTATGACAACACAGGCAAATCTAACATGGAAGATGGAATTTTAAAAGGAATTAAATACTTCAATTACTTCAACAATAATTCCAAACATCCTTGGTTCAAAGACAAAAATCTTCCCAGGCATGCAATAGTAACCATAAATCGTCTTAGAGCTGATCATTACAGCTCTGCTTCATCGATGGCCAGGAAAAATATCATTTCCTCCCCAGCATGCACCTGTGGCCACGATTATCAAGATATAGAACACCTACTATGGGAATGCCCGCTCTACAGGGATCAACGCTACGACATGTTTAAAAGTTTCAAAGACGCTAAAATTATTGTTAATTGTGATATGACTCATATTTTAAAGAACTTAAATTTAAATATTATTAAAATAGTTATAAATTTTCTCAAAAAGTGTAACTTAAATCTTTAGTCATATATTTGTAATCTTTAGTTATATATTTGTAATCTTTAAGTAAAAAATTTTTTGTAATATAAAATATATAACTGTATGTACGAATTGTATATGGCTGTATAGACCTTAACTAAAGGTCTGGGTACGCCTTTATAATAATAGAAAAAAAAAAAAAAAAATATCTTGTGTGGTGGTTTAAATTAATTGTTATTAATATTTATTTTTTTATGCAAATTAATAATTAAATCACTATTTAATGATTAAATGATTTAAATAATTCATAAATAATTGTTAATAGTAATCGAAATAGCTTTATGTATAAAATTTAAAAAACAGACCAATGGTCACCAATTGGGGGCGATAATGAAGAAAACTTCAAAGATATGTATATATATATACGATATATATATATATATATATATATATATATATATATATATATATATTGCCAAATAAATATAGAAATAAAATGTCATGTTATTTTAAATTAAAAATATTATCAATATTTAATTATTTATAATAGAGAATTGGATGTAACTTTTTAGTATAATTGTTTATACAAAAATAGAACATTTAATTTCTATAACATGTGTGGATGTAATGAAGGATAAAAGTTAAAATAAAAAGAATTAGTTCTTATGTTATAAATAAATAATAAAATAAAATAATTTCAAAAATGAATCAATCCCATATGAAAGTAATTACTGTAAATAACTGTAAGTAATTGTAAATAAGTGTTAAAAAATGTCGAAATTGAGACATAAATAACAGTTATTTACAATTATTTATAGTTACTTACAATTATTTACAGTTTCTTATAGTTATTTACAGTTATTTATAATCATTTACAATTATTTACAATTTTTCATAGTTTTTTACAATTATTTACAATTATTCATATTTTCAAAAATTTTCGCATGTATATAAAAAAATTGAATAAATTTGTGAAAATTTTCGAATATGCAAGTGACTGTAAATAACTGTAAAAAACTGTAAAAAACTATAAATAATCATAAATAAATGTGAATAATCGTAAGAAAATGTGAATACATGTAAGTAACTGCAAATAAATATAAATAACTGTAAATTAGTATAAATAACAGTAAATAATTGTAAATAACTGTTATTGATGTCTTAATTTCGACATATTTTAACACTTATTTACAGTTATTTAAAGTTATTTACATTTATTTACAGTCATTAACACATATTGACAATTATTTCCAGAAATTTTTTCCATATATGTTAATAATAATAAAATAAAAAACATTCTTTTTTGATGAAAAGAAAACAGAAGATTCCTTTTACAAATATATTCATTCTAAGTTGTAACGGTTATTTTGCTCAAGTTACAAAAAAAAAGAATTAACTTTTAATTAAATATTACTTTAGATGAATATATTAATTTAATTATATATGGAGTCACTGAAACTATAAGAATGTTACTGAATATTACACAGCGGACTCCGGTTGTGCTAGCTAGTAAATTTTATTGATGTACTACAAGACATAAACCGAAATACTTGTCGCTTGCAGCACTAACTGCGTCTCTCTCTTTTTCTCTTACCTGATCGAGAGACGTGTTACCGATAGTGCAGTTCTCATTCAATTCAATATATCGCAAACGAGAATAAATTTATTTAAATCACAAAATCTAGTTATTAGAAAGAGATAGTGAATAGGGGGACACGACGCGAACTAATGCTTTACCAAGCAAGAACAAATACTCGCACTTTTAATACTAAAGTTTTTTCGAAGAAAGAAACCTTAGTTAACAAAATTTATAAATTACTTACTGCTACGCGTAGAAGCTTCTATAAAAATACCTACGTCGAATGTCCTTCAGCGTTGGCTGACGCAGCGCAAATCGAAGTAATCTGGACACTAGAGCCCGCTGACAGCAGCCAAGTCAATCGACCACGAGTGCCAGTTAACAATGTTTGCTGGGAAAACAGCTGTAGATGCTCGATTGTTCCAGGCAGAAGTTGTCTCTTTTCAAAAGCACAAAAACTATGTTGCGAGTCGACGCCAACGAACTATATCAAACTCCAAGGCAAAGTCGAAAGAGTAAAACTCTGGAGTTGTGTACCCGTAGACTGCCAAAAAATGTCTGCTTACACGAGCCAGGAATATATGATCAAGCGTGTGTGCTGAATAACCGCTGGAAATGTTCTCACGCGCCCCGAGGCTTTCTTGCTCCTCGAGCGCGCGCTGCTCATCGAGTTACGTGCTTTTTCATGTGACTCAGACAAGGTATATGACTAAGCACATGTCATTTTATTTTACCTAAGTACGCAAGATTCGAGCACGGTAGAATACCGTGACAAAGTATAATTGGGACCCTGCATGAAAAAATGCAGTTTCATCTTTTAAAATATCTTGTGTGGCGGTTCAAATTCATTCCTATCAATTTATATTATTTTTTATGCAAATAAATAATCAAATCATTATTCAATGAAATAAATAATTCATAAATAATTGTTAATGGTAATAAAAATAGCTAAATGTATAAAATTAAAAAAACAGAGCACTGGTTACCAATTGGGGGCGATAATGAAGAAAACTTCAAAGATGTATATATATATATATATATATATATATAAATATAGCCAAATAAATATAAAAATGAAATGTTTCATTTCTTTAAATGAAAAAATATTATCAATATTTAATTATTTATAATGAAATTGGATGTAACTTTTTAGTATGATTGTTTATACAGAAATAGAACATTTAATTTTTATAACATATGTAAATGTAATAAAGGATAAAAGTTAAAATATAATTAGTTTCTATGGTATAAATCAATAATTAAATAAATTCATTTGAAAAATGATTCATTAATAATAATAAAATAGAAAACATTCTTTTTGATGAAAAGGCAATAGAAGGTTCCTTTTACAAATATATTTATTCTAAGTATAATTGGGACCTTGCATGAAAAAATGCATTATATCCGTCGAGTAGAATACGAAAAAATAAAAGACCCATATTTTTTTGTTTTTTAAAATATGATGAATTGCAAAAGTTACAGCCAGTACAAGTTAGTACCATTTCAATATATACAGATATAGCGCCAATGTACATGACGTCACGAGTTCATCTGTACTCGTGACGTCACACTAATTTTCAAATGCCACTATCTCTTTGAGTTTTCATTTTTATGATTAAAGAAGAAATACGTGTCCTTTATTTTTTCTCTTTCTAAATGACTAATATAATGGATTGAAAAAAAATTTTTTATGCAACATCCCAATTATATAAAATAAAAGTTAAGGAACGTTCTGTTTCGAAAGAAATGATTTGTTTTATAAGAAATAGAACATCATGAAAGGTTTATTAGAAAGTATATAAGTATACAAGCAAATGTCCCGTATATTCTTATTTTTTCTTAGACTGTCGATCATGTAACGTCTAAGATGGATTCTATCTTATATCGTCGAGCATATAAGATCTAATTTTTTCATTCTTGATTTTGCTCTTGATACTGAATCATGTAAAGACTAGCTTATTATATGAAATATTATTATTTACAAACTTATAAAATTGTCATAATTATTTAAATAAATTATTTCATACTTGTAATTTATTTTAAAATATTTCATAAATTTAAATAGATTTAATCATTTGAAATAGATAAAATGACTCTTAATTTATTTAACTAAATCGGTTTTTTTTTTAAATTTCAGATGATATAAGGTAAACAGCAACTCATATCCAAGGTGCACATTATGTCACATTTAACATTAAAGCATCTATAGATGTCATCGATTATTATACTTTTATAAGTTGCATTTATGACAAAAATATAATATCGCACTTGCTATAATAAAACTAATCTGGCAGACGTCGTCGATTACATATTTTTGCATAAATTATAAAACACAAGTTATTGCATTTTTAAAAGTATAGTATCTCTATGTGATCGTCGATTCTTGTATTTTAATGCTGCATGCTGTATGGATTATGTGACTCTTGCGAGCCAAGAATTCATTAATATAAGAATCATTTTATAAATTTGATAATTAAGAATTAAATTATCTGGCGACCGCGTATCTCACAAAACGCATCCGTTATACTTGTATGGACTTTTATTCGTAATATTTGGCTGTGAACGGTTAACTATTTCAATTATACATAACATTACTGGAATCTATTGCCTACATAGAATATTATACCTGATAGAGCAAACAAAATATAAAGAATTTAATTATTTTATAAGTGAAAAATTGAACTATAAGTTTTACCTGCATTCATGATCTCTAACTTCGTAACTCCCACAACTTTTTATCACAGTAGATAAACTATGGGGTTTCTGGCTCACTGCATTTCTGGCTCACTGTATTTCAAGCTCACTGCATTTCTAAGTCAGTGACTTTGAGAGTCAGATGGTTCAGAAATGTAGTGAGCCAGAATACCGTAAGCCAGAAATGCCATGAGCCAAGAACCTTATAGCGAGAGGGCGAGCTGCCGGCGGCCGGCTGCGTGCTGTGATGAAGCTGCTGCGTAATTTTGGAAGTTTCATAATTTTTATTATTAAATATTTTTTTATATTTATTTCACTTTTATTTTTTTTAATCCTTTTTTTTATATTTATTTGATTATTATAAATTGAATAAAAATTATTTGAACATTAAAAAAAATTTTTGACTTCGGTCGGTAACGAACCCACGACCCTTTGGACGCAAGGCAAGCACGTATACTACTACGCTACCAAGCCACCTTACTCAAAAAATTTTAAAACTTGTATAATAGGAATGTATCATAATTTTCATAAATTATTTAGACATTAATAATTATTAATTGTAAATATATATATATATATATATACACAATATATATATATATATATATATATATATATATATACACAATATATACAATATATATGTATATACAATATATACAATATATATGTATATACGTATACACTTAGAAATTAAATATAATGATGAATACAACGAATATTAACTATAATTTATTAGCATTATCTAAGTGCATAGTATAGTTGTACAAGTTAAAATAGCTCGAAAAAAATAATAGTGATCCACTTGATTTTCACTATCTTAATGCATGCATATAAGTTCGCATGAAAGATTCACATGCAATGAGAAACTTTGTCTACTTTTTTTTTTAAATTTAAAATAGTCTAATTTGGTTGCATTTAGTAATTTCAGCTTTTAGAATTTTCAATTCAAGTACTATTGATACTCCATTAATACTGTATGATACTATATTAATAAACACTAAAAAAACTCTAGGAAAGCAACTGACCCAAAAGCAGTACTGACGCGCCACTTGGTGTTGAGGCAAACTGCTCGACACTTTTGGGGGAAATTACTTACTATATCCAGTGATGGATTTCGAAGATACTTTTATGATATCAGTCAGCCAACTTTAGAGTATATACTATAGAATAATATATTTTGCTGTTACTCTGATTATATTGTGTACTCTAAAGTTGGCTAATAGGTATCATAATATATAGATATACATAAATGTATAAAACATCCTCGTAATCCATTACAGAGTATAGCAGGCAATATTAAAACTTTTTCAGAGGGCATGCTGCTCGACAGTGACTTTGAGCGGGCGGCTTTGCCTGTTTGGGCCAGATTATTGCCCAAAACAGGCAAACACCATGCTTAAAACAAAGCTTGAAAACAATTTATTTTTTGAGAGAGCAGTCCTACCGCATTTTTTTTCAGTATAGTATTAATACTATATTGATACTGTATTGATTCTGTATTGATACTATATTGATTCGGTATTAATACTGTGTTGATACTGCATTGATTATTTATTAATACTATGTTGAAATAGTGTTAACACTATATTGATACTGTACTGATTCTGTATTGATACTGTATTCATACTATATTAATACTATATGGGTAAAATTCAAAATATTGTCAAAATCATGTTTTTAAAAAACTAAAAAAAAAAATTCCTAAATTTTACTTGATATTTTTTAATATGTTTATCAATACTATAAATAAAAAGAAAATAATAATGAGTGAGCTGTATTTCAATTTTGGAAATATAACATATGTAAATGTAAATAAACTTATAAAGTGTGACACGAAGACATTTTTTTTTCTTTTGTATACATTAAAAGTGATTACTTAGCAAGTAATATATATAATAACAAATATATTTCACAGTCGATTTAAAACTCTTAAAGCCTACTTTCTTTTCCTGTAGTCCAAATCCTGATTAGATTTTTTTTCGTTAAGAAAATTAGCGTTACACGAAGAAATTAGAAAAGGTACGTTTTTTTATGATTTGATTTAAATGTATTTTCTCACCGTATATAAAACCTTTTACATTAATAACTCTTTTGATTACTAAAATACATATTAATTTTTATATTTGACGATATTTAGCTCTAATTATTTGACTTCTTAAATGATTTTCAGGATAAACTATTAAGTGTGACACGAGGACAAAAAAATTGTCGTAACTTTGACGTCAGTTTTGAATACATTTTATTAAGTTATTGTATTTATACACCCCACCATTAGATTCTTTATTTAAAAATCTTCAAAAATCATTATAGTAAAATTTTAATAACTATGTATTTAGATACTTTTTATTTTGAAAACAAAATACTTGTACGCTCCGGACACGTGAAACGAGGACATTTTTGTTTATTTTTCTTATTTATTCCTTTTGATTAGTCATTTAATCAAATTTTTAATGGTTAAACAAGTCGATTAGAATTTTTACTAGCTAACTGTTGGGTCTAGACACGTACATATTATTTACATAAAAAGTTATAATGTATAAACACCTATTTTCAATTTTTTGAATTTCACCCATATTAATACTCTATTGATACTATATTAATACTGTATTGATACTATTTTTATTCGGTATTGATACTGTATTGATACTATTTTTATTCGGTATTGATACTATATTGATACTGCATTGATACTGTATTGTTACTGTATCAATACTATATTAAAACAGTATGGATAAAATATTGATACTGTATTGATACTAAATTGATACTGTATTGATACTAAATTGATACTGTATTGATACTGTATTATTACTGTATTGATACTTTATTAATACTATATTAAAACAGTATCGATACTATATTGATACTGTATTGATACTGTATTAATACTATATTGATATCTTTTACAACTGCTTGCTTCTTTGTTGGTTGACTTATGAGCTCTCTTAAGTGGCTCTTAAGACTCTCCCCACCTCAGCAGTAGCGACTTCTCCCATCTTAGATTGACGCAGGGGAGGTGAGACTAAGCTGAAGCGGGCTACAAACGATATAGTGTTTTTAGGGGAAATCCCACAGTTATTCGCATGCTTTGAACGCAGTATCTTATACTACTACACATTCAAGCACCTAAAGCTTTTTATATTTTATATCTTTAGATGGTATTTGAGATTTATATTTTTCATAGAACTCTTTATATACCATTTTCTCATTCTTCACTTTTTTATGAGAAGGAAGAAGAGGAGTGTACTTTGAAGAATTTTTAGTGTTGCAGCTCGGTGTCTGTCCCATGATGAAACGAATGTGAATCACGATGTGTTTGCTTTTTATAGGAAGTGATGGGAGCCCCAACCTTCGCCCCCATCTGTGAGGTACAACCAAGAATCGCCACTTGTGAACCTCTTACACCGAGAAGTAGGAAGTACACCCGTGACTCGTATATCTCTCCGTTAACTTTCAAGCGCTTAAGCCAAGAAGAACTCGAGACCTTTTCCGTTGTCATCATCTAAATACTTCACAAACAACTTGTAATTTTAAATGGCCTCTCTCAACTTGAAGTAAAACTCCTTATTCTCCTGTAAGGCTCTGCATGCGCGAGATAGAATATAAATGCGCCATTCGCCATCTAAAACTGCCATTAATCTAAACTTATCCTTTCTTTTAACTGGTCTAAACTCACTCACATAATAAGTCTGATCTTTCTTCAAGGGGAATATATTCCCAATAGCATGACGGACGCGTCCACGAGCTGCCTAGTTGAAATTATCAAGATCCATATTTCTCTGATAGATAATTCTAAGTTTACTTAGCAGAGTCTGATGAATGAATGACTCGAGCTGGTTCGGGAGTTCTCTTAAGTAAAGGTTAAGCTGTGGCTACTGCGCAGACTATCCCAACTCCTTTAGACTAATTTTCTGACATCACCGCTTATGGCGTTGTATTCTAGAATTCGATCATATAAGATTAGACAGTAAGCTGAAGTTCCACCTGGGAAGTTTTGTTTGGTCTCGAATTCAAGACGAACATCAACACGTGCACTCTTCAGAGAATCATTTTGTTTTGAACAATCGATGACTATCAGTGGCATGTGATTGATATAATCTGATTTTTTCAGCATTAGTTCGGACTCATTTCCATAGTATGCATTTTGGAAATTAGAGTACATATCGTATAATATTGCATACTGATTATTGACACTACCAAGATTCATATTTCCGTAATGATAGTATTAAGAATTGAGAAATAGTTTTACATTGCTCAAATTGCAGTGATCGAACTAACTGGAATTAGCAGTTTTTTGTCCTTTTCGATTTATCTGAAATCAAGAATGATAAAACGAGGCTTCTCCAGATGATTAGATGTTTTGATTGTCCATACATGTCTCGTTGATGCAGGTAATAATGGATATTCGTATAATTCCCAGGAACGAAAACTCATTAAGATAGGTTTATTTTTCTCGATTTGTCGAAGCATGCGAATTTTACATTTATTGGATAACTGTATGTGAGGCATAAGCCACTCGATCCTTAAAAGATCAATTTTGAAATCTTCGAAAACATTAGCAGCAGCTATTTGTATTACTGCGTTAATATCGTTCCTGGATCTCGTGAGGATAAGTTTATGTTTGACATTGACTATGATTTTGCGATAATCTTCGGCAAAGCCTAAAATCATACTGAGAGGTATGAAAATATCAAAATAGCCATCATTATTAATGATCTTCCGAGTTTCCGTTATATCAATCCAACCAGCATTTTCTATAATCAAACTTTGACTAGGGTTGAGTGATACCCAACCCTTCATAATGGTGGTCAATCCCACATTCTGACAGCGATCGATCTCTATAGCATCAATTTCATAGCGAACTTCCTCGAATAAATGACAGATGCCATTATTAACTAAGTTAGTTCTTGTTAAAGTAGTGTCATCTTGTTTAGTTTATTTGCTTACTATGTGCAGAGAACTCCGCGAACGCAAAAGATTTAAATCTTGATGTTGAATTGATATGCGAATTTCATCACTATTATTGAAATTTGTCGAAGTATAGGGCTGGTACGCGAGCACCTCACAGTGAGCTATTGACTTATCCAATGTTACTCCTGACCTTATGTCTAGAATTTCCTCCATTTCTTTGAAAACTGCAAAAAATTAAGCACGTAATTTTCCACCAGCAGCTCTTATTTTTAAGCCTTGGCTTTTCAAAAACTGAATGTTCTGCCGTATTAATACTTTGACTTGTCGATGACGACTGATGTTCGACTGCCATTTTGATTCATTTATATACCCTTTATTATTTTTATGGTTATAAACCACACCCATTTTCTATACTGATTTGATATGTAATCTAACTGTAATAGTTTCTCCACGAAAGTTTATTAAATTCCCGTCTTGATCGACTATGCGCACTTGTAAATGATCTATGCTCTTGACGATGACTGGAAAATAAATGACCTGTGATGGAACTTCAATGATCTTATATCTCGGTGGTACTGGAAAGAATTCATGTATCGTGTGCACTTGTCGACCGTTTATATAGGCATCATTGAGATTAACAATAGCTGATTCTCTATAGCGCGGTCCGCTAATAGGCATAGAATGAATACTCCTCGAAAATTTGAGATTTTTAGGATTTTTGCATACTTGATGAGATCAGCATCGGTAAGCTCTTTGAGGTAATTTTACTTTGAGAATCTTTTTTTTAAGAATTATTTGGTTTCATACGAAGACCAAGATCAGTTTTATATGGTTTTAAGTACAGACCTTTACCAAGAGCTATTTCTTCCATCTTTATATTATGTCTCTGATTTTCTTCTAATTGTTGTTTAGCAGCTTTGAAATCGTTTACCGCTTTAGCGATTCCAGCGGCACCTCTAGCTATACCACCAACAGCACTCAAACCTGCAAAGATAGGTATGAGGAATGGTAAGAAACCTCCTTCTTTCTTTGGAACTGGTAAAGTACGTGGAATTTTCACATTCTTTTTACCACCTGCTTTTTTAACAGCATTCCGTGCACCTTTTAGAGCCGGCAGAATGGCTTTTCGAGCACATTTTCTAGAAACAATTAATTCTGAAGAAGCCTTTACTATTGAATTGAAAGAAGTAGAAGGCTTCTTCATGCCCATTAGTGATGGGATTATTTTCGGATTTTTTGACTATTCGAATTATTCGAATAAACGGATAATACTATCCTTGATGAAATAATCCGGATAGTCAAAAAATATTCGAATAATCTAAAAGCATTCGGATAATCGAAAAATATTTGGATAATAATTTTAATCGAATAATTCAATTATGTGTGTGTGCGAGTGCGTGCGTGCGCGTGTATGCCTGTGTATGTGCATGCGTGCAGGTGCGGGTGCGGGTGCGAATGTGGATGCGAGTGCGAATCCGTATCTATCTCCAGTTCCGGATCTTGCGGCTCGATAGCAGCTTCCTACTCTTTAATTTCCAGCTGTACAACTTCAGGATTTAGTGGTCTTGCGAGGTAGTAATCCCATAAAAGCTATCGTTTCTTCCTGAAGATACCTCTTATTGTCATGAGCATTGAGAGCGATGTTATTCTCTTTCTCAGTGCACAGTTGATGATTATGAGACCTACTGTTTCGCTGCTCGCGAGCTAAATGTGCTTTAGTTTCCAGACAATCACCAAAAGTAATGGTTGCTTAAACCACCGAACTCTTTATTCCTTTTGCATTCGTTATTGCCTTTTCATTCAGGACTCTAATGTTGTACATCTTACTCATTAGTCTAACAAATTCCAATATGATGTTTCCATTGCATTCGTCCTTTATTAGGCCAACAATTTTCTTGTTAGTTGGAGAAATGTTGAATGGCTGCGGGTAGTCAGAGGTGTCGAATTCATGGATGTCTCGTTTCGTGATCTTGAACATATGGATATTACTGACCTCGTATACCAAGCTATCAGTATACAATAGCTTACAACTGTCTCTGCCGTTTGCTATATTATCTAGCATATAGTCGTAATAGAAGAAATATACATAGACAAAGAATCGAGTAAAATGGTGGGGGGGGGGTATGCACGCATGCCTAGAGGGGAGAAAACTGTTAAGCTTTTACCTCCTCCTTCAACCAAATCTCTTCCGCATGTATAAGAGAAGGAATGTTCGATTACGAAACTCATTTCTCTCTGGTCCGCTTCAGTCAGCAAGGTTTGTCGCGAAGATGAAAAACGTGGTGGATTTTCAAGCTTTAAAGTTTCTTCAAACAAGTTTGTTTTTGAAGAAGTTGCAATCGTTCCTTTTTGAAGAAGACGCTATGATATCGGTATATCTTTTTAAACCACCGTATTCATGGAAAAATCTTTTGGAAAAAAAAACAAAAGCGAGAATCATTAGCTTGAGATAAATTTTTATGGATTACTATGGAGTTCAGGCAATATCCCTTATGTAGAGCTAAGCAACATTACATTCTATTCTTTTTAATACTAACATTTACATCAAAGGAGTCAAAAAAAATGCTTACAAAGATTCCTATTCGATGAGTATTTATAAATATATAATGAGATAAACTCGTATGTCAATCTTAAATTATTAGCAAGTTAATCTATAATGTGGAATAATTAGAATGTTCTTCTTTCAAGAACCTTCCACCGTCTGAAGATTTTGTTCAGTGTTCACATCATTTTGCTATTTTAAGAAATGTGTGTGTATATAATAATGTTCTGAAGCTTAGAGGCTGGCTCTTGCTTAATCAAACATTTGGAAAGATTTTTGATACAATGTCTGATTTCCTATCAATAAATTTGTTAAAAATACATATTGAGAAGATAATGTGAATCATGTGAATGACCGATTGTGGCTTGCAGAGCGTTTGTTGAAGATATCGTTCATATAAAATGAAATAATTATAGTAATTTATATTATTTCTATTCAAATAGATTGAACTTAATATTAACAAACATAATTCAAATATCACCTTTTTTTTCCTTTAAATATTTATATTTTACTAGCTCGAATGAAGAATTTCAGAGCTCTATTTGAAACTAAAAGACAAGGACAGTTTCTTTCTTCAAGATAAATCTAAAAAATTTAGAATCCTTATTGAGACCAATCAATGATTTCCAATTATTTCAATAAATATATTTAAAAATATAACCGTTAAATGCAATAGGATTGAAGTTTTTATTATTAAATATACTATAAAAACCATTTAAATTAAATTTTTTACTTTCTTTATTAATTAGTAAACATAACAAAGTTATGTATCAATTTTCAGATCTCTATCCCTTTTAGTTATTGAGATATGATAAATGAATAATAGTAATTTTTATCGATTGAGTTAAAAATTCTGAAATAAACATTAATACACTGAAAATGATGTTTTGATTGTTTCTATCAATATGTTTGAATATAAAATAGTTTTGAGCCGGAAGATTTAATTATTCTTTCATTCTTAAGAACATATTGCAACTACTCAATCTTATAAGCCATTAATTATAGTATTTATGAAATATACAAGTATAAGTATATGTATCTTTATCAGAGCATGGAGTATGTAGAATGGAAGTAAAGTACTTAGAGTTTGGAATACCTTTCTTTTTCACCAATTAAGTACAACAAACCATCATGCCAATTTCTAAACCTGTATCTCTTTTAGTTTCAGAGATAAGACATGTGGCTGATAACTCTCTGCGTAGCTACATTTTCAAATATATACATTAATAAATTGAAATTAAATTTTTTTTTTTCATCACTGCAAAACATCTTATTATTCTTATGAATATATTTAAAAAACAGAATAATTAAATGTATTAGAATTCGACTTTTTATGCTTATTTTAATGTAATATGAATTAGTTTGATAAATGGCTTTTATAAGAAATTGGGTCTTTCGGCTATTCTAAGATATTCTTTTGCATTAAGTAAATAAAGAAACAAATAACTTAGAGTTTTGGAATAGCTTTCTATATTATTTATAAAACATAACAAAGATATATATCAATTTTCAGATCTCTATCTCTTTTGGTTTCTGAGATATGAAAAAGTGGGGAATAGTGATTTTCATCGATTGAGTTAAAAATTCTGAAACAGAAATTAATATACTTAAAATGATGTTTTAATTGTTTCTATCAATATATTTGATTATAAAATAGTAATGAGCAGTAACATTTAATTATTCTTTCATTTTTAAGAACACATTACAACTACTCAATCTTATAAACCATTGATTATAATACCCTAGTGGAAATCGAATCTGTGAATAACTGGGAATAACTGTTATAAACTGTTCAGTTTGAGACAGGAATAACAATTATTCCCAGTTATTCCCAGTTATTTACAGTTTAATTTAAAAATAATTTTAAAAATCAGAGGTACAAATAAAAGTTATTCCCAGTTATTTCCAGTTATTCCCAGTTACTTCCAGTAAAATTGAGAAATATTTTAAAAATCAGAGGTACGAATAACAGTTATTCCCAGTTATTTGTACCTCTGTTTTTTCAAATTATTTTTAAGCTAAACTGTAAATAACTGGGAATAACTAAGAATAACTGGAAATAACTGGGAATAACTGGGAATAACTGTTATTCTTGTCTCAAACTGAACAGTTTATAACAGTTATTCCCAGTTATTACCAGTTATTTCCAGTTATTTCCAGTTATTTCCAGTTATTCCCAGTTATTCACAGATTCGATTTCCACTAGAATAGTTATGAAATATATAAGTATAAGTGTGTCTTCACAAGATAGTCATTAAAAATTTAAAGTATCATTATGCAATATGCAGAATAGAAATATACGATAAATAATCAATGAAATACTATCTTTTCAATTGATTAAATACAAGAAACCATTGTGCTAATTTCTAGATCTCTATCTCTTTTAGTTTCAGAGATCATAAATATAGCTGATAGCTCTCCGCATAGCTTTATTTTTAAATATTTATATTAATAAATTAAAACTAATTTTTTTATACTTCAAAACATATTATTACTGTTCTTATGAATATATTTAAATATAAAATGACTAAAAGTAACCAAGTTAAACTATTTTAAATTAAAAAAAAACTAGGCATGGTTTCTTGTTGCATGTGAATCTTTCATGCGAACTTATATGCATGTATTAGAATGGCGAAAAAAAATTTTTTTAACAAAAAACAAAACCGACTTCAAAAAAATGCATTAAAAAGTTACAAATAATTTATAATCTTTAATAATTATACGTATAGTACGCATCTAACTCAACACATGTGTTGCAAACATATTATAGATTATCTTATTATTTGTAAACAGCACAAACAAATTATATTATCGTTTAATTCACGAAAAAATATTATTGAAGTCGGCATCAAATTCTACATCTGTACAGAAAGATTCAACAACTTGACGCTGACTTCGAAAATATTTTTTCGTGAATTAAACGATAATATAATTTGTTTGTGCTGTTTACAAATAATAAGATAATCTATAATATGTTTGCAACACATGTGTTGAGTTAGATGCGTACTATACGTATAATTATTAAAGATTATAAATTATTTTTAACTTTTTAGTGCATTTTTTTGAAGTCAGTTTTGTTTTTTGTTAAAAAAAATTTTTTTTGTAACTGTTTAGTGCATTTTTTTTAAATTGGTTTTGTTTTTTGTTAAAAAATTTTTTAGTGTATCCCCCTACTAAAAGTGCAAATATAGGTAGACCCACTAATTATGCCTAACTTCCATTATCAATTCATAACGCATGCATTAGTACATTATACCAAGCAATGTATAGGAGGAAAGAGAGAAGGCCCAACGGCACAGTGTCGTTGTGTGTGCATGTATACATATTGAAGCTTAGGTAAGAGAGGGAGAGCGAGAGAGAGAGAGGGAGAGAGAGAGAGAGAGAGAGAGAGAAAACAAAACTCCGAGTTTTCTCAATTTGATAATTGGGTCATACAAACCGAATATTGGCCCAATAATTATAGGACACGTATGGGACCTTCCTGCAGACATTCTCTATCAGATAAGAAAAAGTTTTTTTGAATCGGTTAAGAAATGACGGAGTCATGAGGTAACAGACATAAAAAAAAAAAAAAAAAAAAAAATTTAATCGAATTGAGAACCTCCTCCTTTTTGAAGTCGGTTAAAAATCAAGTAGATCACTATTATTTTTTTCGAGTTATTTTAGCTTTTACAACTATACTATGCACTTAGATAATGCTAATAAATTATAGTTAATATTCGTTGTAATGATCATTATATTTAATTTCTAAGTGTATACGTATATACATATATATTGTATATATATTGTATATATATATATATTTACATATATATGTATATATATATATTCACAATTAATAATTATTAATGCCTAAATAATTTATGAAAATTATGATACATTCCTATTATACAAGTTTTAAAATTTCTCGAGTAAGGTGGCTCGGTGGCGTCGTGGTATACGTGCTTGCCTCGCATCTAAAGGGTCGTGAGTTCAATACCGACAAAAGTCAAAAAATTTTTTTAATGTTTAAATAATTTTTATTTGATTTATAATAATCAAATAAATATAAAAAAAAGTATTAAAAAAAATAAAAGTTAAATAAATATAAAAAAATATTTAAAAATAAAAATTATGAAACTTTCGAAATTACGCAGCAGCTTCATCACAGCACGCAGCCGGCCGCCAGCAGCTCGCCCTCTCGCTATGGGGTTCTTGGCTCATGGCATTTCTGGCTCACGACATTCTGGTTCACCTGCATTTCCGGCTCACGACATTTCTGGCTCACTACATTTCTAACCCACTTGACTCTCAAAGTCACTGAGTTAAAAATGCAGTGAGCTAGAAATGTAGTGAGCTAGAAATGCAGTGAACCAGAAATACAGTGAGCCAGAAATGCAGTGAACCGGAAACCCCATAGTTTATCTACTCATCACCAATCAAAATAAAATTTTTTTTTACAATTTCAATTTTTCGCCAGTAGGCATATCTATATAAGCAATTAAAAACTGCTGAAATAATAGACTTACGATCAAAAATGTATTCAAGGGTAGGACGGAGGTCACTTCCTTCTAAAATAATTTATTAATATTTTAATTCCAAGTTCACGAGTAAATGGTTAGATCGAGTTCTTCTAGGCAACAGGAAGAATTCCAGAGGACAAGAATAAATTTACTGCACTGGTCAAATGAGGTATTATGGAGTTACCAATAGTTTTCAACATATCAGTCAAAAGATCATCTGGATCAACTCTTAGAAGAAGCTAGCTGTAAGAACGAGTGAACAGTAGAGTAGCTAACTTCAGCAAAATTGAAGACTGGCAAATCCTCGCATAATGGTATAGTAAGGACTCTTTTAATTTCACTATCCGTCAAAGCAGGTGACATAGAGAAGATAAAGGTGTAGTGAGATAGTAAGGTTTTAGTTGAACAATATTGTAAAGGTGAAGGTAAAATTTTCTTCAAGAGTCCAATTTTACAAGGAATCGACCAGCAATTACTGGAATTTATTGAAGTGGACAATTGATTTAAAATATCAATTTTTTGCGTTATCGAGAGAATAGGAAACCCCTTTTCTTAACTTTTCATAGTAAAAAATACATGAGATGGAACCCGAATAAACAGCGCTCTGGTAAGCTCTGTCTTACTCACGCATCTTAGCACGAACATCAGATGCAACCTATGATTTCTTTTAAACAGAAAAATTATGACATTTAACCGGAGTAAAATGATCAAAGGACAGTACAAAAACAGAAGACAAACTATTTACAACAGTGTCTATTTGGTTTGTAATAGACCCAATAGAAACACAGCTTACTTGCGTTTGTAAAGCAAGGTCAGAGGAGATTAACCTTCTGACAGCCAGGATGACGATATGGCGTCATTCCATGATTGGCTCACATATACTGTTACTTAAGAAACATTTGTATGGAAAATTTCGAGAAAGTTACACTTTTCCAGTAGAAAAAATGTCGGCAGTCAGAAGGTTAATGATTCAATCTATTAATATTAGTATTTTTAAGATTCTGAGAGTATGATTTTTTTACGAGGTTAGGTGGTTTATAAACTCTGTATATGATCGTTATTACGTCATGACCTGTGATAAATGGTGCTGATAGATCATTTATTTTTGTCCTTTTTTAATCTGAATCTCAACTTTATTATATATTGTGTCATGAAACGAATTTTTAAATTAGTATTATTCAATAACTAAATAGTAATAAAAAGATATAATTTTTTCATAAATTATTGATTTTTTCAATAATATAGCATAAAAGAAAAAAATAATTTGACATTAGTGAGTAATACAATAATCAATGATTGTTAATCAAAAAGATGTATTATTTGTAAGATATTAAAAGAAAACAGGCACGTTTGTTCTAAATTTATCCTATAGCAGGTGACTCATCTTTGTCCTTCCATATTAAAAAAATGAAATTTCATTTTTAACTGCAGAATGTTAAAAAAAAGGAAGCCTTATTTTTCACCATGAAAATAGTTATTATACATTGTTTTGAAATGATATTAAATTAGTATGTGGAAATGTTCCTTTTACCACGGAATTTCAGGCAAAATTTGTAACTACACAGCGTAAAAAGTTTTTTTAACTTCAAAGGTGTTTTTGAATAGAAGAAATACGGTGCAAAGAAATGAATTTATTTGAGTCAAAGAAAAATCATTTTCAAATTCATAAAATAATTTTTAAAATAAAAAAAAACCTTTAAATATTCTTTAGTAAAATATTATATTCGAAAAAAAAATGTTCGAATTTAGAAAAATATCTTATTAACTTTAAGAAATTAGTTACTTCCAAAATAGTGTTGAAAGTCAGTAAAACTTTCTTAAAAACAATGCTATATTTTTTTTTCGAAAAAATGTAATATTTATTTAAAATAATTTTTATATAAAAATGAAAAAAATATCTTAAATCAAATAATTTTTTAATTCAAAGACATCATTTTTAAATTGAACAAATTAGTTCATGACTTCGATAAATCTATCTCTATTCAACAATAGAATGTTAGTTGGTGCAAAAAAGTGGTGTAATTGATTACATTTCTTTACATTACAAAGAGGATTTTAAATTGAAAAAAAAAATTGTCAGAATAAAGAAAATATAACTGAAAAACTTTAAAAATTTTCTCATTTCAATAGAGTAATTATTATTTTGATTAAAAATGTACATTTCAGTAAAAAAAAATTTCACAACAATTATTTATAAACATAATTACAAAAAATAAATTTTAATTAAAATAATTATTTAACTCTTTTAAAAAAATATTTCTTTGAATGAAAAACTAATTCCTTGAATCAAAAGAGTTTCAGTAATTAAAAAAAATTGAAATTTATATTGCAGAAAAAGAACTTAAATTTGTTGAAACATTTATTTAAATTAATATTTTAAATTTACTTGTGAAAAATTATTTCTATGCTTAAAAGTGATGTTTCATGTTTTCAAAATAATATATTCTTCTACAAAAAAATATTTTTTAGGCTTGAAAAATTCAGATATATTTTTAAAGAAAAATAATATTTCTTCAATGAATAGTTACTTCTATTTGGTACGCAGAAATTAATTAATACGCAATATTTTTTATATGCATAAAAATATTTTATTGAAGGAAAAAAATTTTATTCTAATTATTTAACTTCATTTTTATTTTGACATTACGAGATATAAATTTAAAATAAAATTAATAATTTCCAGTATGAGATATTGTTAAGTTCAAGAAATATCTTATGTATGTTGAGAAATATTTTATTGATATTTAAAAATTTTATTTTCACTGATGGAATAAATGATATGAATAAAAAAAATATTTCACCGATTGCCCGAAAGAATATATTCGATACAATGAAATTTTTTTCGTTACTAATTCATTTTTTTTCCAGTGTAGCTATTAGATCAAATAACGGTTGTATCATCTGTCTTTCATTCTTATCATGGAGAGACAAAGACAGAATTAGGTTCAAGTAACAACCGCTACTTGAGTTAGGTCTATGAATAGAAGCCTAAAATCGTCTATGATAATAAAAATTTATATGGTTGGAATATATATTCAGTATAGATTAAATTACAAATATGATTCTCTTCATTAAGAAATAATAAGTTGATTGGAAAAAAAATTTTTTCTCATTTATTTTTAGTCTATTTTCAATTATAATAAATTTTATTAAAAACGGAGCAAATTATTTTAACAGATTTTAACAATGAAAATAATACTTTTAATTTATTAAGAAATAATATTTTTAATCATATTTAAAAGTATTATGAAAATAATTTCAATTTGCAAAATTTATAGTGAAGGATTAAATATTTTCATCTTACCTGCCAGAAATAAAATATTGGCTCTTGAATATTCGCTATTGTGATCCAAAGGATTACAGTGAATTTAACAGTAGTGATTTTTAACGAAGTGGAATCCGTTATTATTGAAGTCCTCTCAATCGTCTGGCGCGAAAGAACAAGAGTATCTTTTTTTTGTACTTTTCTAATACATCGGCTTTGTTCCAGATGCTTCTCGGGATTGCGCACGCCGTATTCGCAAATTTTATATATATATATATATATATATATATATATATATATATATATATATATATATACATATATATATATCCATGAGCATTTGGAACAAAGCCCATGTGTTGCTTATGTATTATATATACAAGGTGGGCCAACAGTACCGGAACGGCGAACTAACTCTGCGGGATTGTATTTTAGGAGAAAAAGCTTAGAACAAAAGATAGAGGATATTTTCTTAGCTATTCGACGGTGATAATGACCATGACCTTGACCATAACCTTGAATGTCATTTCAAGGTCAAGTTAATTTCTTTAAATGGGAACCCATAATTTTCACCTCAGAAATGAAAAGAGCGGAAAATTTTACGTAAATACATATCTGGACGTAAAATTTTCCGCTCTTTTCATTTCTGAGGTGAAAATTATGGGTTCCCATTTAAAGAAATTAACTTGACCCTGAAATGACATTCAAGGTTATGGTCAAGGTCATGATCATTATCACCGTCGAATAACTAAGAAAATATCCTCTATCTTTTGTTCTAAGCTTTTTCTCCTAAAATGCAATCCCGCAGAGATAGTTTGCCGTTCTGGTACTTTTGGCCCACCCTGTATATATATACATATATATATATATATACATATATGCAACTATATATCTCTATATAGTTGTAAGAAAAATTAAGATCTAGCCCCCCCCCCTTGGTCGCCCCCTGGCCCCTCCCTAAATAACGATATAATTAGTTCAAAATTTAGCTATTTTTGAATGACATGCTCAACCTTGGTCGCTCCTTGGTCCCCCCCCCCTGGTTTTTTATAATTTAAGTTTATATATTCATTAATTTTATATATTATTTATCTATTAATATGTCTTGTATATAAACATATTGTCACTGTACATAGTGTTGACATACGACTTTCCACACCATCTTACATTTTGAACAATAATAAATACTTTATATGACATTGAATGTAACTCATTTAACGAATGTTAATTATCGAATTCAATAAATTTTAATTATACTTGATGAATCAAGAAAAAGTAAAAAGTGTGAAATATAGAGGTATCGTTATGGCGCGTTAGGTTTTTTATTTTAATGGAAACCCTCGCCAGGAGCCCTAAAAACCACTATAGCTTATATTAATTTGTAGTATATTCTTTCAATCGCTGTTAGCAGATAGTTTTTTTATTGGACTTTTTTAACGAAATTATTTTATTAATTATTGCTAGAAAGAGCAGACATATTTTTATAAATTTTTTTAATTGCTGCTCAAAAAGTAATTGTTTTATTTGATAATAAAAAAAACGCTGCCAAGTGCTTTGGCGCAATGCTTTCTCATAGAGCACATTGAGTTAGAGTAATTTGATTTTATTCTTTTAAATACGATTTTAATATAAATGTCCCTATCCTCTGTATTGAAGGCTGTCTTAATACCTACGAAAACTATATGAATTTTACTCTTTCTTACTTTTGCCATTTGAATAATGTGATTTTATGATCCTCTAAAATTAAAAATGCGTTTATAAAATTAATTTTCCCAAGCTTGTCTTCTTAACACTATAACCAATAACTTGCATACAAATTTTAGAACATTTTCATCGAATAGTTTACAAAAAATACCAAATAATTGAAAAATAAACATTGTTTTAAAATTTTCAAAACGCTTTAACGTTACAACTACGCTAAGAAAATCAGTTTTCAAAAGTTCATTTTATTTAGGCAATCGTAAATAATTTCTATACATAATTTTAAGCTACTTCATCGAGTAGTTTACGTAAAATACCAAAAAAAAGTAAAATTCTAGTCAAAATTTAAAAAATGCTCTAAAATTAAAGCTGCGCTAAGAAAATAAGTTTTTCCAAGCTTGCTTTAATTAGGCAATAACAAATAATTTGTATGAAAATTTTTGAGCAAATCTAGCGAATGGCTTTTGTGTAATAGAAAAAAAATAAAATATGAACATTTTCTCCAAAATTTTTAAAATGCTCTAAAATTAGAACTACGCTAAGAAAATAAGTTTTCCAAAGCTTGATTTATTCAGATAATAGTGAATAATTTCCATAAAAATTTTTGAGCAAGTTTACCGAATGATTTTTGTGTAATAGAAAAGAAATAAAAATAAAAATTTTTTTCAAAATTTTCAAAATGCTCTAAAATTAAATATGCGCTAAGAAAATTGAAGAAAATTAGTTTTTAAAAGTTCATTTTATTTTGACAATCATAAATACTTTCCATATATAATTTGAAGCTCCTTCATCGAGTAGTTTACGTAAAATATAAAAAAAATTAGAAAAATTTTATTCAAAATTTTCAAAATGCTCTAAAATTAAAACTGCACTGAGAAAATAAGTTTTTCAAAGCTTGTTTTATTGAGGCCATTGCAAATGATTTCCATAAAAATTTTCGAGCAACTCTATCGAATGATTTTTGTGTAATAGAAAAAAAAATGAAAAATAGAGATTTTCTCCAAAATTTTCAAAATGCTCTAGAATTGAAACTACGCTAAGAAAATAAGTGTTCCAAAGCTTTTTTTCTTTAGACAATAGCGAATAACTTGCATACAAATTTAGAAACAAATCCATCGAATAGTTGTCGTAAAATAAAAAATAAAAAAAAAAATTTTTTTTCGAAATTTTCAAAATGCTCTAAAATTAAAAGTGCGCTAAGAAAATCAGTTGGTAAAAGTTTTTCTTCTTTTAACATTCGCAAATAATGTCCATAGAAATTTTCAAGCAAATTCTTTGAGTAGTTTAGGTAAAATACCAAAAAAATGAAAAATCAAAATTTTTTTAAAATTCTTAAAATGGTTAAAAAAAAAAAATTAAGCTGAGAAGATCAATTTTCAATAGCTTCCCCCCTCCCCAGTTAGACAAAAAACTTAATTACATGCAAAATTTGAAGCAAATCCATCGAGTAGTTCTCGAGATATTATTGGCGTACTGAAATCATACACACACACACACACACACACATACATACAGACATTTTCTGGAAACCACTTTTTTCGACTTCCTGAGTCTGAATATGTACAAATTAATGAAAAATTAGAAAAAAATTTTTTTATCGATACAATGCTTTCTCTATGAGAAAGCAAAAAGAAAAAAGTTTATAATTGTCGCTTTTAAGAGGAGGTCACGTACCTCTGTCCTTTTCTAATCAAAGAAATGATTTTTTTACAAAAACTAATAACTTTATCAAAAAATGAAGAGAAAGCCGCATCTTGCATCAAAAAAAGCAATATTTTCTTTGATAAGAAGTTTCTCGAAGAAGGTTTTCTTGAAAACGAAGCAATTAAATTAATTCTTTCTTATCAAAGAAAATATTGCTTTTTTTATTACGAGATGCGGCTTTCTTTTCATTTTTTGATAAAGTTATTAGTTTCTGTAAAAAAATAAATTTTTTTATTAGAAGAGGACAGAGATACGTGACCTCCTCTTAACTGATCAATTTTTTTTATATTTAAAAAAAACAGACAAATTACTTGAAGTGTCGCTAAATAAGCAGACGTATTTTTTAATTGTTGCTATTAGCAGATCAATTTTAATAACTGTCGCTAAAAAGAACAAACAAATTTTCTTAATTTTAACTAAATAAAGCAGACATTTTTCGACTGTCATTAATAAAAGACCGAGTTTTTAACTGTCGCTAAAAAAACAATAATTAAAGTACTGTTGAAAAAAAGATACGTAATTTTTAAGTGTCGCTATTAGCAGACCTATTTTAATTGTTTTCCTTAACAAAATTATTTTGTTAATTGACGCTAAAAAGAGCAGACATTTTTATAAATTTTTTTAATTGTTGCTAAGAAAGAAATTGTTTTAATTAATAATGAAAAAAAAGAAAAATTTTTATGATTGTCGCTTTTAGCTGACTCGTTTCTTTACAATTTCTAAAAAAAGCAGACAAATTACTTTATTAAGTAATAAAATTCAAAAAATATATTAATTAAGAAAATTCCTTATTCATATTTTTTATAAAACCAAAAATTTAAATTTAATATTGTGTTGTATTTATACCATGTTTCGGGGAGGTTGGCGAGTGGAGCGAGCAGGGGGGTACCCCCTAGTATATATATATATATATATGTATTGCATCGTATGGATGCGTTCACAGACTTTTCATTGTCTCGCTTAGGAAATTACGTTCACATACAAATGGCTGTGTTAAACACGCTTTTCGAAGTTGCGCACCAGTAATGCTTAGTATATTGCTGTATTCGAAAATCCACTGCACATACTGGGGGTTACTTTATAGATAAGCTGTATCGACCAATAAGAAAGCTTCTTTAGAGCTATTTAACATTTCTTCAGAGCATATATAATACATAGGCAATACATGGGTTTTGTTCCAAATGCTCGCGATATATATATACATATGTATATATATATGTATATATAAATTTTGCGAATACGGCGTGCGCAACTCCGAGAAGCATTTGGAACAAAGCCGATGTATAAGAGTACGAAAAAAAGATACTCTTGTGTCTTTTGTGTCAGACCATTGTGAGGACTTTGATAATAACGGATTTCACTGCGTTAAAAATAATCACCGTCAACTTCACTGTAATCCTTCGAGTCACAAAGGCGAATATTCGAGAGCCAACATTTTATTTCTTGCAGGTAAGATAAAAATATTTAATCCTTTACTATGAATTTTAAAAATTGAAATTATTTTCATTATTTGAATAAGATTAAAAGTATTATTTCTAAATAAATTAAAAGTATTATTTCCATTGTTGAAATATGTTAAAATAAATTGCTCGGTTTTTAATAAAATTTATTATAATTGAAAATATATTAAAATTATATTAAAATAAATTTTTTTCCAATCAACTTATTATTTCTTAATGAAGAAAATAGTATTTGTTATTTATTCTATTTTGAATATATATTCCAACCATATAAATTTTTATTTTTATCATAGACGATCTTAGACTCCTATTCATATACCTAACTCGAGTAGCGGTTGTTACTTGAACTTAATTCTGTCTTTGTCGATCCATAATAAGAATAAATGATGGATGATAAAACCGTTACTTGAGATCTAATAACTACACTGGAAAAAAAATTTCTCTGTAATGAGGAAAATTTTATTGTATCGAATAGATTCTTTCTGGCAATAGTTGAAATACTTTTTGTATCAATATCATTTATTCCATCAATGAAAATAACATTTTTAAATATCAATAAGATATTGCTCGACATAGATAAGATATTTCATAAATTTAAAAATATCTCATACTGAAAATTATTAATTTTATTTTAAATTAATATTTCGTAATAAAAATGAAATTTTTTTCCTCCAATAAAATATTTTTATGCATCTAAACAATATTTCAAATTAATTAATTTCTTCGTACCAAATATTGGCCAGGGGGAATTTTTAATTGATTTTTCCTGGTCTCCTAGTTCGATTCCACAGAGAAAAATTCAGAAAAATTTTTCCAAAATTTTCCAGAGGATTAAACTCCGGTATACTACGGCATAAGCCAAGAGCGTTAGCCCCTGCGCTACCACTGATTCTACTTATAGGTATAAACTTATTTTAAATAAATGAGAATCGGAAAAGAGTAAATATGTATTAATTTAAAGAACGATCCGAGAAAAATCATCCCTACTGAAAATATTGTATGAACTCTCATGTGAGATCTCATATGAAATCACCTATGAAATCTCATATATATTCGTTGAATTTTGAAAATAAAATCAGTACATGTGAGATCTCATGTCAGATCGCACATATATTTATTTTATTTTAAAAATTTAACAAATATACATTCGATTTTATATGCGATCTCATAGGCGATTTCATGTGACATCTCATATGCAATCTCGTGTGCGATCTCATATGTGATCTCACATGGGATCTCTTATATATTTTATTTTATTTAAAAAATTTGAAATAGTATATTACGCACCAAGGGAGGGAAGGGGGACATTCTAACCCGCGCGTATGTTATCGCCCGAGCCGAAGGCGAGGGCGATAAACGCGCGGGTTAAGATGTCCCCCTTCACTCCCGTGGCGCGTATACAATTTTTTACCATAGCCAAGCCGAAAGTTGTCAACTAAAATTACGTATAACGTAAACGTTATGCTATATTGTTCTACTAGATACACTACACGATATCACACTACACGGTAACACTCGTAATGATAATTCATTAATAAAAAAAGATGTTATGAATTATTCTAATTTTTCATTACACACATTATTAAAGATTTTATGCTTTGTTTTACTATATACACTACACGATAACACACTACACAATAACACTCGTAATGATAGTTCATTAATAAAAAAAAAATTTATTATTTATTCTGTTAGAGTTATTATTCGATACACTCTGTATCAATGCACACATTTTTCATCACACACATTTTTAACTAAATATAATAATATAATACAATGTATACATATGCATTATAATGTATACATTTTGTTTTTTTTGTTTCAAATTTAAGAGATTTTGAAAAAGAAACAGAAAAAGATTTTGATATCTGCCTTTGTTTTGTTCTTACTATGACTTTTGATGAAGAGCAAAGAGGCTAGGTATATTAGACATTATATGGGGAAAAGAAAGAGACGGAGAGATATAACGTATGCTATACTCTGTCGTTAGCGCCTGCGCAGAACGTTCTTTTTGCTTCCTGCCCCGGCAAGAATGTGAGACTTTCGGTTGAAGTAGTGGGGATGAAAGTGGAAACTTTCGGGTTGGATATGGTAAAAAAGATATTTATTACTTTTTTATTTTTTTCAGCTTGTTCTTTAAATTTTAACAAATTTTGACATTAGCTATATTAATACCATTATTTTAGTTAGAATAAAAAATCCTTTGAAGCTTTTATTTTTTTATGAACTTAAATCGCAAATTAGACATTAAAGTTGACAAACCTAAATTCAAAATACTATAAATTGGAAACTTGTATATAACTTTTCAAATATAAGATTTCGGTAGATCTCTTTAGTTTTCCGCACTCAAGTTGAATCCTACTACTTCTTTTCTTGAAGTGAAAAAACCTGATTGAATTCTCCATTTACTCATAAAGTTGGATAACAAATATTATCAGAAGGGGGAGCTTCATTATGTTCTCAATGTATTTAATTACATTAATATTATAAATACGTATTCAAATACAGAACAATGCATCTTGCCCGGGGTTAGTATTCCTTATTTTAGCCACTTCATTTAATTTGCATTGTATTTCATGGCGTCACTTTCCACTTTAGATCAGCTTTCAACTAACTTTACCGATCAAAAATAGCTAGAAAAGATATTTTGTTTTCATTTATTTTTTTCGGCTTATTCTTCGAATTTGGACAAATTTACGCGCTTTCGCTTCTCATTTGTTAAAACAAATAAATATTTACAAGTGAAAAAATTTTGATATGTATTTTTATCAAAAATAAACGAAATTACTTATTTGGCTACTTTCGATAGGTAAAAAAGGTCTAAACCTCATCTTCAAGAGTAAGCTGGAGCAAATGTGGTTACCGACCGAGAAGTAAAAATATTATTTAATCATAAATTAAATAATTATACTGTTTTCAAAAGAAATTGTTATCAAGCGCAATTTTTCATACATACATGATTGTATAATAGATGTTTATTTCATAATATTCATCATATTTTTAAAGAAAAGTAGGTAACCGTACTTACAGTTTAATAAACACTTGTATAAAATTTTAAAATTTTTTAAATTTTCTTCAATTATTTTGGTGAGTGCAATAGAGAAATAAATTTCGTGAATGTATTTAAAATTTTAACTCATTTCATCACGTTAAGTAGGAGAAAATTAAACAATGGATGTTCAATTCTCGGTCGGTATCGAATCTGCTTCGACTTGCTCTTTACAAATAGCATAATAATAAGATAAATTTATCATCTTACTTTTAACGTTTGGACTTAAATTGCATGCAAATATAATTCCTATTATGAAAACTATGTGAATAGTCTGTATAAATATGATTATTTATCATGGTTTGAAATTATATTCGGGCACGATCTTAAAATTTTTCAGATTACGGTAGATTTACGACTGAATCAGGAAAACAAGCAATAAGATTGCGATTATACTCTAAAATAAAAGTAAAATTAATAATTCTTGAGTTAGAAAAACCTATATTATTTAAATCTGTAAGACGCTATTGTAAATGATATGTAAGAATAATTTACCAGTATGATAAAAAAAAGATATTAAGTACCAAGTCACTGTCAGTTCATTGAAGGTAGTTTGTCATAATGTTCTACCAAATCAATAAAGCTGCAACTGTTTTTACGGCGACATGCAAATTGTATAACAATTGGTTAGACGTGTTATGCTGTAAATCTAAACCAGATGCAGTGTGCGTCATAGAACGACACTACCTATTGATTAGAAAAACTGTCATTAATCAGTGAACTGACCCCGAGCCTCGTATACATGATTTCGTCTGCGATATGAAATAAGTATCTCAATTTGTGAATACACAAATTCTGTACAAATATTTGTATACGAACAGGATCGCTCCAGACCTCACTGAAAAGTGATGGCCTTCTTGAGTGTAAAAGGCGATATGCATAATTGTAGTGACTAGTATCTTAACTAATACTTGTAAATAACGTCTAAATCTTCGTAGAATATTTGTTTTTATTATTATTCAATCGCCAAGTATAATTACGTTCGAATATAGTTTAAAACCATAATCCATAATAGCATACTTTCCCACATAGCATGAAAGATTCGGGAAGCTTTCATCGAAAGATTCGAGAAAGATTCCAATGTAAGCTTCTAGCAAGCTTCCTGGAAACTAAATGAAAGTTTCGAGAAGCTTTCATTAGAATCTTTCATGTAAGTTTCATGGAAGGTTCAGGAAAGCTTACATGTAATATTCCATGAGGGCTAAATGGAACATTACAAAATAGCTTCCAGTAAGCTTGCAAAAAGATTACATGCAATATTACAGAAACGTGATTTGGAAGATTGCAATATGTCTTGCAGGAAGCTTCCAGTAATATTTTGTGGAAGATTCCATTCAAATTTCCTGCAGCTTTCAACGGAATGTTACAGGAAGAATATTTTAATGTTCACGAGAGGTTACCAGTATCTTGTCACGAAGATTCCTTGTTAGCTTCCCGAAAGCTAAATAAAAGTTTCGGGAAGCTTACATTGGAATCTTTTATATAAGCTTTACGGAAGGTTTGAGAAAACCAACATGTAATATTCCATGAGGGCTAAATGTAACATTACAAAATAGCTTCCAGTAAGCTTCCAGGAAGATTACATGTATCATTACAGAAACGTTATTCGGTAGATTACATTATGTCTTGCAGGAAGCTTCCAGTAATATTTTGTTTAAGATTCCATTCAAACTTCCTGCAGCCTCCCACGGCATATTACAAGAAAAATATTTCAATGTTTACAGAAGGTTACCAGTAACTTGTCAGGAAGATTCCCTGTAAGCTTCCCGAAAGCTAAATGAAAGTTTCGGGAAGCTTCCATTGGAATCTTTCATGTAAGCTTAACGGAAGGTTCAGAGAAGTTAACATGTAATATTCCATGAGATCTAAATGAAACATTACAAAATAGCTTCCTGTAAGCTTTCTGAAAGATTACATGCGATATTGCAGAAACGTTATTCGGAAGATTACATTATATCTTGCAGGAAGCTTCCAGTAATATTTTGTGGAAGATTCTATTCAAACTTCCTGCAGCATTCCGTGGAATGTTATAGGAAAAATATTTTATTGTTTACGAAAGGTTACCAGTAACTTATCAGGAAGATTTCCTGTAAGCTTTCCGAAAGCTAAATGAAAGTTTCGGGAAGCTTCCATTGGAATCTTTTATATAAGCTTTACGAAAGGTTCGAGAAAACCAACATATAATATTCCATGAGAGCTAAATGTAACATTACAAAATAGCTTCCAGTAAGCTCCCGGAAAGATTACATGTAACATTTCAGAAACGTTATTCGGAAGATTATATTATATCTTGCAGGAAGCTTCCGGTAATATTTTGTGCAAGATTCCATTCAAACTTCCTGCAGCCTTCTGTGGAATGTCATAGGAAAAATATTTTATTGTTTACGAAAGGTTACCAGTAACTTATCGGGAAGATTTTCTGTAAGCTTTTCGGAAGCTAAATAAAAGTTTCAGGAAGATTTCATTGGAATCTTCCATGTAAGCCTTACGGAAGGTTCAGGGAAGCTTACATGTAATATTCCATAAGGGCCAAATGGAATATTACAAGATAGCTTCCAGTAAGTTTCCGAAAAGTTATATCTGAATGTTATTTGAAAGATTACTTTACATTTTGCAGGAAGCTTGCAGTAATATTTTGCGGAAAATTCTATTCAAACTTTTTGCAGCCTTTCACAGAATATTACAGGAAGGATATATTAATGTTCACGGAAAAATATTGCAAAGTTTCAGAAAAAAATACATTAGTTTGTAGTAAATATCATGAAAATATTCAGTTGAATTTTTAAATAAATCTATTCCTTTGTTTATAGGAATTTTGTATTCCTGGTACAAAATCGAATAATTTTTATATATATCATTGGACTTCAACATTTTAAATAACTGATGAATGAATTTATTTAAAAAATTCATAGAATAATCTTCATGGTACATACTATAAGCTAATGCATTTTTTTTCTAAAATTTTACAATAAAATGAAAATTCAGGCAATATTTATAAGTACAGGTGTAGTGTCTGCCTTACATTAATTTAATTTTATAGATTAAAAATATTGTCTTTTCTTCTATTAAATTAATGTCTCATATTCTTTTTAATTTACAAAATTTATGGTAGATTATTCAAATATGAAGTAAAACATATTACATTTTGAATGATTAAAAATTTTTTATAGCACTGCGTGAGCTAAATCCGCGTTTTCTACACCCTTTAGCGGGAGCTAACTAGAACTTTTTTGAACTGTTTAAAAAGTACTATCGTAAGAAATCTCACACTTTATTATACTGTTGAAAAAAGTATCCATATCGTAATTTCGCGTTACAATCACTCTTTATACATACATTAATACGTAGAAATATCTTTTCACTCTAAATAACACGTAGAAAATCAACAAAAATATATAAATACTTCAATCAAGTATTTAAAATATCAAGAAAACGAAAACTATAGTTTGTAAATTATCGTTGTGCCGTGAGTTGTCGAAATATATAAGACATATGAGCGATGCGCATGCGCGTACAGTGCGTATGGCCTAACGATGAGAAAGAGAGGGACGCATATACGAACAATAAACTAGATGCTTTACTTTGTTTGATTCGGGTATACATGAATCTAAATAATCGGCAAGATTTTGTATATTGTATTTAATTATTAATAAAATATCAGTGAAATTAATACTTATTAATATAATAAATTTCACATTCTTAGAATGCTTTTTTAGAAATCGTTTTTGCTTTTCTTATTTGTTTGCGAAGGGTTTAGTTTTGATAATATTAGTTTTAACTTTTTTTCGAATTATCATTCGCGGAGTGCATAGTTTTGTTGATATATAGCGTTCGTTTTTATTTACGAATTATCATTCGTGGAGCGTATAGATTTCGTTAAAATTGATTTTCTAGAGTATAGATTACGTGTGGCGGATTTATCTCACACGTGCTATAAAATAATATATGATACGCGTGCTCAAAGTGGTCCTCTTACACGACGTGCTTAGCACCCTCGCTGCGCTCGGGTGCTAACTGCACGCCGTGTAAAAAAGGACCACTTAGAGCACGTGTATCGTAATGTACTATTATAATTGTGTATAACTTTCGATAAAGAATTTTTATTATTATTGATTTTAATTAATAAAAAAGAACACAAAAAAATGTTTTTTTTACAGAAAAAGTCGTTAATTAAATAGAATTTTATAAATTAAATAAATTAATTACAAAGTCTAAATATCTTTACAATGTTTTGAATACATGACTTTTATCAAATAAAATATTTTTCTTACTATCGTGCGCAAAGTTCGAGTTTGCGCCTGCGCTTGTGTTCGCAAAGTCTTTTATTCTTCCACGCTCAGCTGACGTGCGGGAATGGAGCTAACACGGGAAATGAGATTGTGCGCGCGCACTTTCTGCGTTCACATATACCGCGCGTGAGAAACTGTAGCTATGAGCGCGTATATTTTGTGTTAAAATAAGAGAGAGAGATATATAAACAGAATCACGTTTAATAATATCGCTTATTCAGTAAGCGCGTCCTTTTCTTTTCTCTTTGTTTATGAAAATGTCCTTACAATTGCACGGACATTTTAAATTTTCATATATATAACACGCATTCTTTTATTTTCTTTTATACATATTATAACACTTTTTTTAATGTGAAAATTTTTTTCGCAATCATTTTTAGAATCATTATTTTTTAAAAATATTCTGTGCTATATGATTTGATTCTTTAATTGATTTTTCATTTAATTATTTTAATGTTTCCCTGGTAGAAATTTACTCTAGATCTGTCTAGTTTTGTATGTTAAATAATCGAGGCCTCGATAAAACTAGACAATTTTCTACCAGGGTTTGCTTACTTTTCTATATTGTATTTCTTTATTTATGAAAATCTCCAATTATAATGCTTGTACGTAGACTCTAAATTCTTATATAACAATTTTTTTTCCTTTCTCTTACACGTTTTCTAATAATTAAAAAAAAAATATTTTATTTTAATATTCTGTGCACATAATTTAATCTTATGGTTGATTTTCCATTAAATTTTTTAAAGGCGGCGGGACTCCACCCCCCTGAAACCCCCCGTCCTTTCGCCCCAAACCTAACACTTTCTTTTGTGTTGTGTCGAACTTTGCGCAGCTTAGTAGGAAAAATAGTATATGATACTCGTGCGCACGTAGGTCATCCCGCACTCGCTACGCTCGTGCGCGAACGACCTACGTTGCGCACTCGTATCGTAATGTACTATTTCCTCAAAAAGTATATTTCGTGTTCTTTTACTAACTATAAATTAATAGTAATAAAAAATTTCTACCCAAAGTTACATAATTATAAAAATTAATTCATTCAATTTGTAATCTGCTTTTTCCGTGTTTATATAATAATCCCCCATTAATTTTATAAATTAAAAATATAGTCTTTTTTGTTAAATTAATGTATGAAGATATTCTTTTTAATATCAAAAATTAATATCGGATTATTATATGAATACGAATAAAACAGATTACAAATTGAATGATTAAAAGTTTCTACACTGAAAAGGAAATTGAACTGTCACTGTTCTCTACGGTACAGTAAGTGTCATTTTTAGAATACAGTCAGTCCACGCTTCGGAAAACGAACTAGTAGTCTCTAGAGACGACTCATTACTCTCTGAGCGTAGACTTGCTATTCTCTTCGTAGAAAGAAGCCTCGCAGAGAACACTCATTAGTCTCTAGAAAACACTGCCTACTCGTTCGTAATACAATGAATGTTCGCTAGTGACACTAACGCCACTCGTCGCCGTAGAGTACAATCAGTATTCTTACCCCTTTTCAGTGTATAATTGTATAACTTTGGATAAAAAATTTCTTTTGATATTAATTTAAGTTAGTAAATAAGCACACAAAACATTTTGTTGCTTTCTTAAAGAAAAGTCTTTAATTGAATAAAGTTTTAAGAAAGAGTATTGTATTATTTATTCAAGTTTTTTAAATAAATTTATTTTAAAATCTATATAAAATGAATTTTTCGACTTCAGATAGCATGAAAATGTTTGTGTGTCAATAATACGTAGGTACATGTACATATACATTTATCTGTATACATAAAAAATATTTAAATTTTAAAAAATAGTGAAATATATACATGTGCAACATCATTTATAAAAAAAAATTATGTTTAGTCGGGAATTGAACTACCGACAAATATCATACAAGTCCGTCACCTTCGATTCGCAGTTAAGCCTACAGGGGGATACGCGTTAAATGGGCGTTGTGTCCCTAAGTGGTGAGATGATACCACACTTACTATATAAGTCGACCGTTGGCGGTTTTGAGTATGTACCCACAGCGCCTGCCCTAAAAATGTAAATGCGTCTTTATAATTATACGTAAATCCTAATATATGTCAATATGTATTGAAGTATAAATATGATATAATAGTATATAAAATTGTATGTTGTAAGTAAATATGTGTTTTGCACAGCAAATATTTATAAAATATAAAATGAAAAATAGAATGTTTAACAGAATCGTAACACAATACCTTTCGAACGGTAAAAAAGGATAAAATTAACCAAATCATATTTGAATTGTTGACTTCCCCAAAGCCTTCGGAAACACTGGAATCATCTTGGAAGCTTCTAGCATTTTTTTATGGAAGCTTCTATGAAGTATTTTTAAAATCTTACGGCAATCTTCCTTGAAAGCTTCTTGTAAGATTCAAAAGGCTTTTATACTAGCTTCCATGAAAGCTTACTGATTTCTTCCGTGGAAGCTTCCTGGAATCTCCCATTGAATCTTTCTGAAAGAAAAGTGCACGGGACATTTGACGCTTCCAGGAAGCTTTAATTGAAGCTTTCACGGAAGCTTGCATGTAAGCTTTTTGCATTATTCCGTGGAAGCTTCCATAAAGTACTTTTGGAACCTTGCGGCAATCTTCCTTGGAAACTTCTTGTAAGATTCAAAAAGACCTTTATGCTAGCTTCCATGGAGGCTTACTGATTTCTTCCACGTAAGCTTCCTGGAAGCTTCCATTGAATCTTTCTGAATGAAAAGTGCGCGGCACATTTGACGCTTCCAGGAAGCTTACATGGAAGCTTCCGGGAAGTTTCCAAACCTTTTATGGAAGCTTCCTGGAAGCTTTCTGGAAGCTTCAGTGCTATGTGGGATTAGATAACGATTGTTTTGTAGATGTAGTATAGAATCAATTAATCGCAATTATATTAATATATATAAATAAATTGAATTATGGACCAAAATTTAGATTTTAGATTTGTTGACATTGATTACAACTATAAGTCTAGGAAAAAATCAAATTTTTTTTCACACGAGATCTCACATGAGATTTCGTGTGAGATTGGGTAGCAGGAAAAATAAATTTTTTTGCATATGAGATCTCACATGAGATCTCACGTTGGATTGGGCATCAGGAAAAATAAAATTTTGCGGCACATGAGATCTCGTTTCATTTTCAATTGTGAGATCTCACGTGAGATCTTATGTCTTTTTTTTCAGTAGGGAACGTATTTATCTCCGGGGCCTACTAAACAAAAAAAGACGATTTTATTTTTTTTGCATAAAAGAATCATATCCAGCAGTTTTAGACAAATCCGTTCTCTGTATATGACGATCTCTCCTCGTAAGAGAAATCGGTTTCGTTAAAATTATTATATGATATACTATTATAATACAACTAAATAAATTGCCAAAACCAACAAATTTAGTACTTACTATATTTTAGTAATAGTATAGTTATTTAATTATTTAAGCCGGTGATATATCAGCTCATGAATATAATGAAGATTTATTTTAATTTCTACATTATATATAGATGATTCTTTATTAAATTTTCATTATTTATTATTTATATAGAAACATCTTTATTCTAATAGAGTCTTTTAGAATTTAGTTGTTCTCACTAGGACAGTATCTTACTTTTGAATCACGGATTTAGCTCAAAATTTAGGATAGTAAAGATTTTAGCATCGATAGCTAGAAGCTTCAAACTTTTCTTAAAATGAAAGCTTAAATCCTCTCAAAATAGCACTTATAGTATACCAAAATATTATTATTTCCCGTAATTATGGCGCAATACAGATTGGATTAAATTTCAATTTTCATTATTAATTGTTTCAAAAAGAAAATTCAAGTTCAATCTCTATTACGCTATAAATTTGAGAAAAAATAAAATTTGGTATACTGTAAGTGCTATTTTAAGAGGATTTGAGTTTAACTGTCATTCAAAAAAAAAGTTAGAAGTTTCTAGTTATTAATGCTAAAGAACTATATACGTTTGAATATCTTGTAACTTATTTCTTGATTTTCTTTAAGAGCATGACGAAGCTGCCCGCCTTCTAATAATATTTCCAATCCTAACTCATGAATAAACGATGCGTTTATTCGAGTTTTTTTGCTACAAAGAAAAAATTTTTAAGATTAAACTCTAGTGTGGACAACTCAAGAAATCCACCAAAATATTATACATACATAGTTATAATAGAAAATTCCAATGTATCATATTTTAAGGTTAGGTTCGTCGAGTTTGATATCTAATTTCCAATCCAAGCTCATAAAAAAATAACAAGTCCAAATGATTTTTTATTTAAACAAAAATTATTGTATAAATATAGCTTTAATGGGGACAAGTCATTACAATTGTTTAATTTATGAATTTAAAAAAAGATATTAATAAAATAAAAAAAGCAAAACTCGATTGCTGCAGCTCCGACATCCCGTTAATTGCCTGTAACTAAAGAATTATTAAGAATTGGGGTTTAAAATTCTGCTCATTCTATATTTTTAACCGACTTCAAAAAGGAAAAGATTCTCAATTCGATTGAATTTTTTTTTTTTTATTTTTATTTTTTTTTTTATATCTGTTACCTCATAACTCCGTCATTCCCAAACCGATTCGTAAAAACTTTTTTCATCTGATAGAGGATGTCTGCAGAAAGGTCCCATACGTGTCCTATAATTATTGGGCCAATATTCGGTTTGTATGAGCAAATTATCAAATTAAGAAAACCCGGGTGTTTCGTTTTCTCATTTACCTCCCTTATACTTCGCCTGCTATACTCTCTCTCTGTGTCTCTCTCTTTCTCTTTCTCTGTCTCTCTCTTTCTCTCTATCTCTCTTTCTCTGTCTCTCTCTCTCTCTCTCTCTCTCTCTCTCTGTCACTCGCTCTCTCTGTCTCTTTCTCTGTCTCTCTCTCTGTCTCTCTCTCATTCTCTCTCTCTCCTCTCTTAGATCTCACTGGTCACTACAATAAACAAAATCTCCTCTCCTCAAGCTTTTGGTGACATTAGGCCAATTTCTTTATTATCTTTTATGTCCAAGGTTCTTGAACGTCTAGTCCATGATCAACTCTACAATTACCTGACTATACGACAGCTACTGGACCCTTATCAGACTGGATTTCGAACTGGACATAGTACTCAGACCGCACTACTGAAACTAACTGAGGACATTAGACGCAATATGGACAGACGCTATGTGACGTTGCTGTTGCTATTTGATTTCAGCAAGGCATTTGATACGGTATGCCATGTCTCTCTGCTCAGAAAAATGTCTTCTCTTGACATCTCGCATTCAGTTGTGCGTTGGTTTGTGCCTTATCTCTCTGAGAGACAGCAGGCTGTTATTGATGCAGATGGTAATGCATCTGACTATGTAACATTAAATACTGGTGTTCCCCAGGGCTCTGTCCTTGGTCCACTGTTGTTTTCTATATACATCAATGATGTGGCTGCTGACTTCCATGCCGATGTGCAGCATCTTATCTATGCTGATGATCTTCAGATGTACATTCACTTCCCAATTGCTAAGTTGGCTTCTGTTACTGCTCTTATGAGTGATCAAGCTGTCAGTATTGTTAACTGGGCGACAAAAAATCATCTGAAATTAAATGTGAGCAAAACAAAGGCTATTATTATTGGATCTTATTTCTATGTCAATATGCTGCCCTCATTACACATCACTGGTGTTCCAATAAATGGTGATCTTATTAAGTTTGAATCTTCTGTTCGTAGTCTTGGTGTATGGCTTGATAGTAAGTTGAACTGGAAGGACCAAATTGCGCATGTGTGTAACAGGAGTCACTCATTGCTCTATAGATTAAATTTCTTTCGAAAAAGTACCACCATTGCACTACGTAAGCATCTTATCCGTTCTTTGCTGTTTCCTTTACTTGATTACTGTTGTTTGGTCTATATTGACCTTTCTGCTGAACTCGATCTGAGGCTTCAAAGGGTTGTAAACTCTGGTATTCGTTACATCTATGGTGTAAGTAGGCGCGAGCACATCTTTGTTTATAGGTCCTCTCTAGGCTGGTTATCCACTTTGGGTAGAAGAAACTACTTCGCTACTACCTTCTTATACAAAATGTTTTTGTCATGCTCACCTTCATATCTTTATTCTAGATATTTGTGGAGCCGGCCTGTGAGGACACTGAGGGGTGATGTGAGACCGTTAACCATTCCTTTTTCATCTACCGAGTATCACCAAAGATCGTTCCTGGTTGTGTCATCGCAACTATGGAACGGTCTACCATCATCTTTAAGAGATTCTTCATCGTTGGCATTATTCAAGGCATCAACATATTCGCACTACCTTTCCCTTGAGAATGAGCCTCTGCTCCGAGCTAGGCTTTAATTATTTTAATTACTGTATCATTATTTTAATTATATTTTTACTTAGTATCTCATTTTATATATATATACTTACGAATTTGTATTATTTTTGTTGTACAACATAATGTACAGTTAATAAATTTAAATATCTATCTAAATATCTATCTATCTCTTATCTAAGCTTGGATATGTATACATGTACACACAACAACACTGTGCCGTTGATCCTTCTCTCTTTCCTCCTATACATTGCTTGGTATAGTATACTAGTGCATGCGTTATGAATCAATAATGAAAGTCAGGCGTAATTAGTGGGTCTACCTATATTTGCGCTTTTAGTAAGGGGATTCACACAAAATTTTTTTAAAATAAACAAAATCGACTTAGAAAAAATGCACTAAACAGTTACAAAAAAAATTTTTTCAACAAAAAACAAAAGCGATTTCAAAAAAATGCACTGAACAGTTACAAATAATTTATGATCTTCAATAATTATACGCATACTACGCATTTAATTCACAAAAAAATATAATTTATTTGTACTGTTTACAAATAATTAGATAATCTATAATATGTTTGATACACATGTGTTGAGTTGGATGCGTAGTATGCGTATAATTATTAAAGATCATAAATTATTTGTAACTTTTCAGTGCATTTTTTTGAAGTCAGCTTTGATTCCGTTAAAAAATTTCTCATATCTGAAAACTTATCCTGAAGTTTAAGAAAAATCCGTGATCCAGAGGTTTGATACTCTTCTAGTCCATGTATTTTCGATCATATTTATTATATACAAACATTTCATATTTTATTATATAAGAACTTTACATTTTCATTAATAAAATCTTATCTAACTATCCCATTTAAAATCATCTTATTTTATATCTACTGTAAAAATTATTCACGTTTATAAGATCATAAAATCACTTATATAAGTGAATCTTTGAATGCAGTCACATATCTCTGTGTCTTTTAAAAAGAAAAACTTTTTTTCCCGAACATTTATAATTGTATAAAAAATTAAAAAAAAACCGTATCTTGTTTCACGAATAGCTGCATTATCTTTGAAAATTAAATACTACATTGTGCTACAAGGGACGGTATCACAAGACAGAAGTTACCTATTCGCTCCCGCTTAACACATACTAGTTTATCGTAGAAAATTTTTCGAAATCTTCTTAAAAACAAATCACTTGGCCAGTAAATAAGGAAGCTTCAGATCACATGCTAGTAAACCTTGGCTTCGCCTCAGCCAACAATTAAATGTGATCTGAGACCTTTCTTACTTTTCTGGCCATGGGTCATAATATACTATTTCTTACCCTACTGACAAATTTCACGTGAGATCTCACGTGAGATCTCATGCCAAATTCTCATGTAACTATATTTCTGAAAATTCTAAGTCCGATGATTACTAAAAAGTTCCTACTATCAAAATAAAATTTTTTAATTTAATATTTTTTTTTGTTTCCAGACATTTTACAATAATTTAGTTTCTTAAAAACTAATACCTTTCTACTAAATCTTACGTAAGATCTCACCCTGGTAACACAATCTGTTGCAAGCACGATTGCGCAGAACTTGCGTGGTCTGTTTCCACATTTTAATGCATATCTGCTGAAATTTAATTGCGACTAAAACATGCGTCAGATTTGTAACAGATTGCCAATCGAAACGTGCGATTCTAAAATAAGAGTAAACACGCAAACTTGCAGCAGAATCGAAGCAGTTTTCCGTAAGAATCTTACAGCAGCACTTTACTCCAGAATTACATAAGAATGACATAAGTGCAATTATATGACGAGAATAAGCACGCAATTTTGCAGCAGAATCGAAGCAGTCTTCCGTAAGAATCTTGCAGCAGCACTTTACCCCAGAATTGCATAAGAATGACATAAGTTGAGCGCAATTATATGACGAGAATAAACACGCAAACTTGCAGCAGAATCGAAGCAGTCTTCCGTAAGAATCTTGCAGCAGCACTTTACTCCAGAATTACATAAGAATGACATAAGTTGAGTGCAATTATATGACGAGAATAAACACGTAAACTTGTAGCAGAATTGAAGCAGTCTTCAGTAAGAATCTTGCAGCAGCACAGTTTATAGAATTTCAAAGGTAATTAATAGTTCAAAAATTGAAGTCACTTTATAGAATAAAGATAATACATTGTATTTTAATAAAAAATTTTCATTGTGAATATTATTAACATTTAACTAACGAGAATATGTTCATAAGAGTTGTTGACAGATTTTAAGAAAGCAAATGTTTAATTTAAAAATTATAATTTATAATTTAATGAAAATATAATAATTTATAATTTAATGAAAATATAATAATTTATAATTTAATGAAAATATAATAATTTATTATTTAATGAAAATATAATAATTTATTATTTAATGAAAATATAATAATTTATTATTTAATGAAAATATAATAATTTATTATTTAATGAAAATATAATAATTTATAATTGCGATACATTTAATGCATTTCTTTAAACTTTACGTGTTCTTACTACCAATGAAAACACCTATAGACACATTATTGGCTAAAAGAAAAAAGAAGAAACGCAAAAAACAATCAACATATATACACAAAGGGGTGGGCGCTGATGTTATATTATAATAGTACATTGTTAACCAAGGAAGTAAAATAGGTGATTTTTGCCCGAGTCGAGTTTGGCGCCCGAGTGTAGCGAGGGCGACAATATAGACGAGGACAAAAATACCTTTACTTCCGTGCTTAACATAATACTTTTTCATACACGAAGAGCGTCGAATTCATCCTCACTGAATATATATTCATTAATAAAACATAAAAGTATAACAAAATTAATATATGATATTTGAAAAATGTGAAAATAAGACTATTGAATTTGTCTAAGCTAGAGGCAGCTTAAGCCGGGAGCCGAAGGGGTGCTGGTCAAAGTTCCCGCAGGGGGTTAGGAAGGCGAAGCTCCCGCTTTCAATAAAATAGTTAAAATATCATTTAATTAAATTAAAACTAAAATTAAAGAAAGTTCCGACAAATCCACCAGCTTATCGACAGATCAACTCATCAAACCTGACGGCTTGTATACCCATCGTAACCATCAACTAATCGAACTATCAACTCATTGAACCATCAACCCATCGAACCATCAACCCATGAAACCATCAACCCATGGAACCATCAACCCATCCAACCATTAACCCATCAGACCATCAACTCATCGAACCATCAACCCATGGAAACATCAACCCATCAAACCATTAACCCATCAGACCATCAACTTATCGAACTATCAACTCATCGAACCATTAACTCATCAGACCATCAACCCATAGATCTCTGAATCTATCAACCCATGGATAAATTCATCTATTCACTCATCGGCTCTTCAACCATCGAACCATCAACCCATTATCCTATCGACAAATTCATCTATCCACCCATCGGCTCATCAACCATCGAACCATCAACTGATCGAACCTCCAACCCATTATCTTATCGACAAATTCATCTATCTGCCCAACGTCCCATTAACTCATCAATTCAGCAACCCATCAGCATACTCATTTATTGACTCATCGATATAATTATTTGTCCACCCATTGATTCATCGCCATATTTATCAATTCGACTATCGAACCATTTGACCGTCATTACGTTGTCCCATGAATCCATCTATTAATTCATTGACCTGTCTACCCATCATTCCATTTATACATCGATTTATCCGTTTTGTATAGCTTCAAGACACGGAAAATAAATTTTTATTGAAAACAGGGAAAAAATCAATCACGCTTATGATTGAAAACTACTTTTTTACCCTAGGGTAAAAAAGAGCTATTTTAGCCTCTAAGAATAGTCATAAAAAATTGAATTTTACGCTCTGAGTGTGAAAAAATTATATACACGTAGACATTGGGGAGAAGAGAGGAGACCATTGCAGCCAACTGTCAAATATAAAAAACGTAGATAAAAAGTTTATTTAATATCTAAGAAAAGTTTTAAATAAATTTCTATCAGTAAAAGATGATAAATATTTTGATTTTACATTCATACGTAATTCTGCAGCAAAGTCTTGTCGCAAGATTCTTATGCGAGATAGCTTCAAGTATGCTGCATGCTCGCGTGATTATTCTTATGATAAGATTGCATTTAACTTTTGTCCTTCTGATGTAATTTTAGCGCAAATCTGCTGCATGATTCTCACATAAAACTGCTTCAATTCTGCTGTACATTTACGTGTTTATTCTCATCATTAAATTACACTTAACTTTTGTCATATTTATGTCATTCGGGGGTAAAGTGCTGCTGCAAGATTTTTACGGAAGACTGCTTCGATTCTGCTGCAAGTTTACGTGTTTATTTTCGTAACATAATTGCACTTAACTTGTGTCATTCTTATGTAATTCTGGGGTAAAGTGCTGCTGCAAGATTCTTACGGAAGACTGCTTTGATTCTGCTGCAAGTTTGCATGTTTATTCTCGTCATATAATTGCACTTAACTTTTGTTGTTCTTATGTAAATCTGAGGTAAAGTGCTGCTGCTAGTTTCTTATGCAAGACTGTTTCGATTCTGTTATATGCTTGTGTACTTATTACGATTCGCAGAACAGCACTTGGCAATTTGCAATTCTTACGTAATTGTGCTGCAAAACTTTGTCGGGAATTATTTACTCAATTTTGTTGCTAGTGTCTGTAATAAGTTTTTTCCGCAAGTTTACTGCAAAATATCTTCAAGATTCTGCGCATTCTTTCCGTTCCGTAGATAGCACTTTCTCTCTGCCAGAAACATGTTATTCTGTTGCACTTATCTGCTGAAATTTCTTTTCATAAAAAACCCTATGAAATGCGGAAACAGACAGCAGATGTTCGGCTGCAATTTTTTGATTTTCAAGAAAATTGCAGCAAAATTGCGTTGACCATGTTATCAGGGCATGTAAGATCTCATGTTATAATTTCATGCAAACAAGTTATAAAAATTTTAAGCTTTTTAATTTATATAAAAATTTTCAAGTCCCTAGTATGAAAAATAATTTTTTTTAACATGGCGTTCAGAAAATTCGTTTTTCGGTGCCTGATTTCCATACCGAAAATGCCTGTTTACCGCACAAAAAATTAAGCGTGCAGAAAATTTAAAAAGCGTGTAGAAAATTCATTTCTCGAATAATAAAAGAATTTTTCGCGCGGATTTTTTAGATTTTCGCACGCTTAATTTTTCGTGCAGTAAACAGGCATTCTTGATATAGAATTGAGACATCGGAAATCGGAAACGCTTTTTGATGCGAACGTAAACTATCACTGACTGCCCGTATAAAAATATCATTTCAAATATATCGAGTTGAACAATTGCTTTTTATATTTCCACTCTTCTATACATTTTCTTTGTTTAAATAATTTCCTTACAATGCTTACGCGCAAACGTTAGATTCTCGTTTTTATAATATTAAACATATAAAAAATTTATTCTATTTGTTATAATATTATTTTTCTTTTCTAAAATTTTAATTTATTATTTTATTTTTTTTTAAATTATCATTTACTTTAACTGTAATAAAATTAAAAAACTTTCTTTACTTTTGTTATAATGTTCTTTCTTTAATTAGAAAATTATTTTATTATTTTATTTTTTTTTGTTTATAAAATACCATTTGTTGGTTTTAATATTATTTTTTTATTCGGGAGTCAAATAAAATGAAACAATACGCTTCTTGATGCGAACATCAACTATCACTGACCGCTTGTAAAAACTATAATTGCAAATACATTGAATTTAGCACTTGTTTTTTGTTTCCCAACTCTTCTATAATTTTTCCTTTGTTCAACTTATTTTCTTACAATGCTTATGCGAAAACTTTAAGTACTCGTTTTATAATACTAAACATTCAACTTTATTTTATTTGTTATAATATTATTTTCCTCTGATAGAATAATAATTTACTATTTTACTTTTCTTTATTAAATTATTACTTTACTATTCTATTTTTCTTTGTTTATAATGATAATCTTACAATGCTTTCAAGGATAGTTTATATTCTTCGAATTGAAATATTTTTTTACAATCGTTTCCTGAATTATTATATTCTTGAATTATGATCGAATTTTCCAAACCTTGTGTTAAAAAAAAAGATACATAACACGTGCATAAAATAGGTCTTTACCTCACGCGCGTTGCCGCTCTCGCTGCGCTCGAGCGGCAATCTTCGCGCATGCGGCTAAGACCTATTTTCTGCACTTGTTAAGTAAATACCATTTCGAAATTCATTTATTTGGTTTCTAGATAATTGAATACATTAAAAATTAGTTAACCAGTTCGATTCTGTACTTTACGTAGCAAAAACAAAGTCAGACAATTGTTTAAAATTTTTTAAACAAATGCCTTTGAAACTTATAATTTTTTTATTTTTGGTTATCTTAAATTGATTCAGCTTCACAAAAAATAACATTTTACAAACTTTAATTTTTGACTTTTCGTGGAAAAGACGAAGTCTTATTATTTTTTAAAATTTCTTTGTCTATGATAGAAACAACTGTTCATAGAAGGCAATAATTTTTACATCTATGTACATTCTAAAACAATCTTACTTGTAACAAAATAACGTTTTACTACTTGTAAGAAAATCTTACCTTAGATATTGTACCAAAAAGTAGATAAGTGGGTCTCTTATACCCATCACAGGCAAAAGAGTTTGTTCGATTGGCCTGAGAGAAGAAAAATGCCGTAAATAAAAAGGACGAGAAGCACCCACGACGCGTGCAGTTTTGTCTCTTATACATTCCGTGCCTGTGTCATGTGTAAAAGACAATGCTACACGCGTCGTGCGCGCTTCTTGTGCATTTTCACGTTTTTTTTTTTTTTGTTTTTCAGCGTCTTTTTTTCCTCAGGCTAACTTGAGAATTTTCCATGCCTGATTTGGGTTTAAGAGACAAAGCTGTATATTGTGCACATTTCCCGCGCTTTTTTGCGCCCTTTTTATTTTACGGCATCTTTTTTCTCCCAGATTAATCGGACAAACTCCCTTGCCTGTGTCAGGTATAAGACACCAACTTACCTACTTTTTTGGTACAATATCTAAGGTAAGATATTTTTACGAGTATTAAAATGTTATTTTGTTACAAGTTAGATTGTTTTAGAATGTACATATATGTAAAAATTATTGCCTTCTATGAACAGTTTTTACTCCAAACAGAGAAATTTTAAAAAATAATAAGACTCGTCTTTTCCATGAAAAGTCAAAATAGAAGTTTATATTATGTTATTTTTTGTGAAGCTAAATCAAATTAAAATGACCAAAAATAAAAAAAATTATAAGTTTTGAAGGCATTTGTTTCAAATATTTTGAACAATCGTGTGACTTTGAATCGAACTGGTTAACTAATTTTTAATTAATTAAAAAATCTAGAAACCAAATAAATGAATTTCGAAAAATTGTTTTTCATACCTGAAAATGTTCATGTAAATTAAAAAGCCTAAAATTTTTAATAACTTGTTTGCATGAAATTTAAACATGAGATCTTACATGAGATCTCACGTGAGATTTAGCAGAAAGATATTAGTTGTTAATGAACTAAATTATTGTAAAATGTCTAGAAACAAAAAGAAAATATATATTGAATTAAAAAATTTTTCTTTGATAGTTGGAACTTGAAATTTTTTAGTAACTATCGGACTAGTTACATTAGAATTTGGCATGAGATCTCACATGAGATCTCACGTGAGATTTTTCAGTAGAGTAATATTAGCAATATCAAATATATTGCGAATATATTGCCCATGCTTTTTATTTTAACGTTGGAACGGTATCTTGAAAACTTCCTTATAACTTCCTAAAAGCTTTCCAGAATCTTTCAGGCCACGAGCGTTTAATTTTTTAATCTGTCATTCAATATATGCAATGTTATATATGATATAAAGTATAAAAATAATAGAGTAAGACGTACCATCTGTGCAACGCAGAAACAGTGCCTAAAATTGTGAAAGGGGACTTCATTGTAGTTATTGTAGACTTCATAAATGAAGTTTCTGAGAGTGGACAGAGGTATGTTAAATTTTTGCGGTAGTTCAAGTTCGACGAACATCGTTTGTAACATAAGAAGAAGCTCTTCGTCTTCCCATTGCCGCGCATCAAAGGCTGGAGACCGTAACCATTTACGGACGTTTTGCGAGACCGCCACATCGCTAAAAATAAAACATGAATTTTTATTCTACTGATTTACAATTATATGGCTTTTTGCTCTTTTTCGAATGACACAAAAACAGTGCTAATCGGTGCTCTCGTATAAATTTGTAAAAGCTCTCTTCAAAAATTTTTTAGCAATAATATTTTAATTACATTTATACAAAGCATTGTACAACTTATTGTGATATAAGGAATAAATATGACTTTTATTTATGTGGCTTTAATTATAATTTCTTACTGCTTATAATAAAATATATAAGAAATAATATCTGTATTGAATAATATGGCATAGCCATACAGCTAGGTATATACTTTATAGTATATACTTTTGTTTTTATAAAATTATCGTCTACATTAGTTACAAAGACTAATTAAAATATTATAATAAGGAGTCTGCATATGATTTTTGGATTATTCAGGATTAAATGAAATGCCGATTTGTTACGTCTCGAGTTGTCCGCACAATCGGAATAACAGTTACTCAGATTTAAGTTTCCCTTGTGCCAACGTGAGCATATATGAAACGCCGGTTTGTTAAAAAAGCGTTATGCACAGATGATCAGAGCAGCCACAGTTCATTTTCAGCACACTGTTTACGCCAGGTGAATAGCTCTAGTATTCACTGATCCTTACCAAAAAATAATGTTTGAAATTCTTCTACAAACAAGTTTCTACAAATTAAAGTTATGTAATGGAAGAGCACCCTCCGTTAAAATAGTTAAAAGTACCCTGTTCCTGAAATTTTCGTTTGACCTACCAACTTAGTTAAGGATAGAAAATAAATAGTTTTTTCTCATATTTATAGACCCGCACCCCTCTCTCCCTATTTAAAACACGGAGAAAATGAATTTTCTAACATTTATTTTTTTCCGAATCTAAAGGGTAAAAAAGTCGGAAAACATTCACGTTCATAATAGAAAAAATTAAAATACTTTTTTTAACGGGAAATGCGGTGTAGGGATAATTCTGATAAAAGAACTTGTATTATGTATAAAAGTATTAGCCTGAATTTTTACAGCATTTTTCTAAATGTGCACCTTAGTCAAAAATGCAAAATAACTCATTTCTTGGACGTTTTGCGCTGATTTGAGCTGTTTTCAGCTTACTTGCAGATTTTCTATTATTATTACTACCATTATATTTAAGTGAAAAAAAAGGACTTTTTTTTCTTACGTGAATATCTTTTGCATTATTGTCACATACATACACATACACACGTGCAGCATTAACATATACATACACACATACACATACACATGTGCAGCATTAACCTTTAAGAAACGGGAAAACCACTATAGTGACTCGACCATGGATAGACACTTTATATATGAGTATTTCCCAATATTAGAGACACAAATTATGTGTTTTTTATAGAAAATACTGAGAAATGGAATTCAAAATTCCTCGTCCTCAAATGTTAACATATACATACACACATACATACATACACATACACATACATACATACACATACCCATACATACATACACATAAACATACATACATACACATACACATACATACATACACATACCCATACATACATACACATACATACATACACATATACATACATACACATACACATATATACATACACATACGTACATACACATACACATACATACATACACATACATACATACACATACACATACATACATACACATACATACATACACATACATACATACACATACATACACATACACATACGTACATACACATACGTACATACGCATACACATACATACACATACATACACATACACGTACATACATACGCATACACATACATACATACACATACACATGTATACATACACATACGCACGTACAAATACATACATTCACATACACATACATACATACACATACATACACAATACCCGTCACTCTATCTCTCCGTTTCTCTATCTCCGTCTCTCCATTGCTGTCTCCGTCTCCCTGTCTCCGTTGCTCCTTTTCCATTTCTCCGTCACCATCACTCCCTTTTCGTCTCTCCGTCTCCGTCTTCGTCTCCGTTTCTCCGTCTGTTTATTGTTTAATGAATTTCAAATGTTACGTTTCGTCCCAGATCTGTTAATAGGACTCATCAGTAAAGCTTTGTGAGATAAAACAATCTTAATTAATAGCTATTATTATAGTTTATTCTGATTTAAAAAAATTTCTTGATAAATATCTTCACTTCTGAAGCTTTTATTAAGGGCACATCAAGGCTTGATTCTATAATAATTATTTTTAATTATATTTTCTTTGATTATTTGATTCATTTAGATTGTCTTCTTTGTGATAACAGATCCTGCTTTAGACGTTAGTTTTGATAATGATTTCAGATTTTTATTGCTTGGCACTAATATTAATATCCACGTTCCTTTAATTACCCAGCGCTTACAATAGCAGTCGTGTTATTCTTATTATACAACATTTATAATAAAAGTCGCATTTTTTTAATAACACCGTGCTCATGTTGGCGGTCGAGTTCCTTTAACTATATAGCGTTCAAAGTAGCAACCGTGAATACTTAATTACACGGCGCTTACAATTGCAGTCACGTATTTTCAACCACACAGCGCTCAAAATACCAGCCGCAAATTCGTAACTACACAGCGCTCAAAATAGCTACCACAAATTTTTAATTACACAGCGATTACAATAGTTGTTGCGTTTTTCATCTTTAGGTCTTGGAATAGAAGCTGCGTTTTTTAAACCAGATAGCGCTCTGAAAAGCAGTCGCGAATTTCTAATTACACAGCGCTTACAATAGTGATTGCGTTTTTCATCTTTAGCTCTTAAAATAGCAGCCGCGTTTTTTAAACCAGATAGTGCTCTGAAAAGCAGTTGCGAATTTCCAATTACACAGCGCTTAAAGTAGTTTAAACGTTCTTTCCTATCATAGCACTTACAATAGCAACCATGTTTTTTTTAGCCACACAGCATTTAAAAAAGCAATCACGTTTGTTCAATGACACAGAACTAACAATAGCAGCCGTGATTTTTAACCACACAGCGCTAAACTCTACTTCATCATTTTCAATTTTTTTATATTCAATGTTATATTAGAGTTTCAAATATGTTTGATTTTATTTTCTTATTCATTATATTTAATTTTTATATTGTAGTTTTATAATATTTCTTTGTAAACGATGTTTGTATAGACCATTTTATCTTTAACTTTTCTTGATTTTTCTGTTAATATTTTCAATTTTTCTTCATTAGTGGTCTTTGAAAGTGCCACGTAAAACTGCCCATGAATAAAAATTGGTGTTGGTAAATACACTCCTACTTTTTTAAATGATAGTCCTTGCGACTTATGAATAATCATCGCATGAGCAAGTTTTACAGGAAATTTTTTTCTGATCATCTTGAATGGCAGTTCATCATTTGCTGATAAGGTCATACGTGGCAAGAATATAGTGCTCCCTTTTTTACTCTCTGTTAATATTTGCGCAATAATAGTAAATTGTTTTAATTTCGTTATTACTGTATATATCATTTAATATATCTATATTTTTATTATAATATATGTATGTTTATAATTATTTATTTTTATTTATATTATTTTTTATGTACATTTTAATTACATAACATCAAATTAATGTGCTTTAAAAAAAAATTTTATTTTTAGATGATTATTAGTAAATTGACCATATCAACATTAAAAAACTAACTACGAAAAAAAAAAATTAATTCAACAATTATAAAACAAAATTAAATGCTATTTTCATTGATTTTGAAAAAAATTGTCAAGAGCAATATTTCGAGCTTTTATCAGCGTTGCTCTTCCCGCACATGAAATTTGACTTACGTCTTGACTCGAATCAAGTATGGTTTGGGCCATACAAAGAACGTTTTCAGAAGAATGAAACTAAAAATAAATAAATCAAATAAACGACTTTTTTCAATGGAAATTCAACGGTTACACACGTACAATCGATATAGTTATTGTTTATATTCGTTCGGTATTATTTCGCTCATTATTCGAAGCATAGCATTTTTTCAGTGGTGGGGAGCCCTCTCATGCTCGTAATAGCGAGAGAAATTATTTCCCAGTTGCTTGTAATAGCGAGAATTGAGTGTATATGAAAATACAACCGAGCGACGTCAGGAGCAAGGTAAATTTTGCTCGTATCATATTAAAGTGAAACCACTTTTTTTCTGTTTCTCCGGTTCTCGTATTTCTTAAATGTGTCTAATCTTTTAGTAATAAGAGTAGCAATTTATTGGGTCCCATATAATTAGTACTCATTAGTCAAAAGCTTTTTTTTGAGCCTTATTTTTTTGGGCTTTATATTATTTCGGGGCCTATTTTATATTTTTATTCAATGCCCATTTTTTGGGCCCTTCTTTTTTATTATTCTTATATATTCTTGGGCTCTATATTTTTTTGAGCCTTATTTTTTTGGGCCTCATATCTTTTTGGGCCCAATATTTTGTTGTTCTCTGACTGATTCTATTCAGATTCATGCCGTCACTGATCAAATTTTTATTTCTCTTTTAAGTGATAAAAATACCTTCTAATATGTATATAATGATAAAATTTACCTCGTGGAGCGCCCAAAAAATGTTTTTTCCTCGCTACAGCGTATTTAGAGTTGGGTGTAAGAATAAAAATTAAAAAATTGAAAATGAACCTCAATTTTTAAATGGCTGTAGCTCCGTCAATTTTTAACCTTTTAGTTCTTTAATCTTGACGTTCTTTTGATAAAAATGTGCGAAAGTTGATCTAATTTTAAATGCCGTTTCGATTTTTATGATACGAGTCGATCCTTTTGAGTTATTTATGAAAAGACGAAAAAAGCGATTTTTTTAAACGCAATTTTCTGAAAAACTATATATTTATTATTTTAATTTTTATATGTTCTTATACATAAAAAATACTAACTTTAAGGATAGGTGAGAATATGCCATTTCGACTTATTTTTTTTAAACAGATTTTCAAACGTTTTTTTATATTTTTCATTTTAAAGCATTGATACCATCGCGTATCGTACCATTTTTCCAACTATTACGTCTTATCACAATTCGTTTATGCTTTTATTTATCAATTTATTCAAAATATTACCAAAAATCTTAAAAATAAACCATTGATCAAATTATTTGATCAATTAGAACCGAAGTTATGACGATTTTAAGTTTGAAAATTGACGGAGCCACAGCCATTTAAAAATTAAAGTTCATTTTTAATTTTTTAATTTTCATTTTTACACACGTTAAATACGCTGTAGCGAGGAAAAAATATTTTTCTGGGCGCTCTACGAGGTAAATTTCATCATCATATACATATTAGAAGGTATTTTCATTACTTAGAAGAGAAAAAAAAATTCGATCAGTGACGGCCTGCATGAATGTGAATGGAATCAGTCCTCTATATTTTCTTGGACTTTATATTTTTTCGGGCCCTACATTTTTGTGGGTCCTATATTTGTGGGCCCAAATTTTTTTTGATTCTTATATTTTCTTGGGCTCTATATTTTTTTTGGCCTTATATTTTTTCAGGCCCAACATTTTTCTGGGTTCTATTTTCTTTGAACCTCATATTTTTTTGGGCCTAATATTTTTTTATTTTTATATTTTCTTGAGCTCTATATTTTTCTGAGCCTTATTATTTTGGGCCTAATATTTTTTTATTTTTATATTTTCTTGAGCTCTATATTTTTCTGAGCCTTATTATTTTGGGCCTTATTTTTTAAGCCTCATATTTTAGCGAACCCTTTATTTTTCTCGGCCTTATTTTTTTGGGCCTAAAATTTTTTTGGATCCTATATTTTTTTGACTTTATATTTTTCTGGGCTGTATTTTTGGCCCCAATATCTTTTTAATTCTTATATTTTATTGGATTTTATATTTTCCTGATCCCTATATTTTCATAAAAAATAGATCCTTATATTTTATTTTATTTTTATATTTTATATTTTAATCCCTATACTTTCATAATATTGAAATTTTCTTTGTTATCATCTTCAGCTATATCTATACTTAAATATTTAACGTGGTATACTCCCATTATATTCAAAACATTGTTATTTATTTCAGTAACATCATTATTTTTAGGAGCCAAAATAGTATTTCTTTTCTAGTACTGCGCGCGCTAAATCCGCTTGAAGGGCTACCTATTCCGGGTCCAATATTTTTGTGACTTTCGTACACGCATTTCACGGTAATAGAGCATATAAGTGTGGCGCGCATGCGCGTATACGGACTAATGAAATGAGAGATACTATGAACGATGAATCAGTTGCTTTACATTCGGCTTATTCTTGTATATGTATATATATATATATATATATATATATATATATATGTGTGTGTGTGTATGTATGTGTGTGTGTGTGTGTGTGTTTCTAAATTACTAGCAAGTTTTTCAATTTGTGTATATTGTATTATTAATTATTTAATACAATTTCACGTTCTAAGTATCTTTTTGGAAATTGTTTTGGTTTCATTGTTTCCGATTTATCATTTGGGTAATATCTACTTTCACTGATACATAGATTTAGTTTTTTTATTTGAATTATCATCCATGGAGTGCGTAGTTTTTGTTCGGTATCGCTTTTTAAGGGTGTAGATTTCGTGTGGCTGATTTACCACGTTTTTGTTCGGTATCGCTTTTTAAGGGTGTAGATTTCGTGTGGCAGATTTACCACGTACCAGTACTAGAAAATAGTGTTCGATAGGCGTGTCCTATGTGCTATTTTCCAGCACGGCGTAAGCGCTCTCGCAATGCTAGAACACTTAACCTCACTGTGCCAGAAAATTACTTATAGGATTCTTGTATCGAAAAATACTATATCCGTTAGATTCGTATTGTTTATTTCTATTGCTTTTCTGAATATTTTTTCGATGAGGTTTTCTTTAATGAAAGAATTATCTGATATAGCACTTACTTCATTATCATCTTCAAGACCATTGAGACGTTTCCCTTCTTCGATTTCTAATAACCACTGTTTAAAATTATTATTAATATCTGAAACTCGCAGGTTTCTACTTCATATCGTACGCATAAAATTTTGTCATAATAACTAAATTTAACCGAATTTCCAAAAATGCTCATACGGCTTCTATGTTGAACAATCGATAATGTTTTCCTGAAATCTCCTGATTTAATCACAGTTTTACTACATCGAAAGCAAATTTCGAAGTCATGGATATTTCATCCCAAATTATTATTTGTGTTTTATTTAATTTTTTGCCTTATTACGTCACAACGTATCTTTTATATTAGTTTTTAATTTACAATTTTTAAAATATCTTTTTATTGACATGATATTGATGATCAACTTTAACTTCAATTTTAATTTAAATTTAAAGTCAAACAAAGTTATTGTCATATTCAATATTAATTATTTTACAAGTGTCCAATAAATTCCTTAAAAGTTACTTATATAATTGACTCGAGTCTTATTTCAATCGTGCCTATCCATAAATTCTGAATATAGCCAACCCTTATCTACTTAATTATACAAAGGTAAAAATATTAAATATACTTTTATTTTCATTTAAAAATCTTTATAAATTAACTTTAATACATTTAATAATGAGAACGATCTCACTTAATTAAAATATTGGTGGAGTTAAACCACCACTAGATTTCATATACTTTCGTATTCTTTCAAATATTATTATAATTAACTTTGATAATTTATTTAAATATTACAGATCAATTCAAGTTTCATATAAATCTACAAAATTCTATAAATATATCCATTTTAATTCAGTCCTGGTTAAAGCCAGGACTTAACATTTTGGTTCCGGTACTAATTGTTTTTCAATTGAGAGATCGTATTGAATATATTGAAGAATAATCAGAGAAAACTTATAATTCTCCATCTATATATATATATATATATATATATATATATATATATATATTTATAATATATATACCAGGGGGGGTACCCTCTTGCTCGTTCCACTCGCCAACCCCCATTATGGCTATATCAATATAAAATGTAACATTTATGCATTGTTTTATATAAAAAATTTTTTATTATAATATATTTTTTTATTATACATAATATTATATAATTGTACATTTTTCATTAAATTTTTATTATTAACATAGAAACATGAAAAAAAATACATAATATTAATTATTTATGTAAAATATCTGAAAAAAAATATTAATGAATTTTAATCATTATTCATAAAATATAGATTAAGCTGATTTTTACACCACCTTACATTTTAAATCTTTTAGATTTTTATCATTGTGAATTGAATTAAAAATTTTTTAATATGAAATAAATATATATATAAATACATATATATATATATATATATATATATATATATATATATATATATATATATAGAATGGATTTATAAATATTTTCACTTTTTCTTAACTTATATCATTATTATTATTAATTTTCAATATATAATGAATATTAATGAAAAAGAAAATTTCTAATGAAATATTTTTAAATCATAAATTTTTTAGTAAAATTTTTCAATAGTATTATTTGATATATTTAAATATGTACTTAAGATTTTGAAGATTTAGAGGATTATTTTGTTATAATTCCTGTTTGATATCTTTTTTCTTAATCTTACATTTTACAAATATATAAAAATTTTTCGATTATTAATTATCAATAGTTTTATATAATGTTTAATATTTTATGTAAATATTACATTAAATATTAAAAAAAATAATTTTTAATTATTTTATCATATTAATTCAACATAATGTTTGATATATCTAAATGTATATTTAAAATATTTAAGATTTAAGAGCAGGCCGGATTCGCTGTCCTTGTCTAATTGGCATTTTTGTTATTTACTCAAGTTTCAATCGGTGTATCTTCAAATTAAAGGTCGAGCGCAATAGATATTATTATTATGAACATCTATGCACAAGAAAAATAATATCTACCGGTTTGTTTTTGAGGAAAGTAAGTAACGCTAAAGTAAAAGTTTATGTTTATAATATTTTCGCGTTACTTACTTTTCTCAAAAAAAACCGGTAGATATTTTTTTTTATGCATAGATGTTCATAATAATAATATCTATTGCGCTCGACCTTTAATTTGAAGATACACCAATGAAAACTTAAGTAAATAACAAACAACTCAATTGTTACTCGGTCGGTATCAGGTTCTACTCCAGCCTACCGTTAAAGGATTAATTTGTTATAATTCTTGTTTGATATCTTTTTACCTAATTTTACATTTTAAAAATATATCAAAATTTTTTTCATAAAATTTAATCTTAATAAAATATTAAACATTTCATGAAAATATTAAATTTATAATTTAAATAATGAATTAATTAAAAAAAATATATCATTATTTTTTTTTTAAATGTGTGCAATGTTCAATGAATATCTTGAATATGTTTCGTAATTTTGATTTAGATAAAATTCATTTATTGGTTCATGTAATGTTATTTTATATTCTATAATTTTATTAGTGTAATATTTATAATATTCTGGTACTTGTTTCCAATTATGAAATTCTACTTTTTCATTATCTTTACCAATATATGAATTTATTATATTATTTAAAACAGATATTTCAGTATTATGTGAACTATTATTATCAGCAAGATTTTCTAAGTAATATTCATACTCTTCCTCATAATTTAAATAATCTTCAATGTTATTATTCAAACTATCCATCATTTCTTGATCATTCACATTATCAATTATAACATATCTTCCTTCAATCGCATTCCAAATAAAAGGCAAAGAAGACGATTCATTTGTACTTAAAGTTATTTTTGGTATAAAAACTTTATTTCCTTTATTTTCTTCTGTAATAATCTCAGCTTCAATATTAAATTTAAATAATTTAGTTATTTTCAATCTAGTTCCATTACATAATCCATCAGTTATACTAAGATTTCTAATTAATATTATAATTGCGTTAATCTTTAATTTAATTTCGTGAGGAGGTAATCCTTCTCTAATATTATTTAACATTCCAATAGGATAATTTAAATGAATATTTTCATCAGTTTGATCAACGCCCTTATAAGTTGCATGATCTATATTGTAATAAGTTATCATTTCACCATAAATTAATTTTAATATTTTATTATTTAAAATGTTTACATCTTCATTATGTGAAGTTAAAATAACATTTTTAGAAAAATTGTGATTGTTATTTATATCTTTATAAATTGTATGACATATATTATTAGTTTCATATTCTTCGGGAATAATGAAAGTATTGATTTTTCCTTCTCCTATATTTAATAAAAAAGATGAAAATTTTTTATCATTACATCTTATATTAGTTTTTAAATTAAAAATTCTAAATAATTGCCAAAGATGTGAATTTTTTAGTGTCTTTTATAATTGTATCTTTGAATCCATTTTTTACTATAGGTAGAATTTGTCTAAAGTCACCACCTAAAATTAAAAAATAGACACTGGTAATCAAATAACTATAAAGAGTATCGAACTCATAAAAATATGGACTAAGCAAAATAACCGTGTGACATACTCCTAGATATTTTCAACAACACTAGGTCAAAGAAAGAAAATAATTCAAAGCAAAAGTCAGCATTTTTATTAATTTTTACAGTAGCTCAGTGTCAAAGAAATTTTAAATGCATTATTTTTGGTTTACAAACGATATTTAAAAATATAATCATTAATATTTATAAAATAATATTCCTTTTTTTCGTGTTATTTAATGTTTATTGGAAAATAAATAATGAATATTACAAATGAGTAAAATAAATTAACGAGATATTCGATTATTTAAAAGAAGGGAAAACACAGTGGATATTATCATACTCTAAATTAGAATTATTCGAAATTTGTAGAAGATTTAAAATACCTACTAAAGAAAGCGAAAATATTTAGCTATTCGCGAAAGAATAAGAAAACATATTAAACAAGCGGTTCCAAGAGAGCAAGAAAAAGAGGGAAAACATCTACGAAAATATCAATCCATTTCGCAAAAGTAAATAAAATTTTAGACACAACAATTGAAAATAATATCTTAAATTCAACGAATATTTCGCAAGAAACAATCGAAAATAACACCGCAGATCTAACAGAGGACACAGATTTTCCACAAGAAACAAGTGAAAATAATATTCCAAATATAAGCAATACAGATATTTTAAACAAACAAAACACACCATTACATAAATCTACTGAAACAATTCCAAAAATAATTTTTAAAAGTTCTAAAACAACACAAAAAAATAATCAACAAGACAGTTTCTCAGACAAATATACTTTAAGAGCAGGCCGGATTCGCTGTCCTTGTCTAATTGGCATTTTTGTTATTTACTCAAGTATTAATCGGTGTATCTGCAAATTGAAGGTTATGCGCAATAGATATTATTATTACAAATATTTATGCACAAGAAAAAAAAAATCTATCGCTTCGTTTTTGAGAAAAGTAAGGAACGCGAAAATATTATAAACATAATCTTTTACTTCGGCGTTCCTTACTTTTCTCAAAAACAAAACGGTAGATTTTTTTCTTCTTGTGCATAGATATTCATAATAATAATATCTATTGCGATCAACCATTATTTTGAAGATACACCGATTATTACTTGAGTAAATAACAAACAACTCAATTGTTACTCGGTCGGTATCAGGTTCTACTCCGGCCTGCCGTTAACGAGAGACGTGACGATTTTTTCTGAAAATAATACAACAACAGACGGAATATTTAATGAAACTTACTAGATAACACAAACATGGCAAATACATCAGAATACTCACTGGAAGAAATTTCAAGATAAGTACCTGAATTCGATGGAAAAAAATTCACCTTTAGAAGATTATATAGAAAAATTAGAAATTGCAAAAGATATATTAAGTGAAGAAGAACAATCGAAATTTATGAATTATTTAAAATTTAAGGATCAGGAACAATTCGTACTGCTGTAAAGGGTAGTAGAATTGAAACTATAGAAGAATTTATTAAATTTATAAAAAAATTATATCCTGAGATTGATAATTTACACTCTTTATATGCAAAATCAGAACGAATTCAACAAGCAAAGCATGAATCAGATTACATAGAAAGAATAACAAAATTAAGCTTAAAAATTAAAGATAAAAAGAAAAATGAAAACGGCATAACAAGAGATGCTTTACAACATTTTAATAATGAACTGGACGCAAATACAGTCAAATATTTTAAAGAAGGCTTAAATAGTGAAATTAGATATGAAATAAGAGAAGTCCAAGATTTTTCACAAGCAACTGGAAAAGCAATAGAAGTAGGAAAAAAAATTAGAAGAATATAAAGATATTAGAACGCAATCAGATCAAAATACAAAAAAAATTATGGTTAGTGATATCTTTGAAAAATCACCGAAACAAATAACATGCTGCCAAATATGTAAAGATATAGGTCATGAGGCATTATGTTGCAATATTGCAAGTTGTGTATATTGTAAAGAACCAACTTACTCGTCATATCAGTGTACTAATACAAAAGATAAAATAAAATTAATATGCAAATTTTGTAATCAACTAGAACATTCAAGAGGTATGTGTATACTTTTAGATGACAATGAACAATATTGTCAATACTGCCAAGAAAATAGTCATCAAGTAAGTCGTTGTCCGATTATAAAAAAATATGAATTCTGCTAGAAATGCAAAAAGAACGGACACAATTCTGAATTATGTAATCAAATCGAAGAAAAGATTAACATACCCACACAAACTTGTGACATTTGTAATCAGAATCACAGCACTACTAATTGCGAATAATTCAAGATGTTTGTAAATCAAATTAAATCAGATGATCAAATAAGATGCCAATTATGTGACAGATGGGGTCACTCAGGTAGAGACTGGGAAATAATCGATATAATAATAAATATGGACAAAGAGGTCAACATAAATTTTCTAGATACTGTAAAACTAAAGGACATAATATAGAGCAATGCAAGAAACGAGAATATCAAAATAAAAAAACTCAAAACAATAATCAAAATATACAATGTCCATATTGTAAAAAATTGGGACACTTACTTGATACATTAAAAATTAAAAATTTAGAAAGAAAGCAAGAGAAATTTTGCACATTATGCAAATAAACCAATTATACAAATGAACAATGTCAATTAAAAATAACTGAACCAAATAATATGCAGGGAAACGCTTAGACTCATCTTGGAGAGAGCGAACAAGAGGAGTTACACAACAAAAGTCGCTCAATAATTATGAAGATATTCAATATTTTACAAGAGAACACGAAACTGATTACGAATTCGAAATGTGTGACACATTTGATAATATTGATATAAATTATTTAAGTTGTACATTAAACTGCAGTACAGAGAAAGAAATGCTACACGATACGATAGAATTCAAACCACAGGGGAAAAATGAATCAAAATTAGTAATAATACATGAAAAAAAATCCAAAAATATGAACAATATAAACAAAGAAACTGAAATAAGTAATTCTGAAAATAATATAGATAAGAATATACCAATTTACGTATTTAAACTAGAGGATACACTACAATTTATTGAAATAAAAAATCCATTTACAGACGAAGTATGTAAATGGAGCGTCAAAAAATTTTTCGATACCCTATGATGGAATTTTAGGTATAAATGTTTTAAAAGAAAATAAATTAAGACTAGATAAAGGATATTTAGAAATAAATGGAAAAAAATGTTACATTCAAACAGACTATAAAGATGAAAAAAATTCAAGTTTAAATTTATATATACAAAACAACGAAAGAAATGACGCAGCAATTACTAATACATTTCAATTATTGAATTGTATCACGCTTATGCAAGATACCAAACACATATCTTCGATTACGCAATTTTTACATGATAAAAATGAAAACATAAAAAATCTTATGAAAAATATTAATTGTATTTTAGAAAAAAATCAATTAAAAGATGAACAGGATATAGATTATTATAAATTCGTTTTAAAAATATAAGGTAATACAAATTTTATTATTGAAAATAAAGATAAACAATTTCTTACTTATTTTATTGAAGAAGATATTGCAACGTTAAATATGCAGGAAAAAGAACCTGAAGAAACTATAACTCATGAAAACATAAATCATATGTATGAAGATAATATCGATCGTAAAGAAAAATTATTAAATAAAATAATATTAAATTATTTAAACGAAGAAAATAGACAAAGTATAAAGGATCTAATTATAAAAATGAAGATATATTTTGGCTTAAAGGAGAAAAAATGGGAAAATGTAATTTAGAATATCATGAAATAAATTTAACAGATAATAGACCAATATACGTTAAACAATTTCCATTACCATATAAATCAAAAGAAATTGCTATAGAAGAAACACAGAAATTAATCGACAATGATTTAATAAGACCTTCTAAAAGTGCTTATAATGCACCAGCATTCGTAGTAAAAAAGAAACCTGGTAATGATGGAAAACCAAGATGGCGTTTAGTCATAGATTATAGAAAATTAAATGAAAAAACCATACCCGATCCATACTTAATACCATCTATAACAGAAATTTTCGATGATTTAGGTGGAAATAAATATTTTACAACTGTAGACATGGTTTCGGCCTCTCATTGGGTACCAATGAGAGAATCTGATATTCACAAAACAACATTTTAGCGTACATTTCCTAGGAAGATTTGAATTTAAAGTTTTAATCAGTGAAAATGGTATAAAAGCCGATCCTAAAAAAGTTGAAGCGGTAAAATTATTTTCAATTCCAAAAACAGTTAAGAATATAAGAGAATTTTTGGTATTTGCAGGATATTATAGAAGATTTATTAATGATTTTGTAAAAATCACAAAATCATTAACACAGTTATTACAAAAAGAAGTAAAATTTTTATAGGATCCTGGAAAGCAAGAAGCTTTCGATAAACTTAAAGAAACACTATGCTCTGCCCCATTATTACAATTTCCTCAACTAGATAAACCTTCTATAATAACAACTGATGCATCGGGATATGCATTAGGGGCTATATTATTACAAAAAGTAATTGGAGAAGATAAGCCGATAGCATATGCTTTAAGGGTCTTGAAAGGACCAAAATTAAAATATCACACATATGAAAAAGAAGCACTAGGTATATTATTTGGTATAGAAACATTCAAAAATTATATTTATGGAAATAAATTTACTATAGTAACGGACCACAAACCATAACTTTCATTCAAATCAGCAGATAAAAATAATAGAGTTCGAAGATGGCGACTTAAATTAGCAGAATATGATTTTAACATAATATATTAAAAAGGAAAAATGAATGTGAATAGTGATGCTTTATCGAGAAATCCCATGGATACAGTAGAAATAAACGTCGTAACAAGAGCACAAAAAGCTAAAGAAAATGAAAGCAATAATAAAGCAACACCTTTACCAACAAATGAAATGAAAATACAGAAATTAAATATAAGAACGTACACGTATAAAAAAAAACGAGGTCACCCCCAAAAAATAATTAAAACAATAACAAATCAAGACGTCAAGACTAACGAAAATATTATACAACAAGATACATGTACAAACAAATCGAATACAATAATATATTCGAAAAATTCTATAGAACATAGAAAAGATAATATTATTCATTTCATTACAACAGAAAAAAAGCCATTAGACGAATTAACAGATAGATATTTCGTACAAAATAATATAAAAATAAATAATAAATTAAAAGACAATTAAATCAAAATAATAAATTTTAAAAAAAGAAAAATTTTTATTATATGCTTAAATATTAAAGAATCATTTATTTTAGTATAAGAAAAATTAATAAATAATCTTAATACATTAAAAAATTTGTTAATAAAAAATAAATGTAATATGTTCAGTATTTCAAAAAATATTAAAATTTTAAACATAACTTAGAATGAAATTGAAGAAATTCATATGATATTTTCAAAGATACATTATTAATATTATTATTTGTTTAAACAATACAGAATATGTAAAAATTGAAAACAGAAAAAATTTTTGATTTATATCACTCTTCAAGTTTAGGAGGTCATTCAGAAGTTAATAGAACTTATGATAGAATTAAAAATAAATACTTTTGGGAAAATTTAAAAACTGATACACAAAACCGAATGAAAAATTGCGAAACATGTCAAAAAAATAAATTGAAAAGAATTAAAACTAAACAACTAATGATCATAGCAGATATCCCAGAAAAAACATTCGATAAGATTCCTTTAGATATAGTAGGACCTTTAAGAGCATGACGAAGCTGTCCGCCTTCTAATAATATTTCCAATCTTAGCTTATGAATAAACGATGCGTTTTATTGAGTTTTTTTGCTATAAAGAAAAAATTTGTAAGATTAAACTCTAGTGCGGACAACTCAAGAAAACCACCAAAATATTATACATACAAAGTTATAATAAAAACTTTCAATATATCGTATTTTAAGGTTAGGTTTGTCGAGTTTGATATCTAATTTCCAATCCAAGCTCATAAAAAAATAACAAGTCCAAATGATTTTTTATTTTAACAACAATTATTGTACTAATATAACTTTAGTGCGGACAAGTCATTATATTTGTTTAATTTAAGAATTTAAAAAGATATCGATAAAATAAAAAAAGCAAAACTCGATTGCTGCAGCTCCGACATGCCGTTAAATATAACTAAAAATAATAATAAATATATATCAACAATGCAAGATCATTTATCGAAATTTGTAATAGCTGTTGCACTCAAAGATCAAACAGCAGAGTCTATAGCTGAAGCATTTATAAAAAAATTTATTTGCATTTTCGGTTCACCAAAAATAGTTCTTACTGACAAGGGTGCAAATTTTGCAGGTAAATTAATAAACGCCATTTCAAAAAGACATCGTGGACACCATTTCTCAAGGTGCATTTACAGGAGTTGCGTGCAGTAAGCCAGGTGGATTCTTTTGCAGCACTTTGTGCTTTGACAATGAAGGCACTTTAACGTGTGATGCTTCGTTCTTAAGCATTCTTGGCTAATAATAGCGTTGTCCCGGTTAAAAAAAATCACATGATTGATCACATGATTAATCATATAATTATGCATATGATTAATTACATGATATATTATATGATATATCATATGATTATTTACATGATTAATCACGTGATACTACAAAAAATTAATTACGTAATAAATCACATGATTATTTATGTGATTTATCATATGATTTTTATTAAATTTTTTTAAATTATTCTGGTGTAAAATCACATGATTTATCATAACATTTATCACGTGATTAATAACGTGATTAATCACGTGATTTTTATTAAATTCCCTGATATTCTAATTAAAAATCATATGATTTATCATTTGATTTATCGCGTGAATATTTATGTGATTAATCACATGATTTTCATTGAATTTTGTAGAATTTTTCTGATTTGAAATCACATTATTTATCATTGCATTTATCATGTGATTAACCACATTATTTTTACTAAATTTTGTGAAATTATTCTAATTGGAAATCACATGATTCATCATAGAATTAATAACATAATTTTTGTTAAATTTCATGAAAATTTTTATTTTTGAATATTAAATTAGTACTTTTATAGAAACATCATAATTGCATAAGAGGTAAAATTATTAAAAGGTAATGTATTGTCATAGTATAATATACATTTATTATTTTTCTTTATCTCAAAAATACATTTTGTTACATAGGATTTATAAATATTACAATGAAAAGGTATTCATACGACATTATTTTTCTTAATTGAAAATGAAATTTTTGAAAAAATGTTAAATGTAAGTAATTTATCATTGCCGTCAATAGTATAAGCTATTTGGAAGTGGAATGATGTATTCCTTTTTTTTCGCATTAATGTAAACACATATTGTTTTTAACTCAATCGTGTTGATGCACATTAAAACATCTGATATGTACACAATTTCTTTTATAGCAGCATACTTTGAGCATCTTTGTACAATACTTTGATACACAGTTAATTCCTTATTGTTATCAATATCAACAAGGAAATCAATTATTTTAATAAATTGTCCATTGTTAAGCTGCGCAAAATAATTACAATAGCGCTTATTTTGTTTTTTTGAAGACATAAATAAACAGCTATTTTAACCATTTTTAAAAATACTTTAGTATTCTTAGATACATTTAACTTTTCTATTATACTTGTACTAATCATTCTTTCGCTGTCTATGTATGTGATATCAGATAACTTGAATACCTTTTTAGTTTGCGAAGTAACAATATTTTGTAAATATTCTAATACAGATTCAGAACAACCAGGGTAAACGAAACTTTAATATAAAACCCAGTTCTCCCATATTCTCGGGCTTTCCAATTGGTCCTTTCTTTTAATGGTCTTGCTAATCTACATAGTAGATGAGGTACTTTTATTTTTATTAAGAATTGATCCAGTTCATTAATATCATCTTTTGAAATGGTATTTAATAAATATTCAGTGAACCATTTATAATATCAAAATATCGCAAAAGAAATAAAGATGAAGCACTTTTAAATCCAAAAACAGCAGTTTTTGTTCGAAGGGCTTCTTATGCAAAGGTTATGGTATTGTCCTGGTTCCTTTCGTCTGCAGGTGTATTTAAAAATGGGTATCTTATACTTCCAGCAGCATATACCTCGGGATGTAGACACCAGTCACATCCGCGGTAACCATTAAACTGCACTGAACCATTCACAGAAGCTCGAGCTATAGCGTCTACACAAGATATTAATATATACAGTTTAATACTTGATTTTTTATTGTACATGGTATACCTAATGTAGCTATGTGATTCATTTCCTTAACAAAAATTTCTAAAAAAACACTCATTTCTAGTTTACTTTTACCAAACCACAATTCTGTTACAATTACATTCTTTAGCCTATCTTGTATTGGCAATTCATTTAAAATAAGATAAATCGACCATATTGAAAAGTTGGATGACTCAAACACTGGTGCACCATCGGTATTAAGAATAGCGGGTACGTAACTATGTCGATCGCTAACTGACACGTTTTTTCAAAACTTTCTGTAAAGTTTTCCATCATATATATCGTTGATTTGATTCTTCTCATGCGACCTTTCTCTTACAATGTATACATAATAATCTTCGTAAGTTTGTATATAATCTCTAACTGCATTTGATGGCTCAATTAATGCAAAGAAACATGCACTTGATGGATTAGAAACATCGATCATTTTACCACAATTGTCACATATGATAAAACCCTGCAAATCTTGAAATCTGCCCATATATTTCGAGCGAATGGGACAAACACTATGGAGTACTGCCGTTTCTTTATGATTTAGTAACTGATCATTTACCATTCTCAGTAAACCTGACATGGCTGAGAATATTAAATTATGTTGTAATGAGAATTTCAGAGCTGGAAGAAGCAATTCACACGGCCTATGTTCAATAGTGGTTAAAATAATTTCAAAAAATGAAGACTGAGCCTTTAGCTTATCAATACCTTTAATCTTATTTTTTTCTGTAAAAGATCAATGATTTCTGATTCTTCGTCACTGCTGTACAATTCATTTCCATTGATATTGTCATTTTCGATATAATTAATCTGAAAATATATATATATATATATATATATATATATATATATCATCCTATATTATATAGTTATATTAAAAATTCAGTTTCAGCCCCCCCCCCCCCACAGCTCCCAATAATGTTTTGTAAGGAATTCCTACAAAATAACGTAAAATTGTTTGTAATTCTACGATATTTTGTAACCATTCACTCCCTCTATAGGTCCCCCCACGCCCCCCGTGCCCCCCGTATGCCCTCCGCATCACCCCCCACTGCCCCCCCCCACTCGTGTAATGACTCGTATAACAGTTTATAACTTGCATGCATTATTATGTTAATTAATATAATGTGGTATATCTAATGAAAAACGAAATTATATTTTTAATACTAAAATTTTATTATATAATACTTTGATATTTATACATTAATAAAATTATTAATAGATAAAAAAATTTGTTCTTTATATTATTAATTAATGAATTAAGACTTCTTGTTAAAACATTTACATGAAGAATAAGTAATTATATTTATAAAACACATGATATATCTGAAAAAACAAATAATAATTTAATTATGATTGTTTATTTATATAAATAAACAATCGAGTTTACACACCACCTTACATTTCAAACTAGTTATTATGATAAATTGCATTCATATATTTAATTTAATTGGAAATGATGTTGAAGTAAATGATATTATCGATCAACATTCAATGGATTATTTAAATAATCAAATTGAAGACCACTTAAATTATGAAGAAGAATATGAATATTATTTAGAAAGCTTAAATGATAATATTTCAGAGGATACAAAAATTTCTCAAATAAATAATATTATTAATTCATTTATTGGCGGGAATGAAGAAAAAGTTGAATACAATAATTGGAATAAAGTACCAGAATATTATAAATATTACGTTAATAAAATTATAGAATATAAAATTCAAATATGTGAACCAATAACAGAATATTATATTAATCAAAATTATCAAATTTATTCTAGATATTTATTACGATTAGTTAATATTATTAAGAACATATTTGATCAAAATTTATAAAAGTAAGTAATAAAAAGTAAGTTTAATATTTCAAAATTATTTTATTTTATATATATACAAATTAAAATCATTAAAATAATATAATGATTTAATGATCTTATGAATATTAATAATAATTACATCACTTATTTTTGAATATTAAAGTAAACAAATTTTTAAATTTTAGTATAAAATATTGATATATCTTAAAAATGTAAAAATAAGTCAAAAAGATATCAAAAAGGAATTATATCAAAATAATCCTATAAATCTTAAGACATAAATAAACATTATGATATATCAAATATAATACTAATAAAATTTTTATACCAAATAATTATTTAAAAATTTTTATATAGTTTTAAATTTATTATAATTTTGATCATTAATATCATTTAATTAATAATAAGTTATTTTTTCACTTATATATTGTACGATATCACTATTTTTTTATTCATATTCAATACATAAAATAAATTATATTATAAATGTATAACTAATCTATGTAATATTATCTATAAAATAAAGTGGTTTTTAGGGCTCCTGGTGAGGGTTTCCACTAATCAAAAAATCTAACGCGCCGTAACGTTACCTCTATATTTCACACAGTTAAAATATATTAGTTAAATTAAAATCTATATTTAAATATTAAAAAATTTATACAATTAAATTAAATATATGAATGCAATTCATCATAATAACTAGTTTGAAATGTAAGGTGGTGTGGAAACTCGTTTAGTTTATAAGGTATAAACAATCATAATTAAATTATTATTTGTTTTTCAGATATATCATGTGATTTATAAATGATTAATTTTTCTTTTATTGGTAAAATATATGTAAGATATGCATAATCACCAATGGGGGTTGTGAGCAGAGCGAGCAGGGGGTACCCCTAGTATTTATATATATATATATATATATATATATATATATATATATATATATATATATAATTAATACAGAATTGTAATGTTATTGAAATGTTATTAATAGTGAGGTAAAAGTACCAAACGGCGGCCCTTGCTCAACAGTTGTTCACTAACGAGACTTTTTTTTATTTTTAAGCTCTTAGTTCATATTTAGATTATAATAAACATTACAAACTATTTTTGGTTATGTACCATTATTTAATTTATGAAGAAATATTTCAAAAATGTTTTTTAAGCAATAAATAATGGAGTTTAACTTGTACGAATTTTGACCGGACGAGTGGTAATGCTTTTCGTAAGCAATTACTAAGGCTGGAATTCATAGATCCAACTCAAGTAGTGATTGCTATTCAAATCTCATCGGTCTTTGTCTCTCTAATGATGAAAAAAAAGACAGATGATACAACCGTTACTTAAATTGGGTCTATGAATTCCAGTATAAGAAAAAGCCTTTTTTAGTAAGCCTATAGCAAACTTCATAAATAATTTTTCTATATTATTATTGCACATTAATCTAATTCATCCAAATTATCTAAAGGGCAGGCCGGATTCGCTGTCCGTATTCAATCAAGTTTTTGGTTATTTACTCAAATATTAATCGATGTATCTGCAAATTGAAGGTAGAGCACAATAGATATTAGTATTATGAATATTTATGCACAAGAACAAAAAATTCCACCGCATTGTTTTTAAGAAAAGTAAGGAACGGTAAACGAAAAGGTTTCGTTTATAATATTTTTGCGTTTCTTTCTTTTCTCAAAAACAATACGGTAGAATTTTTTTTCTTGTACGTAAATATTTATAATACTAATATCTATTGCGCTCTACCTTAAATTTGCAGATTCATCAATTGAAATTTGAGTAAATACCAAATTATCAGACAAGGACAGCGAATCCGGCTTGCTCTGAAATAAATACATTTTTTATTAAAATTTTATGGCCATATCTTAGTACTTAAAAGTCAATTGATATTTTTCTTACCTAAGACATGGCCATCTGTTACCTATTAAGCAATCTGCTCGTTTGCCGTGTTAAATGTTGTCCTAAATCTTGTACTGTGGGCAATATTTAATATGTGTCAGTGTTACTCTTAGAACATATGGGTGATTCTATTCTAACGGGTTATCACATGTAATCGTTTAATAAACTATCAATACAAGGTTCAAATATTATTAACCACAAATTTTTCATATACTTTCAGCTTGTAACTTTATGATCCGTTGACTTTTTAATCGCTAATTTCAATGTAGCTTTTGTAGGGACCCTTAGACAGTATAAAAAGTAATCTCCCCTATCTGTAATCATATATCAAACTTTTTAAACGTTGTAGAGATACAGGATGGATAAATTAATACTTTGGAAATATCAAAAAATATTCTTTTCCATCCGTACATACATTTCAGCAGAATGGTTGAAAAAAAAAATATTTTCATTGACCCTTTGTTATTATAAAAAAAAATGTATATTTTTTCATAGATAAAAAGCAATAATAATAAAAAATGTTATATTTGAATCTTATGAAAATATAAGCTATTTCTATCACATGGAAATATTGTTATTATATGTTTATTTCGCTAAAAAATTGCTCTGTTGATCATAGAATACATTTTTGTTTATGTGTAAACATCATTTCACTTATGAAAGCTAAGTTACCTTTTCTACGATAATTCCCCTGGCTCTAAACATTTAACTGTCACAGATGATATAAGCGCATATTCAAATACGTAATAGACGTTTAAGAAAGTAGTAATGTACAATTAAAAAACTTTGTATAGCAGTGAATGTTGGAGACCGTTTACTCGGTAAAAATTTCATTCAAATTATCAGGTAATCTCCCCTGGCATATAATTCCCCTGCCTTTTTTGAGATGCACTCACAAAATTCTAATTAAATAATAAAGTCAACAATTTTATTCATGAATTTCATACCATGAAGTGTTAAATTATTTGTACACTTGAAATTTAATACATATTATACTGCTTATAATTTTTAGATATTCAGAATTAAATATATATATATATATATATATATATATATATATATATATATATATATATATTTGTGGAGAATCTCCGAGTAAGCACATTCTCAAATCTTTTTGTAAACAATCACTGTGGTCATATTTACATACTGCACTATATACTACGTATATACTACAAATAAATAAAGCGAAATCAAAGGTTACATCGTAGTATTCAGAAAATAAAAATATCACTTTGCCATTAGCCTTGATGAAGAGTTTGTCGTTGATATCAAAGTAAGTATATAATTATTTGAATTTAAATGAAAGTTTTTGAAAAATCTGAATTGGAAAATCTATAAATTGATAACAGGGTTGCAAATATTTAAATCATTTTGGGCTTTAAATAAATTTTAATTCACACATCCTTTTTGAATTCGTAATTAGAGTTTTATTTAATTATCAATTCCTTTTAAATTAATAATTAAAAATATTTTAATTAACAAATCAAAATCTAATCGTGAATTGAAAAGGCTTTAATTAAAAAATCAAAAGGAATTCTTAATTAAATAAATTTCAATTAAGAAATCAAAATGTAATCGTGAATTGAAAGGACTTTAATTACAAAATCAAAAGGAATTCTTAATTAAATAAATTTCAATTAAGAAATCAAAATTTAATCGTGAATTGAAAGGGCTTTAATTCCAAAATCAAAAGGAATCCTTAATTAAATAAATTTCAATTAAGAAATCAAAATGTAATCGTGAATTGAAAGGGCTTTAATTCCAAAATCAAAAGGAATTCTTAATTGAATAAATTTCAATTAAGAAATCAAAATTTAATCGTGAATTGAAAGGGCTTTAATTCCAAAATCAAAAGGAATCCTTAATTAAATAAATTTCAATTAAGAAATCAAAATGTAATCGTGAATTGAAAGAGCGTCAGTTATGATTATGATTTGTGAATTCGAGGGCTTTAATTAAAAATTCCATAATTCCTTTTTAATTAAACGTTTTAAAGGAATTTTTATCATATATATGTATATAGAAAAACATATGTGGACGCGCACATACACACCTGGGCTCATATATATGCAACATTTCGTGTCGACCCAAACGCACACATACAGACAAGTTGATATATATATATATATATATATATATATATATATATATATATATATATATATATATGTATATATACATACATAAATACATACATACGTGGGACATTCCACGTCAATTAGAAAGCACCCACAGACAGGTTTATATATATGGGACATTTCATGCCAATGCGCATGCACACACAGGATCAAGGATATATATAATATATATATATATATAATATTATTATATATATATATATATATATATATATATATATATATATATATATATATATATATATACATGGGACATTTCGGGTCAACTCGTACGTACTCATGATCACAGGCTTCTCTATATATATGGAACATTTCATGACAACTCTCACATACCTATCCGAGTTCCTTCAGAATCGCATATATGGGATGTTTCATGTCAATTTTCATTCATGCACACACACGTTAATATACATGGGATTTTTTATGTAAATTTCAACGCACACACATACAGGTTTATGTATATGCGACATTTCATGCCAATGCGCACGCACACATACACACACAGCATTTATATATATATATATATATATATATATATATATATATATATATATATGGGACATTTCATGCCAATGCGCACGCACACATACACACACACAGCATTATATATATATATGGGACATTTCATGTCAACTTGTACATACTCATAATCACAGGCTCATCTATATATATGGAACATTTCATGACAACTCTCACACACCTATCCGAGTTCTCAGGTTTTCATACATGGGACGTTTCGTGTCAATTTTCATTCATGCACACACACGTTGATATACATGGGATTTTTTCTGTAAATTTCAACGCACGCACATACAGGTTTATATATATGGGACATTTCATGCCAATGCGCATGCACACACACAGGATTATATATATATATATATATGGGACATTTCATGTTAACTTGTACGTACTCATGATCACAGGCTTCTCTATATATATGGAACATTCCATGACAACTCTCACATACCTATCCAAGTTCCTTCAGGTTCGCATATATGGGACGTTACATGTCAATTTTCATTCATGCACACACACGTTAATATACATGGGATTTTTTATGTAAATTTCAACGCACACACATACAGGTTTATATATATATATATATATATATATATATATATATATATATATATATATATATATATATATATATATATATATATATATATATGGGACATTTCATGCCAATGCGCACGCACACATACACACACACACACAGCATTATATATATATATATATATATATATATATATGGGACATTTCATGCCAATGCGCACGCACACATACACACACACAGCATTATATATATATATATATATATATATATGGGACATTTCATGTCAACTTGTACATACTCATAATCACAGGCTCATCTATATATATGGAACATTTCATGACTACTCTCACACACCTATCCGAGTTCTCAGGTTTTCATACATGGGACGTTTCGTGTCAATTTTCATTCATGCACACACACGTTGATATACATGGGATTTTTTCTGTAAATTTCAACGCACGCACATACAGGTTTATATATATGGGACATTTCATGCCAATGCGCATGCACACACATAGGATTATATATATATATATATAGGACATTTCATGTTAACTCGTATGTACTCATAATCACAGGCTTTTCTATATATATGGAACATTTCATGACAACTCTCACACACCTATCCGAGTTCCTTCAGGTTTACATATATGCGACGTTTCATGTCAATTTGCATTCATGCATACACGCTTTTATATACATGCGACTCTTCATGTCAACTCATGTACGACCTTACTGACAGGTTTTTTGCATATGTATATATGGTCCATTTCATATCAAATTGCTCACGTTTACCCGCAATTTTTTTTTGTTTCTATATATATATATATATATATATATATATATATATATATATATATATATATATATATATATATATGGGACATTTCATGTCAACTTGCACGTACTCGCAAGCACAGGTTTTTCTATATATATATGGGACATTTCATGACAACTTGTACACACCTATCTAAGTACCCTTAGGTTTATATATATGAGACGTTTCATGTCAATTCGCATGCATGCACACACGAGTTTATGTACGTGGGACTTTTCATGTCGACTTACAAGCATGATATAAACATATATATATATACATAAGGGACATTTCATGTAGAATCGCACGTACACACACAGGTTTATTCAAGTTTATATGGAACATTTAATTTCAACTCATACGCACACGCACACGCTCACACATACAAACACATATTTAACTTTATATATATATATATATATATATATATATATATACATTACTTTATCGATGTAGACAATATTTAAAAAATAGTTATTTATTATGCTGTGGTACCCACGATCGCCGTCTTTGGATACCTAGGTGTTAATGACAATTTAAACATCATCTACAGCTAAAACTTTTGAAATTTAACTTATAGTTTAATAACTACTTTGAAGTTGTTTCAAATGTTATCTAGCCAAACATGGATGTTCCGAGTAAGATAAACATTGTCTACAAGAATATCTTTTGAAATTTAGCCATTATTTATTAATAACATGTACGTTTCCCGAGATGACATCTCAGAATATCCAGGTGATCCTGGCTACCTGGAAATCGTCTATATGAATGAATTTTGAAATTTTCCATACCGATTATGAAGTTTACAGATATTTGCAGGGACTACGTCAAATGAAACTTGGAGATTCTTTTAGATTTCGATTCTAAGGTTGTTTGATTAGGTTGGAGAATACTCGGAAATAAAAAGATTTTAAAAGAACAATTGTTTAAGATTCATGCAAGTTCCATGAAATATGTTGATTTACTCGTAGTCGATACCCATATATAAAGATCATTCATACAAATCATCTCGCATATAAATTTGCGGTAGTATCCCTACTAATTTATGAATTTTTCGTTCGAATAATGCCAGCGAAATTTAACTTCGAGAAAGCATATTACTATTGTAATTAGTGAATAATTTTAACATTTTTTCATCAAACATCATTCCGATATACAGGTAATAAGCGCTATTATTTAAAAAATTTAAAAAAAGTTAATTTATTTATTTTATACTTTTTAGTCTATTTATTCAATTATTGTATTTTATTTTTAAAGCATGTTTTTAAAATTTTGTATTTTCTATTTTTAAGTTAAAATTGTTTTTATTATCATTTAGAGTTACATTGCAACCAGACTTTTCGAAGATTACACTCAGGTACATCCGTTATCGGCGACTTGGTACTCCAGTTCGATCTCTTCATCCTAAATCATTATTATGCATTATAGATTCACTTTCAAACCTTGAATTAGGTTTTAGTAGCCCCGAAATCTCCCGGGGAACCCACCTCGACCCAGAGAAAGCCTCCCCACTTGTACTTCCTCAAAGACGACGTCCATGCGTATTCTGGACAACGTGCATCACTTTGTGGCAATTGTTTGATCTCAAATTCGGTTTTAGCAACCCTGAAAACCCCCGAGAAACTCGCCTTGACCCAAAGAAAGCCTCCCCATTTATACTTCCTCGGAGATGACTTTTCACACCCATTATCATCGACCTGGATGTCCAGGTACCAAAATGACAACTGATTATTGTATTGTCATCCAAGACCAAAGTCTATGCCAATTGTCAGAATTTATATCTGTCAAAAAGTGCCTGAAATCGAGCGCGCAAGATTTGATTACAGACAGACAAACATGCAAACAGACATGAAGGCGAATATAAGAAAAGCGTATATAAAAAAATAATATTTACCTACGTTAAGTCTGCTTTGAGACTAATTATCTTTCGTTTTTTATGACAAAAACAAGTAAATTGAATTTGAGAAAATTTCTATAATTTACTTAAATTTATGAAAAAGTCAATATAAATCGTCATTTTTGCAGAATTATGAAGATTATGATTATTTTCGCGGAAATTATAAAGTTATGGAAATTATTTATGGAAACGTTTTCGATTGGAAAATTTGTGATTATTGCAGTTGAATTTTGTTACATCATCATCAGTTATATCCTCGTTAAAATGACCCTAAAATTTCTAAAAGAATCGGAACAAATATTTTTCCGGTCTTTAAAGAATGTTTAAGAGCAGGCCGGATTCGCTGTCCTTGTCTAATTGGCATTTTTGTTATTCACTCAAGTATTAATCGGTGTATCTGCAAATTGAAGGTTAAGCGCAATAGATATTATTATTACAAATATTTATGCACAAGAAAAAAAAATCTATCGCTTTGTTTTTGAGAAAAGTAAGGAACGCGAAAATATTATAAACATAATCATTTACTTCGGCGTTCCTTACTTTTCTCAAAAACAAATCGGTAGATTTTTTTTTTCTTGTGCATAGATATTCATAATAATAATATCTATTGCGATCAACCTTTATTTTGAAGATACACCGATTAATACTGGAGTAAATAACAAACAACTCAATTGTTACTCGGTCGGTATCAGGTTCTACTTCGGCCTGCTGTTAAGAACTATTATGAAATGAAAATTGATAAATGTTTCAAGTTTTCCGAATCGTTCCGACATTGAAATTTCAATTATAAGCCGTTACTCATAAAATTTGGAAAAGTCTATTGTATGCAACTATTTTTCCAGTGATTCAGTTGTAATTTATAAAATTGTGAATTTGGGTGATTTATTATGTTTCTTTCCGTAATATTTATCTGATGTTGGAGCTACAGCAATCAAGTTTTGCTTTTTTTATTTCATTAATATCATTTTAAATTCGTAAATTAATAATATATTGTGTAACGAGTAAGGTTTAGTTGACTATTGCGCACGAGGGCAAGTTGGCGCACGAGCGTAGCGAATAGCGCCATTGCCCGAGACTCTCTCTCTCTCTTATATCTGCCGTACGACTGACTCGCAATAGTATATTTTAATACTTTTTGGCACTATTATTTGTAATTAAATTACATACTTTTAGTTCACCAATTTCACGTTTATACGGAATAATTACGATTTCGTTAATGTAAAAATAATACAAGAATAGATGATACGATTTACTTTTTCAGAGGTTAAAGCGAGATAGAGTATAAAATTCATCATATGGTCGATGAGATACAGTATGAGGGCGCTGCGCTTGTATAAACCTTTGCGATTTTACATTAATTAACGCTTTTGCGTGACATTATTCTACAGAATGTAACGTATTTACGTGATTTAATACAAAATAATATTATACATAGCTGTGAAACACACGCCCTCAAAAAACAACACACGCAGCGCGCGCTATTAGCTACTTACTACCCCGAAAACGCATGCGCTATAGGCCGCTTACTCAGCACGGATGAGAAAAACAAATATAATGACTTGTCCGCACTAAAGCTATGTTAATACAATAATTTTTGTTAAAATAAAAAATCATTTAAACTTGTAAATTTTTTATGAACTTGGATTGGAAATTATATCAAGCTCGACAAACCTAATCTTAAAATACGTTACATTGAAAGTTTGTATTATTACTTTTTATGTAGTATTTTCGTGGGTTTCTTGAGTTGTCCGCACTCGAGTTGAATCTTACAAATTTTTTCTTTGTCGCAAAAAAATGTTATTAAACGCATTGTTTATTCATAACTTGGGATTGGAAATATTATTAGAAGACTGGAAGCTTCGTCATGCTCTTAAAAATAAAAATAATGTTATCTAATTTTCAAAATAATATTAATCTGAATAATATATCCTCATCAGAAAAGTTATTGTAATTTATATATTTTTAGAACCTTTCCAATTTCATGTGTACCACTATGGTATTATATGGGGATATCCATCCAACTTTAAATTCTCTAGTAACAGGTCATTATTTAAACTAGGTTATAATCTTTTGTGCTATCCTGTAACTCTATTTCTGATATATTTTGTAAATGTAACACAAACGGCGCAGCAGATAATTCTATAAAAAGTAAATTTACACATAAGATAAATTACGGTAATTTTTTATGTGTAAAAATGAATGTTTCATAGAAATATCTACTGCGCCGTTTGTTAAACATTTACTAAATACATCAGAAATAGAGTTACAGGATAGCACAAAAGATTTGAACCTAGTTTAAACAATGTGCATCATGCGGTAACCCAGTAACAGCTGTAATATGACCTGTTACTAGACAATTAAAAGTTTTGTGGATATCCCCATATATCAAAAAATATGATTATGACTTCTTCAGATTCTTTATGAATTTCTAATATATTGAATAGTGATTTTTGAAGGGCATATCATAGTATTAATTAAATTAACTTATTAATAAACTGAAAAATTGCCTAGTATTAATAAATTAGTGCGATTTATTGTATTTATTCACAAAAAAATTTATAGCTTAGTCGTGTAAAATGGCTTTATTTCCACTATCAAACAATTCCATGGTATGCTTAACTATTTCAAGAGTTAAAAAAATTTAATAATATGTATATATTTTTTATAACTTCAAGATCGTTACTGAGAATCATATATAATTTTCACGGTATTTTATTAATAGCAGGTCGTATATCTCTATCCTTTTATAATAAAAAAATTCAATTTTCTGCAAAACCTTATGATTGTAGCAAAAAATAAGAAGAAAGCCCCATCTCGTATACTAAAAGCAATATTTTCTCTTATGAGAAAAAATTATTTTTATCGCTTCGTTTCAAAGAAAACTTTGAAAAACTGAATTGTCCATCCAAACCTCGATATTTTATGTTTTTCAAGGTTTTTTTCAAAAGGAATCGATAAAAAATTTTTTCCTAATCAAAAAAATATTGCTTTTTATGATACAAGATGGGGCTTTCTTTATTTTTTGCTAAAATTATTAGTTTTTGAAAAAAATCAATTTTTTGATTACAATAGGACATATATACTCGACCTCCTCTTAAGGATCTTTAATAGCTATTAAACTCTTTACAAGATTGTAATAATTCATCTCGATTTACTTCCACAGAGTTCGTGAAGTTTCATTAACCTTTCAATCAATATACAGAAAATATAAAGATTCATCCGTATTCTTAAATGATCTCATAGGAGTCGGTCTGTGGCTCATTCAGTAGAGCGTTGGATTCGTAATCTCGAGGTTCCGAGTTCGAATCCCGCTCTCGGCCGATTGATACAAGCACCACTGTACGTTACATGTGCTTTGTTCACAAACACACTTACGAGCTCAGTCGCTGATTAGCATAGCAATAATAGCATAGCATAAATATAGCGACGTTAAAAAAAAAAAAAAAAAAAAATGATTTCATAGATTTATAATCATTTATTTACCAATAATTTAATAAATATATTCATACGATGATAAAACGTGAAAAATATTCCTAAAGAATTTTTTAAAATACAATCTAGAAGGATTCTCCTGAAAACTTTACAGTGCTGTTCAATTCTAAAGCGATCTTAATTGTTCATTAATTGTGAATACGATAAAATTAAGGTTACTATTCCTTAGTAAAACTTAATGAATCAAAAAAGTTCAGAAGGTATCAACGTAAATCATGACAATTTTTTTCATAGGAGTTCACAAAGTTGTATTATGGACTGGTACCAAAAACCGCAAAAAATTAGAAAGGTTCTTTTACATCAGAATTTTTCCAAACCTTAATGTATATGTTCACCGGGGTATTTCACCTGAATACGGAGGACATTTATAACTAATATAGGTAGCTAGGAGAGTTTCCATAGCCGATGGAGATCCACGGCTCCACCAAAGTTTTTCCTATGTATTTTGGTGCCTTGAACACGAATTTCGAGGGTGGATAGCTGGAAAATAGTTAGGAAAATCTCTAAAGTAAATTTTCTGGTTGTTAATTCTTCGCAGAAAAACATAATTTTTCGTGTTTTTCATCAAATATTAAGTCGAAAATATTCTTATCAATTTTGCCGTACATTGCACCATTTCTCTGTAAAAACATCATAAATATAAAAAAAACTCATTTTGCCATTATTAATGATTTTTTTAATTTTATTGCACTAATCATTGGTGACCAATATAATTAGGAATTTTTACATTTTAATTAGCTAAAATTATTCTTTAATCCACCAACTGTTGATAAAACAAGAATGGTTTAGGCTGGTTGCGGTCTTCCTTTAATTTTTCACGAATAATTGAACCGCTTATTCAGAAAGTACCGCGCAACGGTGCTCACATGAAAAAGTCAGGTCGGAAAATAGGGGAGATTGCTATAGTAACATTAAAGTCCACGGTTCCAAAAATTTTTTTTATATATTTTGTCACTAAACATTAATTTAACGGGGGTGAAGTCGGAAAATGTCCAGGAAAATTTGTATGATATAATTTCCAAAAATTTGAAGTCTATTTTTCAAATAAAAAACATTTTGTCGCTTATTTCATGCAATTTTCATGCCAAAGTTATAAAAAAGAATAAGTTTTATAATTTTTTTCAATTTTTCATATTAGAATGAGACTATTGTTACAGTGCAGCAGAGATTAGAATAGGATTTCCTAAAATTTTATTTCATTAGCTAAATTTATGTTATAATTTATAAATACGTTTAATTAATCGTTATTTGTATTTTAATCTTATAACATTTTTTACATGTAGAATTTTTGCTACAAGAACAATATGTACAGTACGCTATTCATTATTTTATGAAGTTTAAAAAACTTGTGTTTTTATAATTTATAAAATTTTTTAACGAAGTACAATTTTTTTCTGTGAACTACTCTTTTACTGTTACATATTTTGTAAAAATATATCTTTTTAATAAAAAAAATAGGTATATGATTGATTGAAAATATTAATTTTAATTAATTTAATTTATGTATAACCCTGTTGAAAAATCTCACTGACATGGTAACATTTTTTTTAACTATTAATAATTGAATTTATTGATTTGTTGATTGTAATTCTTTAATCATTTATTTTATTTCCGCAATTCAATCCAAAATATCCTTAATTTATAATCCTTCAGTTGAAAATTGAGGCAGCACACTAATTATAACACATCCAAAATAATTTATAACAGCATCATCAGTGTCACAACCAAATTTTAAAATTGCTAAGCATAAACTTTCAAAACGAATGTCAGGAAAAGTAATTAACATTGTAAAAGAATTTTTTTATTACAGATAACTATTATGGGAAAAACTTTTTTGAAAATAAAATCATATAATCAAATTATCCATCAAAAAGTAAAACCATTCCTTGAAAATCTTTAAGGTTTTTATCAGTATTAATATTAGCAATTTTTCCTAAATTAGAATTTTTTTTATTTTAAGTAACATAGAAAAAATAACCTGTTTGTGTAACTGATTAAAAACTGCTCACTTGTTTAAAAAAAAATCTGGTGGCACTCTATATTATATATATATATATATATATATATATATATATATATATGTGTGTGTGTGTGTGTGCGCGCATGTGAATTGACATAAAATATCCCATGTATATGTATATACATATATTCATAAGCCCATGTGTGTGCGTGCATGCGCCTTGACAGGAACAGCCCCATATATATATATATATATATAAAGAAAAATATATACAAACTCAAGTACGTGTGTCATGCATGTAAATTGACATGAAACGTCCCGTGTATATAAACCTGTGTGTATGTGCGCGCGTGTGAATTAACATTAAATATCCCATGTATATGTGTACACAGATATACACACATATATATGTGTATATATATATTCATAAGCCTATGTGTGTGCGTACATGCGAATTGACAGAAACGGTCCCATATATATAAATACAAATTTCAAATACATGTTTAGATGTGTTTGCGTGTTCGAGTTGACAAGATATGTCAAATATATGAAAACCGGTGCGTGCGTGTTGACATGATACGTCCCATATATGCGAACCTAAGGGCGCTTGGATAGGTGTGTTAGAGTTGTCATGAAATGTCCCATATATATAAACCTGTATAGGCGTGGGTAATAATTGACGTGAAAAATCCTATGTAGATTAACGTGTGTGCATGCATGCAAATCGATATGAAATGTACCATATGTATAAACCTGTGTGTGTGTGCGTGCGTTCGAATTGACATGGAAAATCCCATGTATATTAACGTGTGTGTGCATGCATGCGCAACGACATGTACTGTCCCTATATATATATATATTATATATATATATATATATATATATATATATATATATATATATATAAACCTGTAAACGACATGAAATATCTCATATATATATACCTGTATGTGTGTACGTTCCAATTGACGTGAAAAATCCAATATTTATTAAAGTTTGTGTGCATGCATGCGAATTGACATGAAATGTCCCATATATATGTAAACCTGTGTGTGTGCGTTCGAATTGACGTGAAAAATCCTATATATATTAACGTGCGTGTGCATGCATGCGAATCGACATGAAATGTCCCATATATATATATAAACCTAAGGTTACTAGGATGGGTGTGTGCGTGTTGTCATAAAATATCCCACATATATAAAAAAGCCTGTCATTATGAGTATGTACGAGTTGACATGAAATGTCCCATATATAATCCTGTGTGTGTGTGTGTGCGTGCGCATTGGCATGAAATGTCCCATATATCTAAACCTGTAAGTGCGTGCGTTCCAATTGACGTGAAAAATCCCATGTTTATTAAAGTCTGTGTGCATGCATGTGAATAGACATGAAATGTCCCATATATATAAACCTGTGTGTGTGCTTTCGAATTAACGTGAAAAATCCTATGTTTATTAACGTGCGTGTGCATGCATGCGAATCGACATGAAATGTCCCATATATGTAAATCTAAGGGTACACGAATGGGTGTGTGCGTGTTGTCATGAAATGTACCACATATAAAGAAAACCTGTACTTATGAGTACGTGCTAACCGACATGAAATATCCCATGTATGTATGTATGTATGTATGTATATATATATACATATATATAAACCAAAATATATACGGGTCAACGGGTGCAAGTTGACATGAAACGGACCAATATATATATATATATATATATATCAACTTGTCCGTATGTGTGCGTGTGGGTCGACATGAAATGTTGCATATATATGAGCCTAGGTGCGTATGTATGTGCGCGTCCACATATGTTTTTCTATATACATATATATGATACAAATTCCTTAGTACGTTTAATTAAAAAGGAATTGTGGAATTTTTAATTAAAGCCCTCGAATTCACAAATCATAATCATAACTGACGCTCTTTCAATTCACGATTACATTTTGATTTCTTAATTGAAATTTATTTAATTAAGGATTCCTTTTGATTTTGGAATTAAAGCCCTTTCAATTCACGATTACATTTTGATTTCTTAATTGAAATTTATTTAATTAAGAATTCCTTTTGATTTTTTAATTAAAGCCTTTTCAATTCACGATTAGATTTTGATTTGTTAATTTAAATATTTTTAATTATTAATTTAAAAGGAATTGTTAATTAAATAAAACTTTAATTACAAATTCAAAAATGATTCGTGATTCAAATAATTTTTAATTACTTTTTTCGCAACCCTGATTGATAATATATTATTTTAGATTGTATTGGCAATAAAATGGTTTCTACACGTGGACGTGGCGAACTTCCTACTAATCCTTTATCATCAAGTACACTTAACTCCACTCCCAAACACAATAATGTTATTATATATTTTAAAAAAGCAAACTTTCTCAAGTATGGATATATTTGTTCTTTAACTTTCTTCTAATAATGTTTAAAAATACATATTTTTGCTGTAACTCGCACGGAGAAAAATTGTATGGTAACGACAGCAATAAGGATATCGCTTAACACATGCAGCGATAGTTTGGGCTAAAACAAACTAAATATTGTGAACTTCAAACACTAACTTTTTAGTTATTTTCATAGTTAATGCAACTAGATGCCATTTGCTAAAAAAGACAAAAGAAAAAGCTAACATTTTAGCGCGAGATAATGATTTCCGTAGCCAAAAAAATTGTAATCATAGCAACAATCATTAGCTAAAAAAGGCATTCTTTTTTCTTCTATAATTTTGTGTTCTGCAGCGATTAATATTACAACTATTGTCATAATCTTGACTGAAACAGTATGATTTTGTCGTTATTTTAACTATACGTAAGCGCTACATTAGCATAAAACTTTGTAAACCATTTGACAGCTAAACGATCAGTCACAAACCTTTATTTTTTTTAAAGTTGATATTAAAACTTTTGAGAATTCAAACCATACAAAAAAATTTAATTCACTTTCAAATATGCATTTATTTAATAACCATAAAAAATGTCATTGAAGATTTCAGCGCAAAACAATAGCTAATATTCACATCGATGACAGCAAATAATGATAGTCTATTTTCGAATTCAAATTTTCGCTGTCTCAAACTAGCAAAAATTTTCGCTAATGGAACTATCTTTTTGTTGACTAATGCAATATATTTTTCTCCGTGCGTCGTTTTTTATTTTTAAAAATTCATCCATATATGGTAATAGCTAATTCTTAAGTATTTCAGATAGTTTAGAATCTTTGTTCGACATAAATATTATTAGAAAATAGTATATCAAGTGATGGTAATAAAAAAAGTAATTCCCCTGGAATAAAAGTAATTTCTCTGTATCAGTATATTCTTTATCTATCAGTTTTTCTGGGAATAACCTATGGACAGCTTGACTACTTTGGAATATTGTTCTATTAGATATAACCATAAAAAAATCTGAGTAAAATTTTTAAAATGAACACCTTTATTTTCTATTATTTCGAAATTTGAATTTGACCCGTTCGAATAGAATCACCCATATACTACTGGAGGCAGCTCTGAATGCACTATGCGCGTGGTTAGGTTGAAAAAGAGAAAAATATACTAAGGTTGATAGCTATCTCTATCTCTCAGACATGTGATAAGGGAGTAGGGAATGAAACAAACCAATCACCAATCACGTGCCGGAGAAAAAGAGATATCTGTCAACCTCAATATACCTTTCTCTCTCTCTCAACTTAACCACGCGCACGGAGCATTTGAAACTGCCTCCAGTGGTATATGCTCTAAGGTGTTATTATTCACATAATTATTTTACTTGAAACATCGTATTTTAACAAAAATCCCAAGTAAAATATAATGGTATAAATAGATTTACTAAAAAATTATTTGAATATTATCATTATTCGTTGTGTCCCAAAAAAGCGCAAATATAAGTTTGTAACGGTTATAAACTTTCTAAAGCTGTTCATAACAAAAAGAAATTATTAATAACTTTTGAAAATCATTATTATAGTCTGGAATTTTATCTTCATACATAGTTATTAACAGTTATATACTTTTTATAAAAATTACAAAAATACATTTTTAATAATAATAATTTTTTCAGTTTTATTTTTCTCTAGGTATTCACCACCTTTATTTTTATAAAATCATTCATGCCATAGAGTTTTTTATTTAATGATTATTTTATTATTAAATCTTTATTTTTACATTGTAAAATAAAAAATAATATTTATTAATGATACATAAAATGAAATAATGAGTGAAAGATTTGAAGCTGGACTTAGGCACCTGATGTACCTCAAGTTTGGAACGTTCGTAAGCAGCACTCCCATATACGTTTCTATGCATATTCTATAATAGAGATAGTTTTCCGTTATTTTATAAATTTTCCAGACATATGATTGAATTCAAAATTGTTTTTTCCTATATAATTTACCGATGCCAATGCTTTTGATGTTCCTAAAATTTAGAGATTTACCTTAATATGAGTGTTGCTTACGAACGTTTCGAACTTGAGATTCATGGCACCTGAGTAGATAAAAATATAGGAAAAGATTATACCATTGCACGATTCAAAAGTAGTTGAATAATTGTTATATAAATAAAAGATAAAAACAATTGCTTGCTAAACAAATTCAGAAATTAGCTATTAATAAAACTAAAAATAAATAATATTATTATATAAAATGTTGGAGCTGGCGTATGAATCAATCGAAGGAGGTTCACAATTGAAAGAATGTTTATTATAAATACTGTGTTCAAGCACACTCAAAATTACAAATGTTAAATAAAAAGAACAATCTTTATAACTCTTAGCCATCAATAATTATAGTACAAAAGATATTATAAACTAATATTCCTTAGAAGAAAGGCAGCAACACGTATCGGTCCTCAAGACACTACAGTTGAACAAAAAGTGAGTAGTAGGGAAAAAGAGTAAAAGCGGACAGAGCGCGCGAGTACAAATAGGTGGCGCTCAAGTATCTTCCTTAGCTTGTTGGAGCACCTTGCCTCAACACTCCCTCCCTCCAACAGAGCGGTTTCTACTCGGTCTTCTCTTTACATCCATCTGAAAAAAATAAAACAGAAATTGTTGTATTTATTTCCTATAACGTCTAAGGGTGATATTATTTAACTTCTAGCTTCTAAGTGTATAATATTTATCATAAAAATAGATTTTTAAGTTTAATTAGATTGTATTTAATATTTTGTCTCTGAAGTATATATGTTTGTCTCTTGCTAGAGGTTTTGTCATAATATCTGCTTCGTTTTCATTTGTACACCGAGAAAGTTTCACATCATAAAAGATAGTGCGTTTTTAAAATGCTCCACAAAGTGGCTTGCATGCACGATAAATATCGAACATGCATCAAGTTTTTCGATGCGGCGCCACCGTAGGCGACGAAATACAGTGCACCGCCTCCTCGCGCATTGTGTTTCGGCGCTTATGCACTACAAAAAGTGATGCATGAATTATGAAATGCGAAGCATTATTCGTGATTCACGGTGCAAAAGGCATCACTTTTTTTAGTGCGACGCGCATCATCTTTATTGAGGCAAAACTTTCTCCGTGTAGAGATCCATTTCACTCTGACTTTACCATCTAAAACGCATGACTTTATATAGTCTCCGTGTGTTGTTGCCATATGACTTTTACTGCCTGTCTGTTCTCTGACTTCTAATTTTCGTTTTATGGTGGATACGTCTTCATCGAAATTTTTTAATCTGTGACAGCCATCCATCTGTGTGCAATCACCAGCTGATTTATTATCACACCAGATGGTTACTGGGTACATAGTTTTACCGGTGATGTCACGTGTGGCCTTGTCAATTGACACAAGTTCTTGACAAGCATCGCTCATGGCTAGGTACTCTGCCTGGCATGTTGAGAGGGTTACATATTTTTGTTTGTGGCTTCTCCAGGCTATGGTGTCACTAAATAACTTGATTACAAATCCTCCGGTTGAAGATGAGTCTTGCCAGTCTCTGAAGCTGGCATCGGTCATAGTTTCTAAGTTTTCTCCTTTTCCGATGTATGTTAGTCCTAGATTTGTTGTACCTCTGAGATATCTGAATATTCTTTTAATTTCTTTCCAGTCGTCCTCGGTGGGATGCGTTTGTTTCCTTGATCAGTAGTTGACCGCATAGGCGATGTCCGGTCTTGTGGTCCCAGCCAGGTATAACAGACTTCCTATGGCTTCTCTAAATGGTACATTCTTCTTTAGTTCATCAATACATACATCTTCTTGTTTTCTGATTTCTCGACTTTTGACTTGCCTGGTGATCATGGGAGTGGAGTGGGTGTTGCATTCTTTCATGTTGAATCTATCTAGTATTTTCTTGGTGTATTCAGTTTGTTTGAGTGTTATACATCTATTGGGCCTATCCCGGAGTATGTTCATTCCTAGGAAACATCTTGGTTCTCCCAAATTTTTCATCTTAAACACTGAGCTAAGTTTTGTCTCTACTTCTCGTTGTTTAGTTTTGCAGTTTTCTGCTAGAATAACATCGTCAACGTATAGTATTATGAATACTACTTTTCCTTCTTTTCTCCATGTGAAGAGACACGGTTCATTTATATCTTTCTCTAGTCCTAGCTTTAGAATTTCTTCAGAGAACCTCTTATTCCACCTTTTTGGACTTATTTTTAGTCTATATAGTGACTTCTGGACCTTACAGACTTTATTATTATGTAGATTTTCTTCACATTCTAGTCCGTCTGGTATTTTCATATATATATATATATCTTCTTCTAAGGTACCATGTAAGAAGGCTGTTTTTACATCTAACTGTATGGCGTCTGAGTCGAATTTATTGATGATGCTGAAAGCTGACCTAATCAGAGACATTCTTGATACTGGTGCATACGTTTCTTTCAGTTCGTACTTAGTTTTGTCCTTGAAACTTCTAATCACCAGTCTGGCTTTGTATCGAAGATTACCCATTTCGTCTGTTTTCTTTCTAAACACCCATCTAGAATCTATGACATTTAATTTCTTGTCTTTTGTTTTGCAGCTAGTCACGTCTACTATTGTCCAGACTTTGTTTTCCTGCATTGATTTCAGTTCTTCTTTCACGGCTGTTTTCCATTGTTTCCTTTCGGCGGATGCCATAGCTTCTTGATATGACGCTGGGTCATCGTTGATTTCAGCTAGTAACGCATGGTATTTTTCATCTTCCAGTAGTGTTTCAGCACACTGCGCCTCTGCTGCTCTTACGTTCAGTCTCCATTTGGATTTAGCTGCTCTTTCTGGCTGTTTAACTTCTTTCTTGGGTGGTTCTTTAAACGTCTGTGACTTTCTTTTCTTGGGTCTTCCTCTTTTTGGTTTTTCATTTACTTCTTTTACATCTAATGTCTCTGAGTGTGTAATTTGGTCTTCTTTATTTACATCTGGTTCTTTCTTATCATCTATAGTTTCATTATTTTCAACATTTTCGAATTCTAGTGTTTCCCGAGTTTGTTTGTATACATCTTTATAGACTAACTTCTCATTATATCTTACGTTTCTGGAGTTAATAAACTTTCTGGTTTCAGGATGCCATAAAATATATCCTGTGCTTGTGTAACCCACTAGAACTGCTTTTATTGCTCTTGCTTCAAATTTTGATTTGACGTCGGTTATTTTAGCATATGCTATGCAACCAAACCTTCTGATTTCTTCTTGATGATGTTTCTTTCCTGGGAGCATTACTTCCATTGGCGTTTTATATTTAAGTACGCTGTGTGGAGTCCTGTTATATATGTGCACAGCTGCTTCTAATGCTAGAATCCACATACTTGCTGGTAAACCTGAGTCGATCATCATAGTTCTAATTTTTCCCTGGATCGTCTTGTTGAATCTTTCAGCGGTTCCATTATGTTGCGGTGTATGTAGCGGTCCAAAGTTATTCTCAATTTTTTCTTTTGTCATTACCTCTGCAAATTTACCTCCAGTGAACTCTGTCCCGTTGTCGGCTCTTATATAGCATACTTTTACATCTTCTCTTAACATGTTCCTAGACGTCTTGAGGAATTTTTCCAAGCAATCTCCTGTTTCGTTTTTATGTTTTATGGAGTATGCTTTGGCAAACCTGGAGTAATCATCTATAAACACTTCTATAAATCTATTGCCTCCTGGATATGATGCTGGTTTGATTGGTCACATTACGTCTGTGTGGATCATTTCCAGACATCTGGTTGCCTTATCTCTGATTTCTTTGAATGGAAGGTTTTCCATTTTTCCCTTTATACAAGATTCACAATATAGTATGTTTTCTCTGAATTTGATTTCCTTTAGACATTCTAAGTCTTTTTGTAGGTATTTTAGGTATCTTAAAGTCATGTGTCCTAACCTTAAATGCCATAAAATTCCTACATCTAATTGGTCTTTAGTGACTTTTGGATTTGTTTCACTTGTTAGTAGACCATCAAGCATTTGTACATCTTTTACGTTGTCTGTGTCTATAATTTTGTTTTTTAGTTGTATTTCCTCGTCATCTTCGCTTTCTGGGACTTCATGTTCTTCATTCTCCCTCCCAATCTCAGACGGTGTGGCTCCACTTCCTTAAGATTCTATGTTCTCCGATTGAGATTGTTGTATGAAGTCTTCTAGTGATACCAGTCTTGCTTCATATTGACGTTCTTCATAGTCTTCTGTTTTTGAGTTGTTGTTACTTCTTATAACTTCTAATGTAACCAACCAATTTAGTTTTATGTATTTTCCGGTTATACATTTTTCTCCGGTTTGCTTATCAAAGATTTCTAGAACTTCATCGTCTAGATAGATTCCTAGTCCAACGTCTACGAATTTCCTTAAAGAAATTAGATTTTGAGAGACATCTGGAGCTGCCAAGACATCTGTGAGTTCAATTACTTCTGAGTTATTTGTGTTTGAAGTGAGCAGTAGATCGCCTTTACCGTCTATGGTGATATCTGCGGCCTTGTTTTTGTTGGCACTTCTTATTATCTTATTTGAACACTTCTTAAAGTTAGTTAAAATTAGTCCTTTTTGAACTATATGTTCAGTTGCTCCAGAGCCTGCTAATAAATTTATTTTCCAGTTGTTAATGTTACTTGACTGGTTGTTACCTGCAATGTAAGCTTTGGCTGCATTTTTCTGATTCTTCTTCTCCTTAGTTGGTTCGTCTTGAGATTTCCTAAACACTCTGGTTTTTGCTTTGGTAACACTTCCAGAGTTACTTCTATAATTTTCTTTGTTTTTTCTGTATGTGTTTCCCCCTTTGTTTCTGTATGTATTTCCTCCCTTGTTTTTGTACGTATTTGTGTTATTTTTGTGAACTAACCTGTCTCCTGAGTCCTTGGGACGTTCTCCCGACGTGCCACTTCCTGCCTGAAAACAGTCGTTCCCCTTGTGGCCTGTTATCGCCTTGCAGTAATAACAGTACCACAAGTGGTATTCTGCCAGTGGGCAAGTGACCTGAGGATGCCCCTCCTTGTTGCATCTAAAGCAACGGCCGTACTGCAACCTGGCGTGGGCCAGATTGGCGGCAACTTCTACCCTCTTCTCTGACCTCTTTTCTGCCTCAAGCTGCAATAAGAAGTTTTTCATACCTTCTAAACTCATTTCATCATTATTAGTTTGCCTTCTAATCAGTGAAGCGGATCTGAGTTCTGGAAAGTTTCCAGAAACCGCCTGATAGAATGCAGACCTCTTCTCTTCTTCGGACAACACCTCTGTTGGATTGTTATTTTCGTATTCTCTTACAATCGAATCAAATTTATCAATAAAATCATCAATACTTTCATTAGTTTTAATTTTTAATTTATATAACTTGGCTCTAATAGATGTAGCTGTTACGTTATTTTCAATTCTTTTACTTTCTTTTATAGCATTAATTATTGTTAAAGGGTCTGTTAAATTCAAAACTTTTTTATGATAGTGTTCGTCTATGTGATTAATTATAATATCTCTAATTAAACTTTTTTTACGCTTTACTTCTTCTGTATTACTATCAGTTTGATTAACGTTATTTAAAATATCTAGTAAGTTTAAAGATCTTAGTTCAGATTGTAAACTATCCAGCCAGAGGTGTACGCCCGTTTTCCGAGTGAGTTTGTAGTCTCTTTTGAGTATTAATTTTTGGTTGTTGTTAGTTACTTCTAATGATTTGTTAATGTGTTTAAACGTCTCATTTAGGTTAGTTAATACTTCTGATTGTGAGTTGTTAGAGTTATTGTTACTTTTAATGGGGTGGATGTGTCTATTAAGTTTGGTGTGTTAGTTTGTGTGTTTGAAAGTGTTACCTCAGCACTTCTATTTTTCTCTCTCTCTAGATCGAGAAGATTTTGGGTCACCTTCAGAAGCGTCTCCGCAACTTCCTTCATTTGCGCGTTTTGCGCCTCTCTTTCTCTCGTCATGTCGTTTTTGATCTCCTTGACTTGTCTGAGGCCGTCCAAGAGGTCCCTTCTGATCCTCTCTGAGGGTGGAACCCTCACAAAAGGAGGTGTATAACTCCTTTCAGCGTCTGATGCTCCTGTATTTTAAACAATATTTTATTTATACTAATTTGTTTTTACTTGGTTTTACAACGTCTCTAGCTATTACAAATGTGGATCCACTATCTAACTTCTATGTATGTAATTGTTCAATAAAATACAGAGGTCGTATATGAGATAATGAAAGCACAAAAAAAGTACCTGGGTCATCAGCTCTGTTATTTGTGTCCGCTTTCTCAAGAGAGCCTCTTTTTGAACTCATTTTAGCTCGACTTCTGAAATAGAGAAATAATTTTTATACAAAATATTAACACTTATGTGTAACTGTACAACAAGTTTACAAAGTGTAATACATGTATTATAAAAAAATTTAGTACGTTTGTTCTCATGCGCAACCGTACGACAAGTTAGCGCGAACTTTTGTACCGACCGGACGATGAAATAACTGAACCGTTTATTATTTGAAATCAACCAGTGTTTTTAAACATACCAAGTAAACATCTTAATTACACTGCTCTTTACACTCAAAGTAACCTACATATGTACAGTTTGTGTACATATACCTCTAAACAAATCCAACTATTATTCTATGTGCACCCAACCGTACAACAAGTTCCGTGCAATAGAATAGGGTAAATTATAATTCTATCAATAAACTTTTACGTATCAGACGTCGTATTCGCACACTTTCTCGCGATAGTATAACGAGCGCAATTATACTGTTGGTGCAAGAAAGGTGATCACGTGCACGCACGCGGCACCCTTTTACATGTCAGATATATCGATAGAAGAGAGAACTTACATTAAACTCTCCTTGTTTGTTAAATTATATGGCGAACGAGTTTAAACGTACAGTCGCTACAGTTCGAGAAATTTTCTATACATCTTTAACACGTCTATATACACATATATATTTCGTCGTGTCTAGTCACGCCTGATATTTTCTTTTCAAGAGTCGCGACGAGTGAGAGCGAGAGAGAAGGGAGATCGACCGACGCACCGGGTAATGGCCGCTTCTCGGGATTTTCCTCCCCCCGTTTTCATGCACGTTATGAAAAAAAAACTTCCCGAACAATGACTACCTTTGTACTTCTAAATTTTCACTGTTTCTAATCACTGGACGAGAGAGACACGCACAGAATTTACTTCTTTATTCTTATATTTCTTACGAGAAAAAAAAATGAATTTATGGTTATGATTATACTTTATTAATGGGCAGAGAAAGAATAAAAAACTTCTATCTTGCACTCCCGTCGCGCACTTATTCATGAAAAGAAAATTTACCTCTAACTAGTATATATTTCTAAAAAAAACGTACACTTCTAAACGCTAAACAAATTTCACACTTCTAAAAAAACTTCATACTCACAAAATCCCCTTAGATGATTCCAATAAAAGAAATTAAGCGTTTTGTGGGCCTATAACCTGTTGGAGCTGGCGTATGAATCAATCGAAGGAGGTTCACAATTAAAAGAATGTTTATTATAAATACTGTGTTCAAGCACACTCAAAATTACAAATGTTAAATAAAAAGAACAATCTTTATAACTCTTAGCCATCAATAATTATAGTACAAAAGATATTATAAACTAATATTCCTTAGAAGAAAGGCAGCAACACGTATCGGTCCTCAAGACACTACAGTTGAACAAAAAGTGAGTAGTAGGGAAAAAGAGTAAAAGCGGACAGAGCGCGTTAGTACAAATAGGTGGCGCTCAAGTATCTTCCTTAGCTTGTTGGAGCACCTTGCCTCAACATAAAATAAAATTTTTGGGTTACGTAAAGGGAAAAAGAAATGTTTATCAACCTATGTTTCCAAAAGAGAAATATTTTATTTATGATAATATAAAGTGAAATTCAGATAGAGGAAGAAAGAATAATTCAAATAAAAATTAAATGATCAGAAAAGAAATGTTAACGTACATTATATAAAAGAGATAAAAATCAATATTATGAATGAATATCCCACACAGCATGAAAAATATCATTGGAATATTCCGAAATATTCCAATGGAATATTTCATTAAAATATGCATGGAAGCTTTATGGAAGAAAACAGAAATATTCCTGGAATATTACAAAGGAAACTTTCTACAAAGAACCCCTGGAAGCCTCTGTAAACCTTCCAAGGAAGATTCCGTTGGAAGATTGATGAATCATTGCACCGAAAGATTTCATGGAAGCTTTATAGAAGACTCCGTTTTCTTTTCGGGAAAATGTTCGGAATTTGCACTGGAATATTCCGACTTAAGTCTCCTGGAAGTTTCCGTTAACCTTCCAAGGAAGATTCCGTTGGAAGATTGATTAATCATTGCACCGAAAGATTTCATGGAAGCTTGAATGGAAGACTCCATTCAAGAAATATTTCATGAAATATCTCTTGAAAAATTTGCGCAGTATTGATTTAAAATATTTTAAGAAATGGTGCAGTAATATTTCTTCAATATTTCAGTGTTATGTTCAAACATTTTTTCAAATACTTCATGAAATATTTTTCAAATATAATAGGAATATTTCATGACATGTTTCTTGAAAGATTTGAGAAATATTAATTTGAAACATTTCAAGAAATAATGTAACAGCTTACTTGAATATTTCAGTGTCGGATTCAAAAATTTTTTTGAAATAAAACATAAAATGTTCCAACAATATTACAGAAATATTTCAATGAATTATTTAATATTCATAAACTGAAATATTTCAAAGAAACATTAGTTCATCACTTGTTTAATATTTCACTGAAATATTTCATTAATAATTTACGGAGGCTTCCAGTAGCCTTTACTGAAATATTCCATGAAAAGTTTACGGAAGCTTCCAATATTTTTTCTGCAGTGAATTAAATCTTCCACGTTTTTTTCTAGGAAGCTTCTGGTAATACTCCACTGAAATTTTCAACGAAAAACTTACCGAAGCTTCCTGGAAGCTTCCACTGAAATATTTCAGGAATGATGTACGGAAGCTTCAAGTAAGCTTCCACTGAAATATTCCATGAAAGATTTACGGAGGCTTCCAGTAAGTTTTCACTGAAATGTTTCATGAATAATTTACGGAAGCTGTCGGTAAGCTTCTATTGAAATATTCCATGAATAATTTACGGAAGCTTCCAGTAAGCTTCCACTGAAATATTCCATGACGGACTTACGGAGGCTTCCAGTGAGCTTTTACTGAAATATTCCATGAAAGACTTACGGAAGACTCCTGATCGAGGACATATCCATCTTCCGGGAAGTTTCTACTGAAAACTTCCTGAAAGCTTCCAACCTTTCTTCCACATCTTCCAGGAAGCTTCCAGGAAGCTTCCAGGAAGCTTACATGCTGAGTGGGATTATTATGTAAAATGAAATTTTTAGGTCATGCAATAAGTAAAAGAAAAATGTTAATTTGTTTATTTTATTAAAAAAGAAATTTTTTATTTATGAAAATAAAATGTGAATTTTAGATATAGGAAAATAACAGTAGTGTAAATTTGAATAACATGAAAAAGAAAAAGATTAAAACTAAAAATAAATATTATTATATAAAATGAAAAATTTTGTGGTGTTATGTTATATGAAAAGAAAAAAGATTTATTTATTTATTTTTGTAACAGAGAAATGTTTTATTTATGATTTTTTGTAAAATGCAAAACAAGTTAGGTTTGAAAAACACAAACATGCACGCAGATACACATTGATTAAAGGTTTTTTAATAAAGATTATTATGTAATAAAATAATAAATATTAATAAAAAATATAGCGTGCAAAAATAATTTATATTTCAACTGTGTAATATTTCATAAATAGATAGATTAGATGTCACATAATTAAAGCAAATTTTAGACAGTTGTTAAAGCCTATGAAATTATAAATAAAATATTTCTATTAAAAATTTTAAGTATAAAGATAATCAATCTAAGAAAATTATTTAAACTCACTGGATCAATACAAAATAATGGCGACAAAATAATATATCGAAGATTTGTTCATTTGTTTGAGCTTCTTCTGACATAAGACTGCAACCATCACTAATAGGTATTGCTGACTCTGGTAACTGAAGAAATATATTTTGCTGTACAGAAAAAAATAAACAATTTATTTTTAAAAAGTTATAACTATCAATCGATTTTAAATATTGTTTTCAAATAATGAAAAAAGTTATTATATTCGTTTACTTAGTTTATTTTATTTGTCTTTATGGGTTGACTGACTTACTGTTAGTGCATTCCTTGAAATTTGACAACAATATTTATAATATATTGCTCTGTCATAACTGTCATCACGTGCTTCATATATAGTATTCGTAACTGCTTAACAATTAGTTATATTAGAAGATTTTAAATGCGGCAAGCTCTTAAATATAAAAATTTTTTGATATCACATTAAATATCTTAAATTGCTGACTTGATAAACTATTATATACAAAACTATTTTATATTTAATTACTTCATATTCTTCTTTTATATTTTTTCTAATATTTGATCAGGCATATTTTGTTAATGGTGCATTTCGATCATACATGTACTGTTTTTTTTCTCTTATTTTCCATAATTATTTTCTAAAATATAAATTACTTTTGTCTTGTAAGAGGTTATAAAAACACTGCAGTCAGTAGAGTTTTATATTATTATTATGCTCAATAAAAACGATGTGCAAAAATAAAATAAAATGGATACAGAAATATAAAATAGAATAACATTATAGTTGGCTAATATACAATTTTGCTTGATTTTCTTTGAAAGATTCAAATCATTGTTATGCATTAAGTGCAAAAAATAATTTCCATATTGTGCAAATCGATCTCGAAAATTTGGTGCGGGATGCGTGTGATTTTAAAAATGATGTAAAACTCGAATGAAGTTTGAGAAACGATTATTACCCAAACCTCATTCTGTCTTTGTCTCTCTCATGATAAGTAAAAAAGATAGATGATACATCCGTCACTTAAGTGACGTTTATGAAACCGAACCTAAATATTCTTTCATATGTTTATGATTTTAATGGCTATGATTATACCTAATACAATGTACTTGTTATATTTGGAAACGATACGTTAAAAGCTTACATGGACATCGCACAGAACGTGGAAATGTATTCGGAACTCACATGGTATATTCCTTGCGCATTCATTGCGAGCTTTATGTGCATTATACCTGACGAACTACTCCACTACATTTTTATTAATGTTTGTGTGACTACGACTTTATCTCTAATACTTGTCTTTTTATTGAGAATTGTCGTGTAGAAATCTTAATGAGTTGTTATCATCGTTCATCTAAACTTTGGTACTGATAATAGATGCGTATGTGCTAAGTACACTCGACGGTAACATATTCTGTGATAATTCTTTTCCCCACATTTGAGAATTAACCAATAAAAATGAGCAGACAGACGGAATCATCCAATAATGTCACGTTATTTTAAAATCACAGAAAAAGAACTATCATAGAATATGTTTCCGTTGACTGTACACAGATTTAAATTTTCAATACCAAGTGCTTGATACTTTCAATAAATATTTTTATTAATGTTTGTGTGACTACGATTTTATTTCTTATACTTGTCTTTTTGTTGAGAATTGTGTAGAAATCTTAGTGAGTTATTATCATCGTTCATCTAAACTTGTGTATGTACTAAGTACACAAATTTAAGTTTTGAATACCAAGTGCTTGATACTTTAATTAAATTGATTTTTTTAAATTTAATTCAATTTTTTAGATTATAAAAAATAAGAAATTGGACTATACAATTTGACAAATTTAATATCATATCTTTATTATACAATTAAATAACTTCATATTATATAATTTCGTAGGAGATGCCAATATGGCGGTTAAGAGTAAAGTAGCACATTGATTGATGGAAAAATTTTTTACATAAAAAAAGTCGATTTATAGAGATTTAATTGATAAAAAGATATAAGAGTTAAAAATATAAGGAGAAGAGAAAAGATAGAAGAAAAAGTGAAAAGAAATAATTTAAAGAAGGAGAGAAAAGAGAAAGTTTATAAAGAGGATAATTATAGGTTAGGGCGCTACATGATGCTATAAGAGGGAAGAAGAGAGAAAGTAATGAAAACATTTTGGATAGGTAAAACAAAATTTATTGAAACGAAGAAAAAGAGGAGCGATTTTGCAGTAAAAAGGGAAAGATCAAGATCAGCAAGCACTGACTCAAAAAGAAGCGAAAGAATGATCAAAGATAGTGACTATTACTCAAGTAGTCAGAAAGACAGCGAAAGCAGTAATAGTAAAGAGAGTGAGAAAAGGAAAAGAAGTCAAAGTAGTCCTGAAGAGAGAAAAAAGACAAAAAAAAAGCAGTATGAATGAGGATAAACAGAATAAAAAGTTAGAAGTAAATAGGATAGAAAGTATAGAAAAGAACGTAGAACAGATGAAAAAGATGATAGAGGAAGCTGAAGTGAAATGGGAAGGAGTAAATAAGAATATGAATGAGATGATGGGGATGATGAAGCTGATGAGTGAAAACAATAATATGTGGAAGCAACAACTACAAAAGCAAAGAGAAGAAAGAAAACAACAAGAGGAAAGATGGAAAAAAAATGAAAAAAGATTGGAAAAAATAGTGAAAGAACAAAAAAGGATAGAAGAAGAACTAAAGAGTGAGTTGATTAAGGTGAAAGAAAAAATAGAAAATAAAAAGGAGGGAAAAAATGAAGAAAATGAGAGTAACATGGAGGAAAATATAAAGATAAACAGAAAAGAAAGAGAAAGTAAAGAAGAGGAGCTAGTATGGCTTCTGGAAAGGGAAGAAAGAAATAGAAAGAGGAACAACATAATAATAAAAGGAAATATAGAAAACGAATTCAAAGAGAAAGATGATCTTGAAAAATGGTTTAAAGAAAAAATGCAGATAGAGATAAAAATAAACAAAGTTTGGAATCTAAAAGGAAATATGATGGGAAAAATAGTGCTTTGTGAAGATAGGATGACAAAAGACAAAATAATGGAAAATAAAAGTTAAAAGGAACAAAAATTTGTATAGATAATGACCTAACAAAGAAAGAAAGAGAAAACAGAAGAGTAATAGACAAAAAAGCAAAAGAATTAAAGGAAGAAGGAGTGAAAATAAAAAGATACTATAATAGAATTGAAAAAGAGGACAAAGTATGGATATGGAACGAAAGACTAAGAAAGTGGTTTCGAAAAGACAAAGACAGTGAAAAAGAAGAGAGAGAAGATAAATTTGAATAGTGGAAAACGAAAGTCAACAGGAAACTTGGATAGAAGAAAAGAATGAGGATTTTATAAAAGGAAAATTAAAAAATTAGGAATGACAGTAGCAATAAAAAAGGATCTAGTTGATAAAATAATATGGAATGGATTGAATACAATTGGAAAAGATAATGGTATAGTAAGTATGAAGATAAAATATAAAGGAGAAAGAATGACACTTGCATCAGTATACTTAAGAGAAGATAGAAAGCTGAGTTTAAAAGAATTAGAGAAAATAGTAGAGGACAATATAGATGAAACATTGATTATATGTGGTGATTGGAACGCAAGAGTAGGATCAGAAGAAAGGATAGAAGATAGAATGGACGAGGAAGAAACGAGAAAATCAAAAGATAAAACAATAAACAAAGAAGGAGAAGAAATGATGGAGTGGTTAGCAGAGACAGGACTTAAAATAAGAAATGGGAGAACAAAAGGAGATGAAGAAGGAGATTGGACTTACGTAGGGGGTGCAGGTATGTCAGTAATAGATTATATAATAATCAATTGGAAAGCGATAGAAATTGTATAAAATATGAAAATAATAAAAAAGATAGATTCAGACCATATGCCTATAGAAGCAAATATAAAATGGGAAAAAAGAGTAAAAGAAAAAGAAAAATATAAAGAAAAAGAAGTAATAATGTGGGGTGAGAAAGAAGTGGAAGTATATAGAAAAAATCTTGCGAAAGAAAGAAAGATAAACGGATGGAAAGATTTAAAAGAGAAAATTAGAGAAGCAATATGTAAGAAAGTGATAAAGATAAAAGAAAAGGAAGATGTGGAAGATTGGTGGGATCATGAATGCGAAAAGAAGAGGTGTGAAGTAAAGAATAAATTAATAAGTATAAGCAGAGGTGAAGAAGATAGAGAAGAATATTGGAAAAAGAGAAGAGAATATAAAAATCTAATAAAGCAAAAGAAATATAAAAGAGGATTAGAAATATTGGATGAAATTAAAGGAGATAAAACAGGAAAAGCGTTTTGGAAAGAAGTGAATGAAAAGAGAGAAAGAAAGAATAATGTAAGAGAAAGAATAGAAGAAAAAGAATAGATAAATAACTTTAGGAACGAAATTGAAAAGGAAAGTGATAAATCGAAAGAAAAGAAAGAGGAAACAGAAAATGAAATAATAGAATACTCAGAGATCACAGAAGATGAGATAAGCGAAATAATAAGAAATCTGAAGAACAGAAAGGCGTCAGGAGGAGATAAAATACCAAACAAAGCATGGAAAAAAGGAGAAAATCTAATAAGAAAAGATCTAAAGATGATAATGAATAAAGTTTGGGAAGGTAAAGATCTGCCAAAAGAATGGAAAGTAGGGATAATAAACATAATATTTAAAAAAGGTAATGCAAAAGAGGCAAAAAGTTACAGAGGAATAACCCTAATGGATACGAGTTATAAAATATTTGCAGAAGTTATAAGAAAAAGGTTAGAGACAGAGATTAAAGAGAAGAAGTTACTAAGTAACACGCAGTTTGGATTTAGAAAGAATAGAGGAACAACAGATGCGATATACTGCTTAAAAACAATAATAAGGAAAGAAATAAAAGAAGAAAAAGGAAAGGTAGTTGTTTTTTTTGCAGATATGAAAGCTGCCTTTGATAGTCTGAATAGAGAAGATCTGTGGAAAACAATGAGAAGATTAAAGATAAAAGATGAAATAAGAGAAAATATAGAAAAGATATATAGAGAAACGAGGGCAAAGGTAAGAATTGAAGGAGAAACATACACAAAAGAATTTAAAATAGAGAAGGGTGTAAGACAGGGATGTCCGCTGAGTGCAACGATATTTAATTTAGGATTTGCAGATCTAGAAAGTAGTATGAAAGGACAGATAGGAGGAATAGAAATAGATAAAGATATGGTATACACCATTTCATACGCAGATGATGTTGCGTTAATGGCTAAAAGTGCAAGAGAAATGAGCAGCCTAATGAAAAGGTTTGCTAAATACATAGAAAAGAAAGGACTAGAATTAAATGTAGAGAAATCTAAAATTATGGAATTCAGAAAAGCTGGCGGAAGAAGAAAAGAAGAAAGAGATAGAAATAGTGAAATCATTTGCGTACCTAGGATACAAGCTGCAAGGAAATAACAAAGATGAGAACCATATAAAAGAGCAAAAGATTAAGGCAAATAAAAAAATGGGAAAAGTCTGGAGCATAGCTGAAAGACTTTTCAAAAATAATTGGAAAAAAAAATGGAGTTGTTTGACTCTCTTATAAAAAGTATATTTATGTATGGTGTGGAAATATGGGGATGGAAAAGAAGAGATGAAATAGAAAAGATTCAGAAAAAATATATAAAATGGACATAAGGCCTTGAAAGGAATACACCAGACTATGCTATAATGATAGAAACGAAAAGAAGCAGTATAAAAAAGATAGCAATAGGAAGAATAATAAAATATGATGAAAAAATTAGTAAATATAATGATGAAGATTTAATTATGATTTGCTGGAAGGAAAATAAGCAGGAATATATAAAAGAGGAGGAAAGCAAAAACAGAGAAAGGAGAAGAGAAAAGAAGGTAGAGAAGGAGGACAAAAGTGACAATTATATAAGAAAAGCATTGGAAAAAAGAGGACTATCGGTAAAGGAATATTATAAAAAAATAGAAGAAGAAGAAAAATTACATGAATTAATAGAAGAGAAGAGTAAAGAAATTGAATGGAATGAAAATTGGAACAAACTAGAAAAGTCCAAATATACAAAAGAAGTAAGAATAATAAGAAATGGATGGATGGATATACAAAATTACTTGATTAATGAAGATGGTACAAAAAGGAATAATATAAAGAAAATAGCTAGATACAGATTAGGTAATGAATGCAAAGAAAATAAATTCTGGATGTGTGAAGAAGAAAGAAAATGCAGATTATGTCATAAAGAGAGTGAAACACTAAAACATATCTTTAAAGTATGTAATTATACAAAAGTAGAGGGATTAAGTTGGATAGATGTAATGGAAGGAAATATAAACATGGTAGCAAGATTAGCAAAAATAGATTGGTTAAGAAAAGAAGAAGAAAAGAAAGTATTAGATGAGAAATGAGGTGAAATAAAAGAGAAAAGAAGAAGAGTAAAGAAGTTTAAAAGAGTAGTATAAGATGAAAAATAAAAAAAAAAAGATTTAGAAGAAAAAGTATAAGAAAGTGAGAAAATGATAAAGAAGAAGAAAGAAAAAAATAAAAATAAAAGGAGAAAAAGATAGGAAAGAATGAGAATTTAAGAGAGTAAAACAGGACGAAAAAGAAGGAAACGCCATCTACTGAGAAAAAACGGAAGGAATGAAAAGAATGTAGAGAAATCGAAAAGATAAAGAGGAAAAGATTAATAGTTAAAACAGAGTGGCTATAGAAGCAAAGAGATATAGAAGAACACGTGGTCGCAAATCAGATAAAATATTAAGAAAGTAAAGAATATAAAAGAATAAGAAAAAGAAAATAAGTAAAAAACAAGAAGAATTTTAGAGCCGAAAGATAAAGTGAAGATAAAAGCTATACAAGAAAGATAAAAGAAGGATAGCCGATTTAAAAAAAAAAAGAAAAGACTTATAGGTTAAGTAGAAAAGAAAAGAAGAAAAGAAAGAAAATGAACAGTGACAAAAATAAAAAAGTAACACCGAAAGAAAGTGAAGTTGAAAAAAAAGGATTTATTGAGAAAGATAAGGATGAAGATAAAAGAGAAGAAAGAATATATGAGTTGAAAGAAAAAGTGCAAGAACAGGAAAGAGAACTTCAACTACAAAAAGCCGTAATAGATAGCATGGTTGCAAAAATTGAAAGGTTGAGAATGAAGATGAAAAGAATAGAAAAGAAGGTGGAGGATTTGGAGCCAGAGAAAGTCCACGGACAGAAGGAAAGTCTAAAAGAAATAGTAAATCAACTATGCGATAAGGAGTTAAAATCAAGCAAAGAATTATCTGAAATTAAAGTAAAGGTAGAAGAAATAAAAGAAAGATGTAAAGATACAAAGAAGACAGAAGAAAGTACAGAAGAGGAGAAAGAAGAATAAGAGAAAGATGAAATGATGGAAAGGCCACCAAATATGGAGGAAATATGTAGAAAGTATGGAAGAGACAGAGTTCTACTGATAAAACTAGAAGATGGGAAAAAGGTTAATGATATAAAGGAAATCCTAGAAACAGCGATAGGTAAAACGCAATGGAAAGCCTTCCAAAAGAGTGAGAGAGATGATCCTTTTTGGTTGGTTTTTAAAATAAAAGAGGATAGAGAATACTTATTAAAAAAGTTTAGAGAATGGAGGACAAAAAGAGGGTTTAAAGTCGATGAGCCACTTACAAGAAACGAAAGAATAAGCAGAAAAGAAAGAGAAGAAAAAGAATATAAAAAAGACCATAACAAAGAGCAAGATTAAGAAAAGAAATGAGAAAAGAAGAAGAAAGAAAAGAAAAGAAAGATTAAGAAAGATAGTGAAAAGAAAAACAAAAAAAAAGAAGTGTGAAAGTGATAGAAATGAAAATAAAAAGTGAATTTATAAGTTTAATTTTTGAAAATAAAAAGTGATCTTTAAGTTTTTGATTTAGGTTTAATTCTGAAAATGAAATGTGATTTTTAAGTTTGATTTGAATTTAATTTTGAAAATAAAGAATTGAATTTTTAAGTTTGATTTAGAATAAAGACAATAAAGAAAGAACTGTGACTGATTTAATATTTTGTAAAACTGTAAAGATTTAATTTAGTGTAATAAGGAATAAGAATTGTAACAACTTTGTAATATGAATATAAATAACACAAAAACAATAGACACGCACACAACACAAATAACATAATACACAAAAACAAATGTAAAAAATTTTTCCAACTAACTAGAATAAAGGGAAGTTTATTATTATATAATTTCGTAATCTTAAAAATTTTCAATCATGGAAATCACTCATGTACGAATACGCTTTAAAGATAGTCCGCACAAATTTTATATAAAAGAAATAACAGATATCAAACTTAATGAAAAAGATGAAGATGATAATTGTTTAAAGTTACAGAATATAAATGATTTTGATCATGAAAAAATATATTTTGCCAAATGGTTGAATTGTGATAAAAATTGCACACAAGAGCATAACCAGTATTATTACTATTCGTGTAATATCTTAGCTGCAGGTACTTCTAAAGAGGATATAGAAGAAAGAAATTTGAATAAAAGGCAAAGACTGCGGAAAGTTATCGAAGATTAAGGTACGCTACCAAAAAAGAAAAAATCGTCCAAACAAGTAAGTAAAATAATGCCTCTGGCTTATACATATAAATACGCAAGTAGGTCATACGAACATACCAATTATAGTAAAATATATAATTACAAATAATCAGAAAATTCAAATAATTAAAAAGATTGTGAAGAATTGAAAATTATTTATTTTTAGGGTAAAAAGATGAATTACTTACAGAACATTCAACTCAGTAGAAACGCCTCTGTGTTGCAACAATTACAAAATGATAGTAATAATCAACGCTACTTCGTTGATGAAGATTCAAATGATTCTGATTATTCTAGTTGCCAATATAAGGATCAAGGTAAAAAGGTTACACCAGGGTTGGAGGACATTGAGGATATAGAAGATCTTAGTAGAAGTATATCGCCATCTTTGAATTCAACATTTCATCAGAGACTCAAAATCCCCTTTTTATATTTGACAAAAATTCTATTACCTAATCAACAAAGATCAGCAAGTTCACTTAGCCAATTAACTCTAACACGTCAATCAACTCCACCATGTCAACCAACCCCACTACGTCAAACAACTCCACCACGTCAAACAACTCCACCACGTCAAACAACTCCACCACGTCAAACAATTCCACCACGTCGAACAACTCCACCCCTTCAAAAAACTCTACTACGACATCAAGAACAACCTTCCTTTTCAGCACAGTCACAAGAGAGAGAACTTGATGAACTTCTAGGCCTTGATCATATGCCACCAATAAATGCTAACAACGAAGGAAACCAAAGACAAGAAGGCGAAGATTTTGAAGTAAGCAGTGATGATGAGCCTGATCCTCGCTATGTACATTTAAATCCAAAATATCACTGGATAAAACATCTAATAAAAGCTGCTTCCAAGTATTATGGTAAAAAAGGTCCAGGCAATGAAGATCGCAAGCATCGATACGAAGTTTCAAACGAGAAAGTAAGTAAATAATATGGTGATAATAATAATATTGTGAAATATACAACTAATAATCATGATTCTTTACAATTTTTAGATTCACCTGAAAGAAAACATTTGGATAAAATATTCGACTTGGATTTATGTTCGGAAACAAAAACCAACGATTTTTTTCAGAGATTTATTAACATTAGTCTGGACACCTTACAATCTGGCTAATAGAGCTTTAGACATTACTAAAGTTACGAGCTCCATTCTTAATAGATCGCCCGTAAAGCCATTAGAAAGAATTTGTTGCGATTAGCAATAAGTACGATTTATTCATTCATTAATTTACTTGGTCTAATATTGTGATTGCATAGAATTTTCATATTTTGTAGGTATTTACTTGGATTTTGTTATACGAAAAAAAAATTTAGGAATCGAAGAAAAGTCTCAGTTGTTATCAGAGTGCACTTCAATAATTAGGTATAAGATTCGAGATTTAAGAGCTGTAGCCAAGAAAGCTGCAACCAGGGAAGCAGCAGGCATAGAAGCTGCAGCTAGTGCAGAAAATATATTAAAAAAATTTTAGTTTATCAAATATAATTCAATATATCTTTAGTTTTATACCTAAATGATAATACGTTATAGTTTAAAAATAACATATTTTATTTATTTATTTAAAGTAAAATTATATTACAAACTAAAAGTATTAGCCAAGAATGCTGCGACCAAAGAAGCAACAGCTAGTGCAAAAAAAATTAAATAAGTGAATTTAATTAATGTAAAAAAATGTAATGTGTTATTAGTTTCATTAGGTATTTCAATATTTTTATGTTATAGTCTACAAGTGTTGTAGAAGGTCTTTTCAATAATAACTTTAAATATTTTAGTTGTAAGAATTTTAACACAAGTTTTATTTAATAAAATAAGTTACAAGATATAATAGTCTTTGTAATTAAGTGTAGTACAGAAAATAGTTTTTACAATCAAAAAAGAGGAAACGTCTTGTTCGCTTTACGGCTTACAAGAATCTGACTTCTTAAGAGTCAATCGCAACGTTCATGCGCTAAATGTCCGCTACATGGCGCTAAAAACAAAACGTAAATTTTCAAACTACACTCCGCAACAAAATTTTTCATCGAAAAATTGCCATTTTTCAAATGCCTTTAACTCAGTCAATTTTTATCGTATTGAGATGACTTTTTTTTAGTTTTGTAGGGAATCATGTGTACTTTTAGGAAAAAATGATGCCCAATAGCTGCGAGATAATGCCACATTGCTACGTCTTAATCGGGCCTACCAACTTATTTTTTCTTAAAAATCGCAATAGTTTGCACGTTTGCCTAGATTACCAAAAATTTCTTTTAAAAAAATTACAAATACCATCTTGAACTACATTTTTCAACGAGTATTTTAAAAGAAAATCGACCCTTTACGATTTTTTTTGACTGAGTTATGCCATTTTAAAGATATCCCTATGTTTTAGCTAAATACCGCCAACATCAGCATTACCCGATGCGTACCGCGAGGAGGTTGTTGGTCAGACTTACGCATCATTGTGGCCCTGAAAAGGGCCGATTGTGTGAACCGTTTTTTACATTAGGGACCCCGCAGCTCGTCACTTCCGCAGTATTTTTTGACTCCAAACCCTATGCGCCCGAGGCCTATAATACTGTGTATTGATACCTCGCTGACGAATAACTTCTCCTAAACGTTCTTACATATTAATGCACGCTCTTATTGAATCTTGAGGTATCTCGTGTCAAATTTCATTAAGAATTTTCTCAAGCTCTTGGAGGTTAGCAGGAGGTCTCTCTAAGTTACGTAATCGCCTGCCCATTATGTCCCACACATGCTCTATAGGATTGAGGTCTGGGCTATTAGCAGGATGAGGAAATACCTCTACGTTGTTTTCTTCCAAGTAAGTAAGAGTTACCCTTGCAGTATGGGGACGTGCATTATCTTACATCAAGATGAAATTACGGCCCATTTGTCGACGCATTCGAATTATGTGAGGGCGTAAAACTTCGTTTATGTAACGTCCCGCTGTTAATCCTGGGGGTGGGATAATCACTAAGTCTGATCGATGGTTCATTGATATTCTACCCCATACCATAACGGATCCTCCACCAAATGCTCGAGTTGAATCAACGTGATTTGGTGCGAAACGTTCTCGTCTACGGCGCCAAATTCGAATCCTAGCATCGTTTCCGCAAAGACAAAATCGAGATTCATCTGTAAAAAATACATGTCTCCACTCTCTAGGTGTCCAGTGTTGATAATCACGGGCGTAATTTAGACGAGCTCATCGGTGAACTGCTGATAAATTAGGCATTCTAGCACGAATCCGTGATCTCAAACCCCTTTTGTGAAGACGTCTTCTTATCGTCTGAGCGCTAATTCGTCTGCCTGGTAAAGCATTATTCCCAATTCGTCGCGCAACCTGCCTTGGATTGCGCAGGGTTTCATTAACAATGTGGCGATCCTCTCGATTCGTAGTAGTCCTATGTCGACCTTGACCAGGCCTCCGGCGATAAGAACCTGCTTCTTCATACCGACTAAAAAGACGTGACACCGTTGAGCGATGAATTCCCATTCTTCTGGATATATTGCTTTGACTCAGTCCCGCTTCTAGCAGGGCAACAATTTGAGCAGATTGGATTTTAGTAAGCCGAGGCATTTTAATTAAGAATATGTTATTATAATTTTTAGTTCCTATGTACTTTATGTATAATAAAATTAATGTTGAATGATCTTTCGCTTTCACTCTTGGCTAGTATGCCGCCTTAAACTTCCACTTTATTTTTTTTAAATTGATTTGTTGGTAGAGTTGATAATTTTACAGTAAGTGTGAAGATGCAATGTTAAATGTACCGAAAACGTAGTGGTGTAATTTTAAATAAAGTTACACTTTTCATAGATTAATTGAAAAAAAAAAAACAAATATCAATGTGGTTTTTTTGTTTATGGGGGTTCAGGATAGTTCCCGGGGCACGAATTTTTCAGAATGTAACCTGATAATTTCGCAAGAACATTTAGGAGAGGTAATTCGTCAGCGAGGTGGCAATACACGGTATTAAAGGTCTCGGGTGCATAGGGTTTGGAGTCAAAAAATACTGCGGAAGTGACAAACCGCGGGGTCCCTAATGTAAGAAACGGTTTACACAATCGGCCCTTTTCAGGGCCACAATGATGCGTAAGTCCCACCAACAACCTCCTCGTGGTACGCATCGGGTAATGCTGATGTTGGCGGTATTTAGCTAAAATATAGGGACATCTTTAAAATGACATAACTCGGTCAAAAAAATCGTAGAGGGTCGAGGTTTTTTTTAAAATACTCGTTGGAAAATGTACTTTAAGAGCAAGCCGGATTCGCTGTCCTTGTCTAATTGGCATTTTTGTTATTTACTCAAGTTTTAATCGGTGTATCTTCAAATCAAAGGTCGAGCGCAATAGATATTATTATTATAAACATCTATGCATAAGAAAAAAAATATCTACTGGTTTGTTTTTGAGAAAAGTAAGTAACGCCAAAGTAAAAGTTTATGTTTGTAATATTTTCGCGTTACTTACTCTTTTCAAAAACAAACCGGTAGATATTTTTTTTCTTGTGCATAGATGTTCATAATAATAATATCTATTGCACTCGACCTTTAATTTGAAGATACACCGATTAAAACTTGAGGAAATAGCAAACAACTCAATTGTTACTTGGTCGGTATCAGGTTCTACTCTGGCCTACCGTTAAGATGGTATTTGTGATTTAAAAAAAAAAAATTTTTAGTAATCCAGGCAAACGTGCTAACTATTTCGTTTTTTAAGAAAAAAAAGTTGGTAGGCCTGATTAAGACGTAGCAATGTGGCATTATCTTGCAGCTATTGGACATTATTTTTTCCTGAAAGTATACATAATTCCCTGCAAAACTAAAAAAAATCATCTCAATACGATGAAAATTAACCGAGTTACAAGCATTTGAAAAATGGCAATTTTTCGATGAAAAATTTTGTTGCGATAATATTGTTGCGGAGTGTATATGTCTATTTCCAACAACAAGGAACAAATATTATTTATATTAAAGTAGTTGTTCACCAGTTACATCATAAAAAATTCATTGTGTTAAGAATGCTTTCAAATATTGATCACAATTTAAAAACAAGATCATAAATAAGTGGTAAAAATTTCAAAACGATTCACCGTTTCTAAATTGAGATAGACAACTTCAAAATTGCAATTATGACGTGAATTTCTTCATAAATTGTATTTCATAATTCTGTATCTCAATTTAGAAACGGTAAATCGTTTTGAAATATTTACTACTTATTTATGATATTGTTTTTAAATTGTGATAATTTAAAAGCTTTCTTAAGGCGACTACGGAAGTTCGGTTCGATTTCATTTTGTAGTTGACAAATTACTCTTTCAATATGTAAAATTTGTAAACTCAAAAATAAAACCTAACCTAAAATCCGAAGTCGCCTTAACACAATGAATTTTTTTTTTATGTAACTGGTGAACAACTACCTTAATAAAAATTAAATTAGATTTTAAGCTAAAATTATTAGCCACGAATGCTGCGACCAAGAAAACAGCAGCCAGAGATGCTGCAGCTAATACAAAAAATATATAATAAATTTAATTCATCTTATAGAATTTATATTATTCGTTTCATAAAATATTAAAATATTTTTATATGATTATTGAAATGTAAAAATTGTTTTTTGTATTAATAAAAATAAAATTCTATTCCAAAGTCAAAGTAACAATATTTATTTTATTTATTCATTTGCATTTTGGTAGTAATACAATTTCTAATAGCGTTTAAAAAATCTTAATTATTATTTATATAAGATGTATGAGACAAAATCAAACAAATATCACATAATTATTCACGCGACAAATCATATGATTTTTAATTAGAATATAAGGGAATTTAGTAAAAATCACGTGATTAATCACGTGATAAATGTTATGATAAATCATATGATTTTACACCAGAATAATTTCAAAAAATTTAATAAAAATCATATGATAAATCACATAAATAATCATGTGATTTATTACGTAATTAAATTCTTAATGGTATCACGTGATGAATCATGTTAATTATAACGTGATTAATCATGTAATTAATCATATGATATATCATATAATATATCATTTATTTAATCATGTGAATAATTATATGATTAATTACATGATCAATCATGTGATTTTTTTTTAACCAGGGTGAGAAACGAGCAAGGATCTTGAATATGCCAAGATGGCCAGTGGTGACGTCGTCACGAACTTCGTTCAAGACTCTTTCTCTGTAATGTGATAAAACGCACATTTTCCATAGCTCAGCGAGCTTGGTGTCCTCAAGGAATATCTATTTTGTCTAACCACTTTAAGGACTGGTAATCAGTGATTACCATGAAACGATAACTTTCAAGGTCATTCCGCATCTTGCAGATACCCTACTTGTCTGCTAAGCATTCAAATTCGGTCAATGAATAATTTTGCTCAGCCTCGGTTAAAGAACGGCTAGCGTAAGCGATGACGTGCTTTTTGCCGTCTACTTCATGAGTAAGTACGGCTCCGAAACCTTCTGTGCTTGCGTCGGTTGGAGCGAAAAAGTCTTCGTGCAATCAGGGCAAGTAAGAACTGAAGCGTAAGTCAGTTAGCGTTTGATTTTTTCAGAAGCTTTGTATTGTGATTCTTTCCAGGCCCATCTAGTTTGCTTAAGTAGTAGCAAGTTCAGAGGTGCTGATACTTTGGATGCGTTTTGAACAAAGCAACAGTACCACGAGAAAAGATCGAGAAATCGGGGTAATTCTTTGACGTTAGTAGACAGAGGCAAATCTGCTAAGGGCGTAACCTTTTCAGGAACTGTGTGCAGGCCATTTTCGTCAACTATGTGACCTGAGTACTTGAAACTTTTACACGCAAAGACGCATTTATCGGGATTGAGCCGTAGATTGACTTGCCGTAATCTAGAGAAAAAACACTTAGATGCTGCAAATGTTCGTCCAAGGAACCAGAAATGACTATGATGTCATCTAAATACGCAAACGCATTTGGAAACGAATCCGGTGTGATAACTCGAGCGAGTAACCGCTAGAAAGTTACGGTCGCCGAATGCAGGCCAAAAGGCATAACCGTAAATTCAGAAAGACCTTTACCAGCCACCGTAAAGGAGGTGGTAGCACAACTTTGTGGGGTCAAAGATACTTGCCAATATCCATCCTTAAAATCGGTGGTTGACAGGTAATTAGCGTCTTGTGAACGATCAAGGATTGCTCTTACAAAAAAATTCTTTGCATTAAAAAAGCTTCAGTTATTCGAAAGTTACAGGTAATTAAAATATGCTAATGAAATAGCATAAAAAATCCATTGTTTTTTATATGCTTAAAAAATTAACAAATATGTAGTAATTTTCAATAAAGCATAACTTTTAAATCACTGAAGCTTTTTTAATGCAACAAAGCCTGAAGTAAAGCACTTAATTTGCACTTCATTTCTTTCATCATGTATTTTTTTGTAAAAATCTTAGTTGTTTATATATTCAAGTTCTTATAAAGGCTATTTACTACATTTTCGAAAAAATGTCTATATTTTTGTCTAAAAATAATTTAATCGACTAATAGAAAAAACACGGTTTCATTTTTTTTCATTAAAAAATCATGTCCCGCAGTTTCAACCGAATCCGTTTCCCGGAGGTGGGGAACTCTCCTTGTTAGTATTCTCTAATTTTTCTTTATATTTATTTAATTGTACTTTTTAAATTTTAATATAAGCTTCTTTCTTACGTAAAGCCTCATTTGTACGCATTTGTTCCAATTCATCAGTACTCTTTTTTTTTGAATTTTAATTTTGTTATCCTTGTATTTTCTTACTTTTTTATATCTATTAGGTTGTTTTTTTTCATTTAAATATAGGCTTCTTTTTTTCTGAAAGCCTCATTTGCACGTATTTGTTCCAATCCATCAGTATTTTTTTTTCAATTTCATTTCTACTATCTTATTATTATTTAATATTTTTCATATTTATATGGTCGATATTCTTTTATTTTCATATAATTTTCTTTTACGTAAACACTATGAATACGCCTTAGTCCTAATTTATTATTGATTTTTTTCTGCATTTTCATAATCATGTCTTTTTATGAATTTTCTTTATATTCATTCGATAGTACTGTTACCATTTTCATATTAAATTCTGTTATACATGAAACTCCTTTGTCGTCTTTTTCTTTTAATTGATTTTTTGCTGCATTTTCATAATCGTGTCTTTTTATGAATTTTCTTTATATTCATTCGATAGTACTGTTACCATTTTCATATTAAATTCTGTTATACATAAAACTCCTTTGTCGTCTTTTTCTTTTAATTCTTTTTTTTCTTCATTTAATGTAATCTCATCAGTCCTAATTTTAATATCGTTATAATTTATGTAGATATCATCGAAATCCATTAAATTTTATCTGATATGTCATTGTCAATTTCCATCTGGATCAATTCAAGATTTGAATTCTTCTAATCACGACACGTTTCCATGATATTTTTTTGTCATGCTAATAAATGCATTTGTCAGTTTTTTTCAAGAAGTTCAATCTCGGCAATCACGGTGCTTCGGAGTGAATTTAAATAAAAATTTAATGTCACTTCAAAATTCTTTTTCAGAATGATTTGCTAACATTTAGGCATTATTTTTAAAATCGGTTTACATGGCCGATTTTGAGAAAAATAGATGGGAATAAAAAGAATAATTCAAAACCAAACAATTTTATTTTATTTATAAAAACATGCTTAAAAGTGTTTGGAACGTAGGTATAATAGTAAAAATATAACAAAATTAAAGAACATTGGCCTTATGTTATGAAGCTATTGGGCTCAAATATTTAAAATATTATCGAAAAATAATTCTATAGCTACTTAAGTATGAATACGTAGTATTCAAAGAATGTAGATATTTACATTGATGCCATCTTCTAATATATTCTTTAATTTGTTAAAGCTCATATCATGTCAGATTTTAAGCAATTCAGTCGTAATTTGAAACTTGCTTAACTAACAAGGAGAGGTCCTCACCTCTAATAAACAAATTTGGCTGATACTGCAGGTTATGATTCTTTGATAAAAAAAATGAACCCGGGTTCTTTCTTTTCGTCTAATGAACCCAGATGCTAAGATAAAGCCATTTTTCGAAAACATAGTAAGAATAAGCGCTTATAAAACCTTGATTAACCATAGAACTAGAACTCTCTCAGCAAAATATAAAAAAAAGAGTATAAGTTTAATACTTTGATTTGAGCTTTATTGTATCAGAAAGTCTTGCCTAATTCAAAAGTTATAACTAGCACAGCATGGAGAATTTCACTAAAATATTGCGAAATCTTTCACTGGAATATCTCAATGGAACCTTCCATGCAGATTCCAGGAAGTCTTCACAGAATATTTTGAAATATTCCACTAAAATCTACCATCGAAAGCTTCCAGGAATATTTACGGAATATTTCAAAGGAACGTTCGAAAACTTTTTCAAATTATTCCATGAAATATTTACGGAAGATTTCTGTAATATTTCATGGAATATTACATTTAATGTTTATCAAATATTCCAGTGGAATATTTCATGGGAGATTCCAGGAAGGTTCCATAAACATTTTGTTGAAAGATTTCGAAAAACTTCTAAATTGTAAAGCGGAATATTACACAAATCTTCTAAAAATATCCCATAAAATATTTCACGGATGGATTTAAGTAATCTTACAGTGGAATATTTCATGAAAGATTTTAGGAAGATTTTACAAATATTTCGCTGGAAGATTCCGAAAAACTTTAAAATTGTACAGCGAAACATTACATAAATCTTCCAGAAATATTCCAAGAAATATTTTACAGAAAGATTTAAGTAATCTTTTGGTGCAATATTCGATAAAAGATTTCAGAAAGATTCTGTGAACATTTCGCTGAAAGAATCCGAAAAACTTTAAAATCGTATACCGGACTATTACCTAAATCATCCAAAAATATTTCATGGAATATTTTACAGAAAGATTTAAGTAATCTTCTAGTGAAATATTTCATGAAAGATTTTAGGAAGATTCCATAAATATTTTGCTGGAAGATTCCCAAAAACTTCAAAATCGTACAGCGAAATATTACATAAATCTTCTAGTAATATTTCACGAAATATTTTATAGAAAGATTCAAGTAATCTTACAGTGGAATATTGTACGAAAGATTCTAGAAGGATTCCATGAAGTTTCCGTTGGAAGCTTGCGCGGAATGTTATGGGAGATTTCCAGTGACGCCGATAGGGGGATGTTCGTTGAATGGGAGTTTTATCCCCAAGTGGTTGGGCAATACCTTACTCACTATATAAGCGGAAGGGTCGGCGCTTTGTTGCGTACAGTCGAAGCGATTCTGTAATTGCGATTTTATTACTTAATGTCAATGTTTATGTATGCGTATATGTATTGATATATGAGTTGTAACATTCTCTATCTATTTTATCCCAAAATTACAATAATCAATGATCCTTTTCTACTACCTATTTTATTAAATATTTTATACTAGCGTCAACGTGAACAAGTTGTTGATAGCTAGCGCGTCTTGCCTAGCTATTGCGAACCTTTTAATGTCCACGTTGATAAGTTATTTTATCCAAAGATCGACCTGTAAATGCATCCATGAAGTAGAGTCGTTGATAAGTTGGCGCGCCTTGCCTAGCTTACGCGGACTCTTTTGTGTGTATTTTGTTAGTTACTTTGCTACAAGTCGTTTATAACCAACGCGCCTTGCTTGGCTATAGCGGAGTTGTTATTTAATAAGTGGTTAGTAATTATTGTATGTTAGTTGAAGAGCCTGTTATTGTTAAGAACCAGGTGTCTTAACATTCGGGGCTCAACAAAGGATTAATGGGATACGGTATGCTATAAATTATAAAGTAATGCAACAGCAAAAGCAATTGCAAAAAGGCCGCAATAATAATTGTTAATTTTGCATTTGTAATTTTGTATCAGAGCTAGATTGTGAACGGTTTGAATTTAAAATGAAAAACTTTAACGTTAAATGCTATGAATAAATATAATATAAAAATTATTATTTTTCGTTGGGTTTAATCTTTATAGCATATTTGTAATACAAATAAGTATTTTGTTCATAAAACCACGTGTCAAATGCTATTTGCAGCGAAGTTAATATAGGAGAGTCTGCGCATGTTACTTTGTTGAATGAAGGTTGGTTAAATCTATTGTAGAGGTTGTAGACATATGAAAAATATTTCATTCTTTCTTTCTTTAGCAGCCAAACCCCTGTCTAGGGTCAATAATGATTGACCTGAGGGCGACTCAGGCACCGTAGATAGGGCTGATAACTGTATCAGCCTAAGGCTACACTTATGACTTCATCTAGGAAATGATTTCCTGTATTGAAAGTCACGCAGTGAGAGAAAACCCGATGCGTTGACTTAAGACTGCACTCTATGCTGGACTTGGCGAGGCTGAGAAAGAAAGAGAAAGTGAAGTTTAGAGACAAAAAAGGAAAGTTTAGTTTTTGTTATGTTAAACTTAAATCTGTCAATTTTTTGTGTATAAGTTTTGTGATTCTTACTTTCTTATTGTTTGGTAGAATGCAGTTTGAATTTTACATGATATTGTAGTTCTGGAATAAAATTTATTTGTTTTTTGCGTGCTATTTACATTTTTATTTTTCAATAAAAAACTTCTATGATTTCATTAATTCTATATATTTTTTTTTAATAGCTTTAAAATATCAAAAACGATTCCTTTGCAATTATTTTCCGATTCATCGATGCTATATTATATAATTTTATTGTAATGATAAATTAACTAATTTATGTACATTTCTGCATTGATTTATATTTCTCTTGATAAAATATAAAAATTCAATTGAGTACAAAACTACAATTTAAAAATTCAAAAGTTGAATTTCAATAAAAATATAAAGATTTAAATGTAAAATAATTAAGATAAATATTAGATTTATTTAGAATAAAAATTACGTAAACTTTTATAATTAAAATATTAAATAAGACACATTCATAATTTAGATTCTAAATAAGAATTTTTACTTTGATGTAAGATTATTTGTTCAAGCATAATTTAGTGTAACAAAGATAAAATTGGCGGGCTAAGCGCTTCTTAAAAGCTTGTGTACGAAGAGCGTCATTGGTCGGCGTTAAGAAGGAGGGCGGCGCGCGCACAAGAGAACAAAGGCTTCATTGTTTCGGCGTAGGACAAGAAAGCGCGCGGGGTCAGTCGAGCTTGGGCCGTCTTAGCGCTTACCTTACGATCCTAAGCATATGAAATTCTATTGTATAAGAAAAAGAGTTAACTAAATTTATTTCAAGCTAATTTCTGATTTCTTTATTCAAATAACCAATCCTACTTTATATTTATTTAATTATTTAATTATTTAATTTAATTTGATTTATATATATTATTAATTTATTCTTTGTTTTGATTTAATCCTTCAGTTTTCTTTGTTCTTACATTAAAAATTTTCTTTTTTGCAAATAAGAGTAGCCTTTAATTTATGAATTTCTACTTTTATTTAACTTTTCTAACTTTTAATTTTTGAGCAATTAACAAAATGGTGCCGAAACCCGGGAAAAAATTACAGGTAAAATAAAATAAAATTTTTTATTTAAAGTTAAAATTAAAGCCAAAATAAATGTGTATTGAAGTTTGATATTAAAAATAGAAATCAGATTGGAATAAGTTTTGTATGAAATAAATGGAAATTTGTATCTGATTTGAAAATATAATCTTATATTATATTAAAGTGAAACCACTTTTTTCTCCGTTTCTCCGGTTCTCCGGTTCTCCGTTTCTCCGGTTCTCCGGTTTTCCGCATTTTTTGAATGTGTCTTTCTTGGGCCTTGTAATTTTTTAGACTCAATATTTTTTTGGGCATAATATTTTTTTGGACCCAATATTTTTTTGGACCCAATATTTTTATGGGCCCAATATTTTTTCGGTCTCTATATTTTTTGTGCCTTTTTTTTGGGCCTTATATTTTATTGAGCCTTATATTTTCTTGGGCCTTATAATTTTTTGGACTCAATATTTTTTTGGGCCCAATATTTTTTCGATCTCTATATATTTTGGGTCTTATTTTTTTTGGGTCTTATATTTTATTGAGCCTTATATTTTCTTGGGCCTTATATTTTTTTGGGCCTCATATTTTATTGAACCTTATACTTTCTTGGGCTTTATAATTTTTTGGACTCAATATTTTTTTGGGCCCAATATTTTTTCGATCTCTATATTTTTTGGGCATTATATTTTACTGAGCCTAGTACTTTCTTGGGTCTTATATTTTTTTGGGCCTTATATTTTCTTGAGCCCTAATTTTTTTTGGGCCCAATATTTTTTTTGTCTCTATATTTTTTAAGCCTTATATTTTCTTAGGCCTTAATTTTTTTGTGCCTTATATTTTATCGAGCCTAATACTTTCTTGGGCCTTATTTTTTTGGGCCTTATCATTTTTTCCACTTAATATTTTTTTGGGCCCAATATTTTTTCGGTCTCTATATTTTTTGGGTCTTATATTTTCTTGGGCCTAACACTTTCTTTGGCCTTATATTTTTTGAGCCTTATATTTTCTTGAGCCTTATATTTTCTTGGACCTTATATTTTCTTGGGTTTTATATTTTTTTTATTCCTACATTTTTTTGGTTAATATGTTTTCTAACATAGCTTTTTATCCAAGCCTGTATACTTTTACATTGGATTCTTCAGTGGAGCGCATTTTTATAATGTTTTATACAGGCTCCGCTCCAGACGCTATAATTTTTTTTTTATTTCAAATGCAATGTTTTAAGGTTTCATTCTTACACTAGACATTGCAAATCTAATAGCGCATCTCTATATGCAGCCGATTAAACAGAGCGTCTCAATATGCAGCCGTTTAAACAGCGCATCCCCATATGCAGCCGATTTAACAGCGCATCTCAATATGCAGCCGATTCAACAGCGCATCCCAATATGCAGCCGATTCAACAGCGCATCCCAATATACAGCCGATTCAACAGCGCATCCCTATATGCAGCCAATTCAACAGCGCATCACCATATGCAGCCGATTCTACAGCGCATCCCTATTCGCAGCCGATTTAACAGCGCATTCCCAAATGTAGTCGATTTAATAGCGTATCCTCGTATGCAGCCGATTCAACGGCACGTTTCCTTATGTAGCCGATTTAACAGCGCGTCCTTTGTACAGCTGATTCAACATCATATTAAACTATTTTAAAAGCGTCAGTTGATATTTATTTTTATTGAATATCATATATTTTATTATATTTCAAGTTCAACTATTAAGACAATCTAAAACATAAATATTAAATACATATTGACATATTCTTTATAATATCGCTTTATAAACAATGTTTTTTGTACATATTGTGTTCTGATCATTTTTATTTTCTCCGTTGACAATATCGTAGTCACCTAAAAATAATTTTAAATTATTTTTAAATTTCGTTCTTGAAAGAGCAACATATAATTGCCCATGACTGAAAACTGGTAACGGCAAATAAACACCAACTTTTTCATAAGATTGTCCTTGTGATTTATTAATAGTCATTGCAAATCCTAATCTAATAGGAAACTGTTTTCGTTGCATATTGAATGGAATTTCTTCTGTAGATAGAGAGGAATTTATTCTTGGAATGAAAACTTTTTTACCTTTGTTTTGATCAGTTGCTAATTCCGCTTGAATGGAATATTTAAGCATTTTTTTTACTATCAACCTTGTTCCATTGCAAAGTCTCTTATTGACATTTAAATTTCTTAAAAGTATAATGATAGCCCCTACTTTTAAATGTAATTTATGTGATGGAAGTCCATTAGGAGTTAATTTATTTAAAAATTCTGTAGGTAACATAATATCTAAATTTTCTTTGTTATCAGCTTCAGCAGTATCAATACCCAAATATTCGGCATGGTTTCCTTCCATTAAATTCAAAACATTATTATTGATTTCAGTTACATCATTATTTTTAGGAGCCAAAATAACTTTTTTCGTTATATTCGTATTGCCTATTTTTATTGTTTTTCCGAATATTTTTTCGACAAGATTTTCTTTAATGATAAAATTATCTGGTATAGCAGTTACTTCATTATCATCTTCAAAAACATCGCAGCGTTTTCCTTCTCCGATGTCTAATAACCATTGTTTAAAATTATTATCATTATCCAAAACTCGCAGATTTTCATTTAACTTCATTTGCTTAAAATTTTGCCATAATAAACTAAATGTAACTGAATTTTCAATAATGTTTATACGGCTATCATGTCGTTAAATTGGTAATGTTTACCTGAAATCTCCTGATATAACTACAGTTTTACCACCGAAGGGTTGGTTTACATTGTATAAATCTTGAAAAAGACGATCAACCGCTTCAAAAGCAAATTTTGAAGTCATGGATATTTCATCCCAAATAATTATTTGTGTTTCCTTTAATTGTTTGCCTTCTGCAGAATTAGGCTTAACATTACAAGTTGTACAATCTGTTATATTTAACGGTAGTTTAAATGTTGTATGCACGGTACTTCCATCGACTAATGAATTCGCTGCTATACCTGTCAAAGCTACACATAAATAATGTATGGTATGATATTTAAAATAAGCCATTAAAACGTTGAGTAAATAACTTTTTCCACTTCCACCCGGTCCATCTATAAAAATATATTTTTCTTTACTTTGGTTGTTTAAACTTTTTGGTGTAGAGTCGAATATTTGCCTTTGTTTATTATTTAAAGAATTTATTTTTATTTCTAATTCATTAAGAATATAATTATTATGATTTAAAATTGTTTCATTATTATCTTCTTTTATAAATGTGCTTATGTTAGGTAAATTAAAATCGTTTAATGAAAACCCATTGACGTGTAAGTTATTTTTAATAACATTCAATGCAAGATTTTCACCTACATTTTTTTCGTATTTAGGGTGGTAAAATTTATCTTTATATTTTTCATATAAATCTCGTGCACTTATAGGATTATGAAAAACGCAAATAAAAGCAAATAATTCACAAAGAGCATAAGGGAATTCTGTTGAAGATGCTTTTTCCAAGCATCTATCCCATTCTTTATCTTTATTAATTAATTGTTTTGCCTTAGCTGCCTCATAAAACGAATTGTACATCACATCATCAACAGTACGCAAAGCTTCAAAAGCCGTGGCTCCTTTAACATGTAATAGTAATAACCTAATAAAATAACGTTCTCTATCTTTCGGACTTACTAAGTACATTCTACTGAGTATTGGTTTTCTTTTTTTTTTTCTTTTATTTCACTTTTTCAGTTTTTCATCAGCTGTATAAAAATTTGGTATTTCTGAATATAAGTAATTTCGTGCTTCTAAATCTTCTCTATTCGATTCAAAATATGCTGTTAATGTTGTTCCAACATTTTTTTGCATGATCATTCCTTCTTTTCCTTCTTTAAAAAAAACGTTTTGTTGATTCTCTTCATGAACGCTTAGACGTTTTAAAGTATGTGGAATAACATGTAAAAGATATTCTAATAATCTGTGCATTGCTTCAGGTGGACATAAATATCGTGTATTAATGTATTGTTTGATTTCGTCATATTCATATTCAACATTTTCACTATTGTCATTTTCAAAAGTGTCTTAATTTTCTCATCTAAAATCAACATTTACTTGATGTATTTCAATGTATGCACAATCATGACTTTCATAACAGTATTTGAATAAATATTTAATGCATTGTACAGTGGAACAAACTTTTACGTTTATGTGTGCATTAAATTTCAATATTAAGTAAGGATTATGAGGAACAACGAATCCATTATCTGCAATTCTTTCTGTAAATTTATTTTTAAAAATAATTTCGACGCCATCATTTTTGCTTTTGTATAGTGGATACCTATTTGATTTAAATGTTGTTGTATTATTAAATTTTTTGGAAAATTTTTCGTACATTGTTTCGTATTTTTATCCATACACGGACAATTTATATTTTGCATACCACAGGGACCGTGTATCATAAATTGTTTAACAATACTATATAATTTTGGATAAATATCTCTATTTGGGATTCCTGCACTTATTATTTTATCAACTTTTTCGGGAATGTCAAATTTATTATTTTTATCTAAGAATAACAACATATGCATATGTGGTAATCCTCGTTTTTGAAATTCAATTACATAACTATATGCAATACATTTTCCTAATATTCCCTTTTTTATTACTAAATTTTTGAATTCTTCTACTTTTTGATAAAATACTTTTGTTATAATATCTGGTCTATCTATTGCATTTTTATAAATTTCCAAGTTTTCAGTTATTTCTTTCCAATGTGGGTCACAGGTCATAGTTACAAAAAGGTCAGGTGTACCATGATAATTTACAAGTGTTATTGAATCAATGTGATTTTGTTTTAAAAATCGTGGACTTCCTGTAAAGTTTGTTAGTAATATTACCATTATTCCAATTTTTGAATAATCTAATTCTTTTTTGTTATGTAAATAGTCCATAACACCTTTGTAACAATCACTTCTTAATACGTTTTGATTTTTTCGTATGAAATATAATCTGGAGGTTTCAACTTTTACAAACGCATCAACAATGAACTGTTGAGATAATTTTCCTAAATTAAGAAATGAATTAAATTCATTTCTAACACTAAATCTATAATTATAAAATTGCAAATTTTTAATATTAGACTTTCTAAATTTATTTTTCATATTTGACATCCATCCGAAACCACCATTAGGGTAAATAAGCGAATATGTCATAGGATCTGTGTGTTTGCTAATTTTTAGCATACTAATTGGTTTATCAGATTTAAGGTAAATGACAATATTACGTCCAATAGGAGGCATATCGTCTTCTCCAACGTATACTATTGCTACATCATTACAGGTAGGTAGATTATATCTATTTTCTATCGAAATTACTATTGCGGACAATAGGCATAGTAACAGTTTTCAGAAGACAATTGATTTTTGCACATCGTTGTAGTTCTTCTTCTCCTGCTTCATGCATTATTTTATAGGCTTTAGCATGAGGGTTAATATCTCTCATTAAGTTATCCGAATGTTTTAATAATGTTAAGTTAGTATTAAACTTATGTCGTTCAATCGTTGCCATTTCATTATCTAAAACATATAATTGTCCATATTTAAGTGCTTCATCTTTATTAGGATGTAACGCATATACATCATGGTAAATTTGTCCACATATTCTCATAACTTGTGGTCCTTTACTCGGCAATGTATCAAAATTGGGATCAAAACTTGCAAATGCTAAAGCATTATTGTACAACCTAACATTTCGTCGAAAATCAATACTTTCTTCCGTAAATTCAGTTGCTCAAAACATTAATCGTTCTAGGTAAGGTGGATTTTCTAACAATTCTACTTTACCTTTATGACAACAATTGGAGAAATCGTTACATTTTGTATGTTGAAAAGCAAAATGTTGCGCATCACAATTAACACATGTATTCGTCATGGAACCAATGTAATTTTCAAATATGAGATTTTCATCGAAATATATATTTGTCATACAACCAATCAGTTTCAAATTAATTTTTTCAGTTAATATTTTTTCATTTAATTTCTTTAATTTTTTTTCTACTTTGCCCTTCATTGTTTTATCAATAACTTCGTTTAATACAATATTATGATTGTTATTATGATTATTATTATTCTCATTTTCATTATAATTATTATCTTCAATTTTTAATCGTTCACACTTAACATTTTCTAATTTTTCTTCATATTTTTTTGGTTGTTTTTCTTTAATTTTTATATAAGCTTCTTTCTTACGTAAAGCCTCATTCGCACGTATTCGTTCGAATTTATCAGTACTCATTGTTTCCTTGAATTGCCATTTTGTTATGTTAGTATTTTCTAATTTCTGTTTATATTTATTTGGTTGTGCTTTTTTCATTTTCATATAAGTTTTATTCTTACGTAAAGTTCCTTGAACACGTCTTAGTTCTAATTTATCATTACTTTTTTGTTTCTCGCATGTCCATAATAATGTCTTTTTCTGAAATTTTTTATGTTTATGTGATTTTTCTGTTACCATTTACCTATTAACGGGATGTCGGAGCTGCATCACTTGAGTTTTGCTTTTTTTATTATATCAGTATCTTTTTGAATTAATGAATTAAACAAATATAATGACTTGTCCGTACTAAAGCTATATTACTACAATGATTTTTGTCAAAATAAAAAATCATTTAGACTTGTTATTTTTTTATGAGTTTGGATTGGAAATTAGATATCAAACTTGATAGACCTAACTTTAAAATACGATACATTGGAAGTTTTTATTATATCCTTATATGTCTAATATTTTGGTGGATTTCTTGAGTTGTCCGCACTGGAGTATAATCTTACGAATTTTTACTTAGTAGCAAAAAACTTGATTGAACGCATCGTTTATTCATAAGTTAGGATTGGGAATATTATTAATAGGGGGCCGCTTCGTCAAGCTCTTAAGTTCTGTTACAAATAAAGTTTCTTTTTCATCTATTTCTTTTGATTCTTTTTCTTCTTCATTTAATTTAATCTCAACTGCCCCAATTTTATTATCGTTATAATTCAAGTGGATGTCATCGATTCCCATTATATCATTATCTGGTTTTTAAAAATTTCTATCTGAAATGTCATTGTCAATTTCCATCAAAATTGTTTCATGATTCAAATTCTTTTGTTTACGATACGTTTCCATGATCTTTTTTTGTTCTGGCAATAAATGCATTTGTGAGTTTTTTTTATAATATTTCGCCGAGCTTGCTCGTGACAAAAACTCCTTTTTATCATGACCGGTGGATTATCGTAATTAATTTTTGCATTATTTTAATTTTGTAAAACTGGAAACATTTTTATTTTTTGCGTTTTAAAAATTCTTTATAAACGTAATCGCATTTGAGAAACATTATATCTAAAACAACATGGACCTAAATTATAAAGTACTGCAACAGCAAAAACCATTGCAAAAACGCTACAATCATAATTATTCGTTTGTGATTGTACTGTTTCGAATACTGTGCTTAATTCTGATTTGTTTGGAAATAATCTGTTTATATAAATCTTATACTCATTTTGTAAATATATAAGATTTAAACTGTCTATATATATGAATTACCTTATTATTATAATACACACGAATCCGGTGACTCTTTTCTAAATTTTCGGTAAATAATCACTGTATAAATTCTCCATCAATCAGTACTGAACGAAAATATTGTGGTCTCTGAATTAGTGAAGTCAATTGCATGTCAAATGAGGTGCACTGGTTTGAAATGTTATTAAATTCTAATATATGAATATCAGTTAACATGAAAGCAATTCCAATATGCAATCCCTGTCTTTTAACAATCAATTTATCTTCCTCAGTCAAAACCATTATTGAAAAAGAAAATTCTCTTAAGAATTTTCATTCATTTTTAATGAACTTTTTCCAAAGATATTCACAAAAGAATTGCTTTTATATTAACTGATTTAATTTACTGCCTTTTTACTTTAAAAGCTGAAAAATTAAAGAAATTATGAAAAATACTATGAATTAATTGTTATATGATAAATAAATAATAATGAAATTTGTATAAATAATATTATGATAAAAAATGATTATTTTCGGCAATTATTTATATATATATGGGTCAATTCACGTCAAACGGATAATGGCTCTGTCCAAAATTGTAGATCACCAAAAAAATCTTATATAAGCTCAAAATTTTCGTCTTACACTCTACTTTCTTTTGCAATGTGGTGATTTAAAAAAATCCAAAATGGCGGCTCCAATATGGCGGCTCAAACCTAGAGATATAATAAAAAATTTTCAAAAATTGATTTTAATTTATTCAAATCAGATCCTACATATTTTTTTACATCAAAAATCAATTTAGCGTTCAATTTTACATAGGAATATAGTATTGCACTCAAGGTAAAAAAAATTTACAATGTCATCGGAAGGTCATATCGAGAAATAATAGTTGTTTCTCAAATTACTCATTGATCAATGTTGATTAGTGAGAAAATGAAGATATTGATAGATAACTCGAGTTACTGAATTTAAATCTGATGTCTGCTTAACCCTACAAGATCTGTATGAAAGTCATTTGAAGGTCAAATCGCGAATATCTTTTATTGTTTGATAACATTAGGACACCTTCAAGTTTTACGTGTCACCGAATCCGAAACTGGGGTCTGTTGGAGTGTTAAACGACGTAATTACGTAAAAATTAATCAAATATTGACTAAAAGAAAATTTTTACCCTCCAAGAAACCACAGTTTGAAACGAATTTTTCTGTAATTACGTCGTTTGACACTTCAACAGGTCTCGGATTCGGATCCAGCATCACGTAAAACTTATAGGTGTCTCAATCTTATCAAATTTGACCTTCAAATGACCTTGATGGAGACTGGTAGAGTTAAGTGGATATCAGATTTGGATTCAGTGACTCGAGTTACCTATCAGTATCTTCATTTTCTTACTAATCAACGTTTATCAATGATTAATTCGAGAAATAACTATTGTATCGCGATATGACCTTCAGATGATATTGTAAAATTTTTTTACCTTGAGTGCAATACTATATTCTCATGTAAAATCGAACGCTAAATTGATTTCTGATATAAAAGATATGTGAAATCAGATTTGAATGAATTAAAATTAATTTTTGAAAATTTTTTATAAAATTTTTAGGTTTGAGTCGCCATATTGAGGCCGCCATTTTGGATTTTTCAAAATCGCCATATTGCAAAAGAAAGTAAAGTGTAAGACGAAAATTTTGAGCCATGCACGACTTTTTTAGTGATCTACAATTTTGGACAGAGCCATTATCCGTTTGACGTGGATTGACCACATATATATATATATATATATATATATATATATACTAGGGGGGGTACCCCCCTGCTCGCACTGCTCGCCGACCCCCAGTTGTGCTATAAATATAATTATATATTAAACATTTAAATCATTTTTAAATTTTTAAATCATTTTTTTTTTAGTTTCGTTGATAATTTAGTATATTATTTGATATATCGTAATGATTTTGAGTTTTATAAGATTTATAGGATTATTTTGTTATAATTCCTTTTTTATATCTTTTTTCTCATTTTAAACATTTTATGAGATATATCAAAAATTCATACTAAAATTTATAAATTTATTATGATATTGTAAATGAAATTATTACATGATCATTATATCATATTTTATTTAAAATTTAGTTATTTATATAACAAATAAATAAATAAAATAATTTTAAATTATTTTATACTTACTTATATTACATTTACCTGTATAAAAGTTATGAATATGTTTTTTTTATTTATTGTTGTTAGTAGTTAAATTATTTATTTATTAAAATTTCGATTTATAAATTTTAAATAATCATAACTTTTAAATATTTTAGTTAATTTTTAAATATTTTATTTTTTTTATTTTTAATAATATTGATAATGTTTAAAAATTTTTTTAAATTTATTATTATATATTGAAATATTTATGATTTATTTTAATTTTTCATATTTTATTAATAATGTTAGCTAATCTTAATAAATATTAAGAATAAATTTCATGACTTTGATTGAAGTAATATTCTGCTATTGGTTCGCGTATTATTTTTTTAATATTTCTTTCTAAACTATGTTAGGTACAATATCTCTGTTTTTCGATTCATTTTGAATATATATTTTATTTACATTTTTACAACGTGAAAGAGTTATTTGTGCTTCTATGTTATATTTGAATAATTTAGTTATTTTTAATCGCGTTTCATTACATAATCCATTTTTTATACTTAAATTTCGAATTAACATAATTATGGTATTTACTTTTAATTTCAGTTCGTGTAGAGGTAATCCTTCTCTTATGTTATTTAACATTTCTATTGAATAATTCAAATGAATATTATCATCCGTTTGATCTACACCTTTGTAAAACAAATTTAAATAGTTATTAATCTTGAAAGTTATATAAATTTAAACATAAATATTAATATCAATTAATTTTAAAAGTTGTATAAATCAATACTATTAAAGGTTTATAATGTAAGGTGGTGTGGAAATCTGAATCCTCAACACTATACGCTTATTTTTATTTTAATACAATAAAATATTTATAATATGAACAAATTATTAAAAATCATTATGTTTTTAACAAATGAATTAATTATAGTGTTGAGGAATTGTAATAGAATTAATTTAAATTTATATTTATTAATTTCAGATAAACTATGTAAAAAATGGTAATAAGATATCTGATAAGGCACATGTTTTTCATTTTAAATATAATAAATTGTAACTTTATGCAACTACTTTCGAGTTTTCAACAAAAAAAAATTAAAATTTTTATATTCTTATGTAATATTATACTTAAAATATAATAAAAAAATATAAAACTATATTATGCAATATTTGATGGTTCTAAAATGTTGTTGAGGGATTGTGGGGGGGGGGGTTGTGGGGATTGTGGGGGGCAAGAGGGGGTTAGTGGGGGTCCATTGGGGGTGTGGGGGGACGGGGGGGTAATGATCGATAACATAAAATAACGTAAATTTACGTTATTTAATTAATAAAAATCATGTGGGGGGCTGTGGGGGGCGTGGGGGGGGATGTGGGGGGGCACTGACTGAATTTTGGTTCATATAACTATATAATATAGGGAGAGATATATATATATATATATATATGTATGGGACATTTTACACCAACTGGAAGAGCAAAAAAATAAAAATCGCTGCAACTCTGAGAATATATTCTATCTCTTACTCAAAATGTGTAAAAAAATATTCAAGGATTTAGATTTGAAGGATCAAGAGCCATAGATCCTTGAAATTTGGAAATTTTCAAAATTTTTAGAAAAGTACCAACTTTATGATTTTTTTTCTGAAAATCTTGATGTTTTAGAGAGAAATTCATGAGAATTCTTCTTGTTCTAGATAAAGAGAAGAGTTAGCATTATTTTTTACAGAGCTAAATTTTGAAGTTTTCTATTGGTTCTTACATGTATTACATGGTAATTGAAATTACTCATCGTCTGCTACTTAAGAAATTGCTTTTCAAGGGCTTATTTCCTTCTATTTTTTATCAACTTAAAAATAAATTTTTGACTGTGTAAGAAAGAGCCACCAATAAGGAGTTATAACAGTTGAAAATATATATTTTCATGTCTAATTTGTTTTCAATATAAAAATTAATCATACATGATAATATATATTTTAAACTGTTTTAACTCCTTATTGATGGCTCTGACTTACATGATCAAAAATTCATTTCAAAGTTCACGTGAAATAGAGGAAAATAAGCCCGTGAAAAGAAATTTCTGAAATGGGGAGCAATGAGTAATTTCAATTACTATGTAATACATATAAGAACCAATAGAAAACTTCAAAATTCAGGTCTGTAAAGAATTATGCTAACTCTGCTTTTCATTAACAACAAGAAGTATTCTCATGAATTTCTTTCTAAAATATTAGGATTTTCAGGAAAAAAAATGATCAAGTTGGGACTTTTCCAAAAATTTTGAAAAATTTCCAAATTTCAAGAATCTATGGCTCTTGATCCTCCCAATCTAAATTCTTAAAAATTTTTTTACACATTTTGAGTAACAGGCAGGATATATTACCAGAGTTTCAGAGATTTTGATTTTTCTGCTCTTCCAGAAAAAGTTTGTTGTAAAAAGAACTAAAATCAAAATTATTTTGAATTATTTTTAATAATTGTATTCTTCAATTTATTTACAGTTGTTTATGGTTATTCGCAGTATCTACATTTAAATAATGTATAAATGATAATAAACAACCCACACAGCATGAAATATTTATGGAAGCTTCCTGGAACATTGGCAGCGAAGATTTGAAATATTTTAGGACTCTTCCATGGAATATTCCTGTAATATTCGTATGTCCTTGATTCTTCCTACATTGGAATATTCCATGGAATATTGCTGGAAGATTCTAAGAATATTTTATTGGAAGATCTAGGACATCTCAGATCTTTTATTGAAATATTTCAGGAATTTTGCTGGAATATTTCATGAAATATTCCGTTGGAACATTCATTGAAAATTTCCGGAATATGGGAACGGTAGATTTAAAACATTTTATGAACCTTTCATGGAATATAAACGAAAGATCTAAAGAATCTTTTATGGAATATGCACGAAAGATTTAAAGAATTTTTCATGAAATATTCCATGAAATATTTTTGGAAGATTTTAGAAATCCATCGTAAAATATTCCGTGGAATATTTATGGAAGATTCTCAGAATATTGGCACGGAAGATTTGGAATATTTCAGGAATCTTCTGTGAAATATTCCTGTAATATTCGTATGTCCTTGATTCTTCCTACATTGAAATAATCCATGGAATACTCTTGAGAGATTTGAAGAATATAAAAATGGAAGGTTTGGGTAATCTCTCATCTTTTATGAAATGTTCCTGGAAGATTTTTGGAAAATGTGAAATGCTGTGAGGAGATGGTATATATATTATATAATAACACATTACACTTACACATCGATACATATACGCATACATAAACATTTAGTTATAAAATCGTATTTAAATATTCGCTTCGACTGTGCACATCAAAGTGCTGATACCCTTTCGCTTTTATAGTAAGTAAAGTATCTTTCAACCGCTTGGGGATAAAACTCCCATTTAACAAACATCCCCTTATCGGCGTCACTGGAAACCTCCCGTAACGTGCCGCGCAATCTTCCAACGAAAACTTCATGGAATCATTCTAGAATCTTTTAAGCAATATTCTACTGGAAGATTACTGTAATCTTTGCGTAAAATATTTCGTGGAATATTTACGGAAGATTTATGTAATATTTCGCTGTACGATTTAAAAGTTTTTAGGAATCTTCTAGTGAAATGTTTTTGGAATCTTTCTGAAATCTTTAATGAAATATTCCACTGGAAGATTACTTACATCTTTTTGTGGAATATTGCGTTGACTATTTATGAAAGATTTATGTTATATTCCACTGTACGATTTGAAAGTTTTTTGGAATCTCCCAGTGAAATGTTTATGAAATCTTTCTGAAATCTTTCATAAAATATTCCACTGCAAGGTTACTTGAATATTTCTGTGGAACATTTCGTGGAATATTTATGGAAGATTTATGTGATATTCCGCTGTACGATTTTAATGTTTATCGGAATCTTCCTGAAATCTTTCATGAAATATTTCATTGGAAGATTACTTTCATCTTCCTGTGAAATGTTTCGTGGAATATTTATAGAAGATTTATCTAATATTTCGCTGTACGATTTTAAAGTTTTTTGAAATCTTCCAGTGAAATGTTTATGAAATCTTTCATGAAATATTCCACTGGAAGATTACTTAAATCTTTCTGTGGAATATTTAGTTGACCAGTTCTGAAAGATTTATGTAATTATCCGCTGTACGATTTTAAAGTTTATCGGAATTTTCCAGCGAAATGTTTATGGAATCTTTCTGGAATCTTTCATGAAATATTTTACTGGAATATTCATAAATATTACATGAAATATTTTATGCAATATTTCAGAAATCTTTCGTGAATATTACATGGAATATTTCGAAAAAGTTTTCGAACATTCCTTTGAAATATTCCTGAAATATTCCTGGAAGCTTTCAATGGAAGATTCCAGTGGAATATTCTGAAATATTCCGTGAAGACTTTCAATAATCTGCATGAAAGGTTCCATTAAAATATTCCAGTAGAATAATTCGAAATATTTCATTGAAATCTTCAATACTATGTGAGAACCATTATTTATTTCTAGCCTAACGCTTTCTTATTGTTATTTACAATTTTCAATATTTTCTTATAATCATTTGTTTATTCACAGCATTATTCTACTTTTACAAAATAATTTTCATACAAGGTGATAAAATATTTTACTATAAGATAATATATTTATATATATATATAATATATATATATATATATATATATATATATATATATATATATATATATATGTTTCATTTCACAAAAAAATTTCAACATCAAAACTAATTCTCTAATGTAAAGAATAAAAAATTAAATTGGTATAATTTTGATATGGGAATACTTTTTATAAATAACTTTTTAATAATTTTGAATAATGGTAAATTTTTTAAATAACTTGTGGTATTGAATGCTAATTAAATTTAGTTTTAACATGAAGTTAATTATTTAGGTTGGAAATGTATTCAATAAAATAATTTAACTATTTATAAGTTATCACTTAATTTTTTAAACTTTTTATTCATAGTTGACAATTATATTGAATATATGATTCTCATTTTACCACACTTCTACCCATAAATATTGATTATATTTCCATTGTATTTTAAAATTTTGAATAAATAGATGCATTAACATACAGTATGTATCACGAAGATTATTCAGTTAAATTTTTACATAAATCTATTCATTACTTATTGAGAAGTTTGGGTTCCAATACTATTTACTAAAATTTTTCCATTTGGAATCAGGAATTTAAATATCTTGAAAACTAATGATTGGAATAATTTAAAAATTCAAATAAATAATCATCACGAGACATACTACAAATTAATACATTCCTTTTATGGAAATTCAGCAATAGAATGGAAAGACAGTTAATTTTTTTATCTTCTTATAGTAAAATATAATCAAACTTTGACAACAAATTTAACATAATGAAATAATTGTACTTTCAATGATTTGTATCATATTTAATACAAATTATAGAGTGATATTACAAAATATTATTTTTTTCCGCATTCATAATAAATGTTTCGCAAATAATAAGTAAATTTTCTTTTGAAATATTTACTTTTTTAGGAGGAATTCTACTTCTATCTAGACAGTTCATACATATAAATGCATAATTATAGACATAATCAGAAACATTTATTCATATTTTATATATTGTCCTATCTTTATAATTGACTGTTAAAAAAATTTAATATCTAATAAATAATTTTTTAAAATTGTATTTCATAAAATTTATGTTCAAACGATATTAAAAAAAATATTTTTATATCATGTAATTATAATTTTTCATATGAGGTCATTTGATATTTTTTAAAAATTAATGTTTCTCTTATTAAAAATATTATTGCTTCAATGAAATGAATTGCTAACAATTTTCATATAAATCACAATTCATTCAAATATAAACACGTGTACAAATGAAAATGTAATTAAGGTTAAATGTATGTTATTTATAAAAAGTTGTTAACAAGTAACTTTTTAAATAATATATTTTCATGAAAACTAATTTAAATACCTCATTCTCTGAATGATAACTGAATACAATTTTAATTTAATAAATTTAGTTATACAATTATAAATATATAATATTTATATAACTGTTCATCAAATAAAATTATTATTTTTTTAATATATATATATATATTAAAAAAATAATTGTTACAATAGATTGTAGTTAAATAAAAATGTTTATTTTAATAATTATAGCGTTGAAATTTATTTTGATGATAATGTTGATTGACATTTACAGTATTATTTTAACTATTTTTGAAAAGTTACTTGTCATCAATAAAAAAATATTAAATTTTCCAAATTAATAATCTATTAATATCAAGAATTTTCTAAAAATTATAATATTTATGAAATGCAAACCTTACTTGTGATACATACACTTTGTAATATTTGTATCTCATTAAATTTTTATATTAGATGCAAAAAGGATTGTTAAGTAGTTGCAAATAGTTACACGGAGAAAAAATATTTGTAAAAATTATAAAATTTCACTTGTAAATTAATTTCATAATTCAAATTCATGGTCATATATTGAGGTCTGGAAATTATAGTTGTAACTCAGTACCCAGTTCTCAGTTTATTTACATCAAATATCGTACTATCTTTGTTTTTTTAATGGCAGTAGAGTGAGAAATAGTCACTTGAAATAAATTATATGCTTTTTTACTTTAAGCACATGTGTACATATATTTTTATATTATGTTTCATCAAATTATTTTCAATTTTATTCAGTACTCAAAATTCAATTAATTAATTCTCATTTACTTAAAATTAGTCATTTATACATAATAATATAATAAAAGAAAATTCAGCTAAGCGACGTTAAACCCAATAAATTGTGTAATAATCACAAGTTTTTCTAAAAACCTACATTTATTTTATTTATTTATTCATCAACCAGTTAATTAAAAAGTAATCCTACATAGGCAAAGTATGCCTGATCGTAGGTATAAATCACAGAAAATACTTATACAACTAACTTACAAACTAATACAAATAATAATAAAAATATGAGTAGTGCACCCTTGCTATTTGTGTTTTAATATTTTTATCACATCGCACAGTCCAACTAAAATATTAGTAGGGTGAACGTAATTCATATATATTATATCTCTCTAACCCCCAAGTACATCTTTATATATATCAGACTTAATCCATTTCTTTAACTTTTTCTTAATTAATTTTTTATTACTCTCAATTGTTTTGAGATCATTCGGTAGTAAATTATAAAGTCTTATAGCTACAGTATAACTATTTTTCTCACTAATCTTTTTAATCATTTTTGGCATTTGCAAACATTTTTTCCTAGTACTGCTATTTTGTACCTTATATTTATCCATCAATTCATGGAAATGAAACATTAATGACTCTAAAGAGAATAGTTGCTCTAAATTTAGGGGATAGTTTTCTATTTTAAAAGTGTTTTTATAGATTATTTTTAGTATTCAGTTTTGTAAACTTTGCAATCATCTTATATTACTTTTGTAAATGCCTCCCCAAGCAATTATTCCATAACTAATTATGCTGTTAAATAATGCATAATATATTATAAGTAATGTTTTTGTATACATAATATAAGCTAATTTGGAAAATATAAATATAAGATATTTGGTTTTCTTTATTAAGTTCTCTACGTTCATATCCCATCTCATATTCGAATCAAAAATAATTCCCAAGTATTTAAAATTTTCAACACCTTTTATTTTCTTATTATTAATTTCAACCTCTAAAGTTTTTGGAATACTATTCTTGTAATTACCAAAAGGCATAAATACTGTTTTTTCAACATTTAGAGTTAATTTGTTCCAAGCCAACCATACATTAACATATGCAAGATATTCATTCATTTTATCTTGTGTGGCCTGCCACGTTTTTTCTTCCGATATTATTGCCATATCATCTGCATAAGATAATATGGAACCTTTTGGTAAATTATCCGACATATCATTAATGCATAGTATAAAAATGAGAGGTCCTAATATTGTTCCCTGAGGAACACCTGTACTAATTTTACAATATTCACTTTTGGAATAACATATTTTTTAAATAAAAATAGATGGAGAGATCCAGCGTCCTCTTAATACCAAAAAAAGGCAGTAAGCATCGCAAATTTATGCTCTTATTTCATAATATAATAGTACCAACATCGGTCCCTAAAATTCAAGCTATAGTACTAATTGAAATTATATCGTCACTCTTTTTTTAAGTACCTTAATACATAAATTAGATAAACTTGATTTATAACCTATTTTAACAATACTTTCTTTTCTCCGTGCAGTTGTTAGTTCTAGTAAACGTCAAATACTGTTTTCGATTATTTCATGGTTCGTGATTGAATCACGTGATTAAAAAGAAAAAAATTCCTATTATATTTTTTCATTTATTCAAATGCAATTTAGTAGAATAAATTCTTAATTCATCAAGATATAATTTGTATTTAAACAATTTTTATGCACATTGTAACTTTAATTATTCTTTTTTAGAAAAATAGAAAAATTTAATTCAGTACAAAACTACAATATCACAATTCATAAGTTGCGTCAATTCTTTTTTATTTTAAAATTGGCTAATTTATACATAATAATATAATATATGAAAATTCAACCGAGCGACGTTAGGAGCGAGGTATTTTTTGCTAGTTTAAATTAAATTTGTGAAAAAAGTTCGAAGATAAAAATTTTAAATTTGAATTTGTTTGAAAATATATTTGTTGTTGAAACTTGATATTCAAATTATGGTACGAGGTAAGCGCAAGACAGTTGTAACAAAGAAAAGTAACAAAGAAGCACCACGTAAGAAAAGGGCGCGTGGTGCTGCTTCTGACGCATCAGGCGAAGAAGAATCAGTCGATCGGCGTCGCGAGGATGGAGGCTCGCGTGTACCGGCGGATGGTAGTGTCCATAACAATATAGAGAATCCTCCAGCAATCCAGGAGTTACCCGACGATCAAATGGGAGCAGATAATGGGATTAATCCGCAACGAAGACAACCAAGAACAGTGAGACAAGGAGTGTGCAAGGCCTGGGTGTAGCATCGAATCAAGTTAGAAACCAACTCCGGTCATCCAGATTACCAACCAATGACGCCCAAACCAACACTGAACGGGTTCAAGAATGGGTAAATACTACCAATGATAATAGAAATTTAAATTCTGTCCAAGAAGCAGATGCTACATCACGACTTGTAGATGCTATTCAGGACACGTTAAGAGCTGTGCGAGAGTCGTCGACGAACGGTACGCAGTCACATTTAATAAATCGTTTGAGATTGGCTAAAAATTTACCATTATTTACGGGAAATTTGTTGGGATGGCTACACTTCAAGGAAGCGTATGAAACGTCGACCTCTCTCGCAGGGTATAGCGATCGGGAAAACATTATACGCTTATTTGAGTCGCTGCAAGGCGAGGAATGTCAAACGGTTAATACGTTGCTGGCTACTACTAGAGATCCGCAAGTAGTGATGCAAACGTTAGAATTGCACTACGGAAATAAGAACGTAGTAGCTAATATAATTATTAAAGAATTAAAAGAATTGCCTAGCTTAGAGTCTGGGAAAGTTAATATAGTACAATTTGCTACGAAAATATCAAATTCGGTATCAGCATTTAAAACGCTTGATCTTATTGGACATTTGCATAGCCCTGATTTAATAAAATTAATCGCAAATAAATTGCCAAGCACTCTTAAATATGCGTATAATCATTTCGCCGCTGCGAAATCAACAAACAAAACAGCACTAGAAAAGCTTGCGGAATTTTTGTATCGGGAGGCCGAATGCGCCGTGGCAGCGGGTATTTTTGACTAAGAGCTGGATGTTTCGACTCCAGACGTAAATTCTGATGCACGAAGAAAAAGAAATCAAGCTCGAAAACTAGCTCCTACATATACGATAACACATGAGTCAAATAAAGAATTAAGCTCAAATAATCGCGCGGCGACAGAAATATGTGTCTTTTGTAAACGTAAGAATCACTCGGAAGCTCAGTGTTATCGATTTGCAAGTGAAACAGTAGAACGACGCTGGATATTAGCCCGAGAAAATCGCGTTTGTTTCAAATGTTTGAAGCCTAATCATTTAAGCATTAATTGTAATGAAGCGAATTGCAAAATATGTAACGAACGTCATCACGAATAACTACACGGATTAAGAAAGGCAAACCCAAAGAAAGGCGTTTCATACAATAATGCAAACAAAAATGTAGAAGTAAATAAGGCCACTACGTTGACTGTTGATAATGACTGACCAATAAGAGAAACTGTGTTGTTAAAAATCTTGCCGGTAACAATTGTCGGCCCACTAAAAATAATTGATACGTATGCATTATTGGATGAAGCATCTACCGTTACTTTGGTTGATCAAAAGCTGTCGCGCGCCGCGGGGTTGAGAGGTCTGCATATGGGTTTGTCATTGCAAGGTATAAATAAGCATGATTCGGTCTATATAGTTAGCGAAAAAATTGACTTCCAAATAAAAGATAGTGGTGATCATTTGCATGTTTTAAAAGACGCAATTACTAAACAAAATCTAAATTTATTGACCCAATCAATTCCGTTTAGTTTAGTTGATCGTATAAATAAAAAAGAGAATCTTGATCTAATTAGTTATAATAATATACAACCAAAATTGTTGATAGGCCAGGATAACTGGCAATTGATCTTAACACGCAAATATATTACTATTGATAGAACTTTATGTGCATCGCAGACGCTCCTTGGTTAGATGCTTCACGGATATTTCGATAAATTCACGGCATTCATTACGGGAGCGCAGGTGCACACGGTGCATACGGTAAATAACAACATGGTTAAAGATTTCGAAGCGATTGAAGAACTAAATGAGATGATGAGAATGTATTTTCAGTTAGACACTTTCGGTTATTCTCAAAATGACGTAATTAAAAGGCAACATCTACACTCTTTATCAATACTCGAAAATACAAGCGTACGTGTAAAAAATGGTTGGGAGATAGGGTTGTTGTGGAATAAAACTCCGATTCCTAGCGTGAATAATAGGGTAAATGCACTTAAAAGGCTAAAAACATTAGAAAACAAGTTAGATAACGATGTAGAATACGCCGAATTGTATTATCGCGAGATGCAACGATTAATTGATAATAATTACGCGAGAAAAGTAGTTGTAAAGAATAAACAGACTCGGGAGTGGTATCTACCGCATTTTGGTGTGCGGAACATAAATAAACCAGGGAAACTTAGACTGGTTTTTGATGCCGCTGCAAAAACAGCTGGCACCAGCCTAAATGATCAATTAGATTCAGGCCCAGACGTTTTACAGTCTCTGCCAGGCATAATAATACGCTTTCGCCAATTTGCCATTGCCTTTCGATCCGATATAAAGGATATGTTCTTGCGCATAAGTGTAAGAGAAAAGGATCGAAGCGCACAAAGATTCCTATAGCGTGGCAGTGACAGAAAAAAGGAGCCCGAGCTATATGAGATGTCTTGTCTCATTTTTGGGGCAAAGTCGTCGCCTTCTAGTGCGATTTTCATTAAGAATAAAAACGCGTCTGAGTTTTCCGACGCTAAAGAGAATGCTTCACGCCGTATAATAAGAAACAGCTACATGGATGACTTTTTAGTATGCACAAACACTGAAGAAGAAGCAATACAGCTTATTAACGACGTAATCGAAATTAATGCGAAAGCAAATTTCGAGATGTACGGATGGGCGAGCAATTCTTTACACGTTCTCGATAGCATCCCACCGAATCTGTCAAGTGTTGCAAAACCAAACAAGGAAAGACCTTTCAATGAAGATCACCAGCGTGTACTCGGACTTTGTTGGGACGCAAATTCAGACGATCTTAAGTTTGATATTAATTTATCAAAAATTGCAAAAGACATCACGAATGGCTCGTCAAAACCAACAAAGTGAGAGGTTTTACGTGTTATTATGTCGGTTTTCGACCCTCTTAGTCTCTTAGCCCCTATATTATTTAAATCCAAAATTTTAATGCAGAAAATATGGCGAAGTGCGATCGATTGGGATGAGCAAATAAGAGATCAAGAGTACATTGGTGGCTAGCATGGATTAAAAGGCTTGACGAAGTTCGGGATATCCGTGTTCCTCGATGTATCACGCCGAAATGCACTAAAGTTACGTCTGCTGAACTTCATGTATTTTGCGATGCGAGCCTGCAAGGCTATGCGGCCGTAGCTTACCTCAGATGTGAGCTAAGTGAGTCAGAGGCTCACGCCTCACTCAAAATGGCAAAATCAAGACTCTGTTCGCTCAAGCAATAGACTATACCACGCCTCGAACTCCAAGCCGCATTACTAGGCACAAAACTAGCTAAAAGCGTAGAAAGTGAGCTCTAAATCACTATTAATAAAAGAGTATTCTGGAGCGACTCAACGATCGTGCTGCGGTGGATAAAGACGGAGCAGAGATGCAAGCAATTATTTGTAACCAACAGATTAAATGGAATAAACGATTTGAGTTTAGATTCGGAATGGCGATGGGTACCGTCTGAAAGCAATCCGGCAGACGACGCGACGCGCTGGAGTGATAGTTCACACAAGAACCAGGAGCGCTGGTTCAACGGCCCAAAATATTCAAGTAGAAGCGAAGCATGTTGGCCAGTGGAAACGCCGCCAAGCGAAAATAAAAAGCGTGAGATAGAGCAACTTGAAAATCGTAAAACCGTCGTTTTTGCTACCACATATAAGCCACTCAACGTTAGTCTACCATTACGATGCTTAGGATGGAAAGGATTAATAGTCATAGCTCGAATCGTACGTGCGGCAATAAATCGTTGGAGAAATAGGCCTAAAGAACAAATTACAGTGGAAAATTTACACAGGTCAGAGCAGTACTGGTATAGGATTATACAAGGTGACTATTTTGCAGCCGAGATGACAGCATTAGTTGACAAAAAGCCGCTCGCAAAACACAGTAAACTTAAGAAATTAACCCCGTATTTAGATAATGAGGGAATTATTCGAGCGGAGAGTTGAATCACCAGATTGAAGGATTGTGAATTCAATAATAATCCAATTATTCTCGAAGCTAAGCACCCGGCAACTATAGAATTGATAAAGGAATATTATCGCAAATATTATCACGCGAACAATAACACTGTAATGAACGAATTAAATCAGCATTTTTTTATAATTGGCCTCAGAAAAATATTACGATCACTAGCTGACAAGTGTACTGTATGCCGGCTTCGTCGGGCAAAACCACATACAGTCGTCATGTCATCATTGCCTGCCGGACGCTTAGCCTTTAAGGGGAACCACCAGATAGAAATAAACTTATTGAAATTATTAAGATAGCTAACTGAAATTTTGTTTACATGTAGCTTTTTGCTTATCTCTAACTATGCCGCATCAAAATTGGGAAAAAAAATATTTTTCCATAGATTTTTTTTGGTTTTTTAAATTGAAAAAAAAAAAAAAAATTGATAATTTTTTGAAGATAAAAAGTGTTAAAATCAAATTAACGACAAACCCATACGAGAGATTCTAGCTGTTATTATTACGAACACTTAAAAAAAAGAAAATGGCAGATCCGTTGAATAACAAAAAAGTAGTAGCGATTTTAAAATTGGACTTTCCAAGTAAAATTTTTTTTTCTTCATTTTTGTCGTAAAAATCTTTGAAGTGGTCTTTTTTCAAAAAGTTATATTCGAATAAAAATAAATTTATGATACTGAATATACAGAGTTATTATTGTATATAATTATTATTGTGTATAAATATTAGTATATATGCTTTTAAAATTAATAAATTATTGAACATTATTTTGTATAAAACAAAATCAAAAATATAGCAGACTCTAATAAAATAACAACATGTGTTATTCTTCATTCTCACATGATACAAATTTTCTTTATTCGTACGTTTGTTGTACAACTAGTATTTGTTTACATCACGAGGTTTGTAAAATTCTTATGATTTGTCGACAACACGCAGTTCTCATTCTCTTTATACGATTCTTGTATCACAGTATATCAGTTTCTTAGATGCTATAGTAACAGGAAATAAAGAAAAATGCCTCGCGTGAAAGCCCTGAAAAGGTCTCAACATTTTCGCGATCTTGTTAATAAAAGATAGACAAACTGGCGGACGAAAAAAAATTCAAGTATTGAACACAATGTACGTCTACGAACCAAAATCGTGAACTCAGATCATAGATCGTGTTTTTTTTTGATAACCAGTCTTCAGAAAATATGGAAAATCATATTCTTAGCGAGCAAATAGGAATTTTCGAAAATAGCGAAAATATGAATGATAAATCAAAAAGTGATTGTGAAAGTGATCAAAATTGTGACGGAAATTGCCGATCAAAAAACGAACCTCTAGAGTACATATTTCTACAAGTGTCGGAGCTAAGACCTATACTAAATAAGCTGAAATGTAGTGAGTGCGGAGGTAATTCATTAAAAATTGAATTGTCTGATCAACGTTTTGGATTCGCGCGAAATTGGATCCTAAAGTGTTATGATTGTGGGGAAAGCGGTTTCGACGACAATAAGTGTAGTCTTCCAAGAAAATTGAACAGCCAAAATTATTTGTCAAACATCGCTTTGATGTGAATCTTCGCATAGCTCTAGCTTTTTCATATATGAGCAAAGGACACAATGCTGTAGAACAGTTTTGTTCGATAATGAATATAAAATCAGTACCTCTTTCAACTTTTCAAGAACACAGTAGTATAGTAGAACAATCTGTAGAAGTAGCCACAAATATTATACTCGAGGAATGTCGAATAATAGCAAAAAATACTTACAAATATTTTGATTTAGGAAATTCAGATGAAAGCATTACTGAAAAAAAAAACTGAAAAAGATGATATTTTGAATATAGATGTGATTTATGATGGTTCATGGCCAACGCCGGGCTTCAAATCTAAAAATGGTTTCGGTAGTGTTATAGATTTGCTAACAGGATTTGTTCTCGATTTTGAGGTTGTTTTAAAATGTTGTCAAGAATGCATAACAACAGCTGCATCATTAGGCTCAGACTCATTAGAATTTTATATTTAGCGTGAAGGGCATGCCAGTAAATGCCTTATAGATCATGTAGGATCTTCCGGGGCTATGGAGGTTTCAATCGCCGAAAAGTTATGGAAACGTTCTGAAAAATTAGGCTTTCGCTATGTCACTATCCTTTCTGACGGAGATTCCAAGACTTATAACCATTTAGTTTCATTGAATATTTATGATTCATCTATTAAAATAAATAAAGAAGAATGCGTGAACCACGTTGCGAAAAGGTAAAGAAATAAAATCTTTCATTTATAATAAATATTGTATATTATTATTACTTTTAGATTATATACAGGTATCATCAACATAATAAAAGATGAAAGAAGTTGTAAAGTTACTCTAGGAGGCAGAGGATTTGGACAATTGACAGAAACGACAATGAAAAAACTTTCTGGTTATTATAAAAATGCCATCTATAAAAATAGAAATAACATTCAGGTTTAATGAAAAAATAATTCTATTCATTATTATGTATCATGGTTTTTGTGTATAAAAATTTTTTAGTACAATTTACTGATTTTTTCAGGGTATGAAAAATGCTATTTTAGCATCAATTTATCATTCAGCATCTACTGATGAAGAGCCTAGACATGATTATTGTCCAAAAGGGGTGAACTCGTGGTGCTTTTTTCAAAAAGCTTTAGCAGTGAATAGATGTCCAGGTTCTCATTAAAAAAAATGTGAACATACCAATAAACAAAGTCTGCTTTAAAAAAGTTCTACCACTGTACGAAAGACTTTTAGACGAGTCTTTGCTAATTCGTTGCAGTCGCTGTTCTACTCAGAATGCTAACGAAAGCCTCCACAACATTATTTGGAACCGATGTTCTATCAATCATTTTTTGATAGGATCTTCGTCAGGCAATGTAAGCCTGGGTAGATTCGATGGAAATTTGTTGAATAGTCGAAAGCAATGGATTCGAGCTCAAGCCTTTGCAGACTTGATATGGAAAAGGTGGCTTCAAGAATATTTGCCATGCATAATGGTACGCCCCAAATATACGGACGAAAAGGAACAGCTTAAAATTGGAGATCTTGTCCTTCTTATCGATTTCCAAGCACCACGGAACGACTGGAAAAAGGGAACAATAGTTGAAGTGTATCCAGGAGCTGATAACAGAATAAGGACGGTAAAAGTACGCACTGCAAAGGGAGATTTAGTTCGTGCAGTGCAAAAACTCGTAAAGCTTTTAAAGCATGACAGCAACAAATAATAAAATGTCTGTATGTTATTTATAAAAAAAGGGCTTAAAGATTTATTTTTATTGTATCTACGAAAGTTTGCAGATTTATTTTTGATTGTTGCTACAAGATGGTTACAGATTTATTTTTGGATATTACTAAAAGAAACAAACAAATCATTTTTTTTCAATAAAGAAAACTGACAAATCGTCTTAGTAGTTGACAGAAGTTTATAAGTTTATTTTTCACTGTCGCAAAGTTACCAACAGATTTCCTTTTCGTTTTTGCAAGGGTCAATTGATGTATTGAGCAAAAAAAATAATTTTTATTACCGAAAAAAAAAACAAAAGAAAGAAACTTAATAATTTGGTTTATGATTAAAAATGCCGTTTGTTTCATTGTTAATGCGATTGGTAAACAAATCGTAAGATTTCTTGGGGGGGGGGGGAAATGTTAATTTTGCATTTCTAATTTTGTATCAGAGCTAGATTGTGAACGGTTTGAATTTAAAATGAAAAACTTTAATGTTAAATGCTATAAATGAATATAATATAAAAATTATTATTTTTCGTTGGGTTTAATCTTTATAGCATATTTGTAACACAAATAAGTATTTTGTTCATAAAACCACGTGTTAAATACTATTTGCAGCGAAGTTAATATAGGAGAGTCTGCGCAAGTTACTTTGTTGAATGAAGATTGGTTAAATCTATTGTAGAGGTTGTAGACATATGAAAAATATTTCATTCTTTCTTTCTTTAGCAGCCGAACCCACGTCTACGGTCAATAATGATTGACCTGAGGGCGACTCAGGCACCGTAGATAGGGCTGATAACTGTATCAGCCTAAGGCTACACTTACGACTTCATCTAGGAAATGATTTCCTGTATTGAAAGTCACGCAGTGAGAGAAAACCCGATGGGTTGACTCAAGACTGCACTCTATGCTGGACTTGGCGAGGCTGAGAAAGAAAGAGAAAGTGATGTTTAGAGACAAAAAAGGAAAGTTTAGTTTTTTTTATGTTGAACTTAAATCTTTCAATTTTTTGTGTATAAGTTTTGTGATTCTTACTTTCCTATTGTTTGGTAGAATGCAGTTTAAGTAATAGCTTTAAAATATCAAAAACGATTCCTTTGCAATTATTTTCCGATTCATCAATGCTATATTATATAATTTTATTGTAATGATAAATTAACTAATTTATGTACATTTACAATTGAGTACAAAACTACAATTTAAAAATTCAAAAGTTGAATTCCAATAAAAATATAAAGATTTAAATGTAAAATAATTAAGATAATTATTAGATTTATTTGGAATGAAAATTACGTAAACTTTTATAATTAAAATATTAAATAAGACACATTCATAATTTAGATTCTAAATAAGAATTTTTACTTTGATATAAGATTATTTGTTCAAGCATAATTTAGTGTAACAAACATAAAATTGGCGGGCTAAGCGCTTCCGAAAAGCTTGTGTACGAAGAGCGTCATTGGTCGGCGTTAAGAAGGAGGGCGGCGCGCGCACAAGAGAACAAAGGCTTCATTGTTTCGGCGTAAGACAAGAAAGCGCGCGGGGTCAGTCGAGCTTGGGCCATCTTAGTGCTTACCTCACGATCCTAAGCATATGAAATTCTATTGTATAAGAAAAAGAGTTAAATAAATTTATTTCAAGCTAATTTCTGATTTCTTTATTCAAATAACCAATCCTACTTTATATTTATTTAATTATTTAATTATTTAATTTAATTTGATTTATATATATTATTAATTTATTCTTTGTTTTGATTTAATCCTTCAGTTTTCTTTGTTCTTACATTAAAAATTTTCTTTTTTGCAAATAAGAGTAGCCTTTAATTTATGAATTTCTACTTTTATTTAACTTTTCTAACTTTTAATTTTTGAACAATTAACAATAATTATTTGTTTGTAACTGTACTGTTTCGAAAACTGTGCTCAATTTTGATTTGTTTGGAAACAATCTGTTTGTATGAATCTTATGCTTATCTTGTAAATATTCAAGATATAAGCTGTCATATATATGAATTATTTTATTATTATAATACATACAAATCCAGTAACCTTTTTCAAAATTTCCGGAAAATAATGCTTCTTCATCAGTCGTTACTAAATTAATATATTGCGGTATTCGAATTGGTAAAGTGGTTTGCATATTAAATGAGGAGCACCGATTTCAAATATTATTAAATCCTAATTTATGAATATTAGTTAACATGTAAGCTATTCCACTATACAATTCTTGTCCTTTAATTAATTTACTTTTCTCAGTCAAACTACTACAATTAATTTACTTTTCTCAGTCAAACCCATTATTAGAAATTGAAAATATTTTAAAAATTTTTATTTCTTTTAAATGAACTTTTTTTAAAAATATTCACAATAGAATAGCTTTCATATTAACTAATTTAATTCAGTGTATTCTTACTTTCAAAAGCTGAAAAAATAAGAAATTCTGGAAAATGCTTTGAATTAATCGTAATAAAATGAAAAATTATAGTAAAATTTGTAAAAATGATATAACGATTTGAAAATGGTTATTTCCGGTAAGCATAGATATACATAATAAAAAAACATCAGATAAGGTTTTTCAAAATTATTAATAGATTAAAATCTTATATTTAATATATATTTGAGGTGAAAAGAATTTCTATTAATTAATATCATTAGGAAAAAAAATTATGACTACATTTGAATTTTTTTTTTCAGGCTTAAAATCCATCCTGATAACTTCAACAATTTTTAAATGTAAATACCGTAAATATCTGTGAATAATTATGAATAATTGTGAATAATGCAATTATTATAAGTAACTGAAAATAATGATATTTTTGTTCTATTTACAACAATACTTTCTGAAAAATGAAATACATATTTATATAATATTATAATTTTTAAAGGCAATTTAACAATAGTACTTTTTGATACTAGTGCATCAAATTATAAATGTTCGTGTGGTTGATATGTACGAGGATCGGCCCAGCCGGCCCAAGTGTCATACCAATCGCAAGAATATTTATAGATTAACGCACTAGTAACGAAAAATATTTTTTGACACGGAGTGCGTAAAATTGCACATCAAGAATTTGGATGCGTTTTATTATATGCAATTTTACACACGCTGTGTCAAAAACATTTATTTTATTACTATTCCAAATACAGAATTATTATATATATATATATATGTGTGTGTGTGTGGGTGCGTGCGTGCGTGCGTGCGTGCGTGTGTGTGAGTGTGTGCGTGTGTGTGTGTATGTATGTGTATTTAATTATTCAGAAAAGTTTGTTGTGAATAGACCATTAATTATTTCTAATAATTGCATTATTCACTTACATTTATAGTTATTCACAGATATTTACAGTATTTACATTTAAAAACTGTTTAACATATCAGGACTGAGTTTAAGCCTGAAAAAAAAATTTAAATGTAGTCATAATTTTTTTTTTATAATGATATTGATTAATAAAACTCCTATTCACCTTAAATATATATTAACTGTAAGACTTTGATTCATTAATAATTTCGAAAAACCTTATCCGTTGTTTTAAATTCGTTTGAGTGGTCGAAAACTTGATTTTTGAAAATTTTGGTACTTCCCGTAGACTTTTCAGCCGATTTTCGAATAATTAACTTCGAAATTTCCAGAGATCTTTAGTATATATATCTTCACAAAATAACGGTTCTGGAATTTATATAAGATAAATTCAAGTGAATGTTGAATTAAATTACTTATATAAAATTCACAAGAATATGTATTTTTATCAACTTTTTAAACTCAACTTTTAAATTCTCTTTATTTTTAAAAACTAAAACTGTGATTTTGCGAAGATATACGAACTGAAGATCTATGAAAATTTTGAGGTTGAAAATTGGCTGAGAAAGTTTGTGTCAAGTACCAAAATTTAGAAAAGTTTTTGACTACTCAAAAGAATTTAAAATATCAGTTATGAATTTTGAAAATTATTCATGGATCAAAGTTTAATATTCGATATATATTTATGTTAATAATAACATATATATTTAATAATAATCATATATATTTCAATTATATATATATATATATATATATATATATATATATATATATATATATATGTATATATTTAATATATATCAACTTGTGGAATTGAATACTAATAAAATTAAGTTTCAACATATAGCTAATTATTGAAGTTGAAATTGTATTTTATTAAATAATACAATATTTTATAAGTTATTAATTATAATAATTATGTAAACTTTTTAATCATAGGATAAAATAATATTAAATTCGTGATTATCATTCTCATAGTTTATATAAAATATTATGTAAATTTCAAAAGTATAAATTATTTAGAGTGAAATATAATGTAACTTTGACAATAAATCCAATCTAATTAAATAATTATAATTTCCAATCATTATATTTAATACAAATTTTAGATTGATATTTAAGAATATTATTTATTTTCCGCATTCTTAATAAATGTTTTGCAAATCATAAGTAAATTTTCTTTGGAATATTTACTATTTTATGGGAAATTTTACTTCCATCTAGGCAGATCATATATATGAATTCATAATTATAGATATAATCAGGAAAATTTATCCATATTTCATATATTTTCCTATCTGTATAATTGACCATTAAAAATAATTTAATATTCTGACGCCCCAAAGCGCCCTGTTCTTTCCCCTTTATTATTTTGTATAATATTATTATTATTTTTATTTAATTTTATTTTTCTTATTTTCTTTATTATTAATTGTTATAATCTTTTAATTATTTTTCTTATTTTTCGCTATTATTATTTACTTATTTGAAATTTTTATTTTTTGTAATTTAATTGCATTTTTTCTTATTATTTTCCAATTATTTATTTTTTTTTAAATAATATATTTTTATTTATTGAATTATTAGTTATTTATATTTTAATTTTATTTAATTTATTAAAAAATATATTTTATTCTTTTTGTTATTTTTATGAATAAATTTTGAGTTATAAACGCATAAAGGCATAGTAAGCGCGTGACCTATATACAAGGTTGTATATAGGTCAACGCACAGCTGGCTTACAGCGCGCGAGGCAACCTCACAGCGCGCTTACTATGTCTTGATATTTAAGCATATAAGAGTGAGTGAGACGGAGAAATAAAACTCCAAAACTTTGTTAAGCCTGTAAGCACGCGCAACTTTAAAAGCTTCCCAACATTGTAAGAGAGATGGAGAGAAGCTCTGCGCGCATGAAAGCACGAGTCTCGCTGACTCGCGGGCCTTATTCTTGAATCAACTCTGACAGGTAACACATAGGGACATACAAGCGCTTAGGCTTAACGCCCTTTGTTTACCTGAGTTGATATTGAATTAATTTCTTTTTTGGCTTAGCAAAAGAAACGATTGGGACATACAAGCGTTTAAGCTTAACGCCCTTTGTTTCTTAAAGCCAAAGTTTAAAATAAAACCTAATTTTTTAAACCAATAACAATTGGGACGTATAAGCGCCTAAGCTTAACGCCCTTCGTTATTTAAGGTTTTATATTGAAAATAAGAAATTTAAATTGAGCTCTATTGACTCTGGGGACATGCAAGCGCTCTAGGCTTAATCCCCCAGGTTAATATCAAGAGCTATTATGTAAAATTGAATAAATCTCATTGAGCTTACGTATCTAAAGAGCTTTTCTTTTTCTCTCACCGAAGAGTTTTCATTTTTTTGTAATTATATGTATTTATATTTATTTAAAATAAAAAATCATTTAATATAATTTATATATCTATCTTTCCTTTTATTACTAACAATAAATATTTTATATACTAACAAAGGAAACGTCCAGCTTTGTAAATAAGCTGGCGTTTCACTAATAAAATATTTAACAGCTACCCTTCAATCTGGCCAATTGCCCGAACGAAGCTTAAGTAGTTTGTTAAAATAGGGACCTAGCAGCTACACTCCGATCCGGCCTACTGCCCGAACGGAGCTTGCGTAGTTAATTAAATACATTAAAAAAAATTATTCAAATCGCATACGTAAAATTAAAAATCTATCGCGTTTACATTAAATGGTAATTAATCCAGCATCAATTTGGACCATAATTTATTTTTTTTTTTTAAGTAACTATTACCCACGTGGGTACATTACAATATTAAATAATTACTTTTTAAGATTGTATTTTATAAAACGTATGTTAAAAAGATACTAAAAGAATATTTTTATATTATGTTATGATAATTTTTCAAATGAGGTCATTAGATTCATTCAAAAATAAATATATTTCTTTTAATAAAAATATCATTGTTTTAGTGAAATTATTATTAATAAATTCAATTCTTAACAATTTTTACGTAAATGACAATTCATATAAATACGAACACACTTACATATGAATATGTTATTTAGGTTACATGAATGTTATTTATGAAGAATTGTTTACAAATAAATTTTTAATTACTAATTTATTTTCATGAAATCAACTCGAGTACTTTATTCTCTGAATGATACTTAAGTGAAACTTCAATTGAATAAATTATATTATACAATTTAATTGTTTATCAAATGAAATGATTATTCATGAAATATATTATTCTTACATATATGTTACACAAATAATAATTACAATAGATGATGGTTAGATGAAAATTTTTATTTTAAGAATCATAGCGTTGAAATTTATTTTGATTAAAATGTTATTTGATTGACATTTTCAGTTGTGTTTTAATACTTAAAAATTTTTCTTCGTGTTTTAATAATTGAAAATCGGTGAAGTTAATTATATGCATGTAATCGAACAGAACTACATGACATTCCATGTATGATATATTTAAACTTAGCCTTATATTGTATCTGTAATAAACTTAAGCTTTTCTTTAATATTTGTTTACATATATAAGTACGTATGTTCAAATTTAATATTCTAAAGTTAATTTACTTATCAGTGAATTTTAAATATTATTGTAATTAAAATATTTACCACCTCTTTCTACGTATCTCCAGTTCTTCGGATTCGTGCATTTTTTAGGTATGGGCTTCGAGTATATATGCGTGGAGGAAGCATGTTATATGATAAATTAGTTGATGTTTCAACGATGATGCGAAAAAGAAAGAAAATAAATACTTAAATACTGTCTCTCTGGTGTAGCGCTTACGGGAGCGTTATGTGAGAGAGCTAGGATTTAAGTTGATATCTTCTTCCTCTGTACCTAAAGTTGCCACCACTTTTTAACACGGCATGCATCCTCCATAGTATGTAAGCTCTAAGGGTATGTGTAATTATTCTTGTAATAAGATTTTCTTTTTATATTGTTTCCTACATAATTAGTAGTTATTATATATTAAAATGAAACTACCCTTTTCTACAGTTCTTGGCTCCTACGGATCTGTACATTTTTAACCGACTTCAAAAAGGAGGAGGTTCTCAATTCGACTTTTTTTTTTTTTTTTTTTTTTATGTCTGTTACGCCATAACTCCGTCATTTCTTAACCGATTCGAAAAAACTTTTTCTTATCTGATAGAGAATGTCTGCAGGAAGGTCCCATACGTGTTCTATAATTATTGGGCCAATATTCGGTTTGTATGACCCAATTATCAAATTAAGAAAACTGGGAGTTTTGTTTTCTCTCTCTCTCTCTCTCTCTCTCTCTCTCTCTCTTCTTTGTCTCCTCAGCGTAAGTAGCGCCACGCACGATTTTCTGCTCCTGCTATATACGCTCTTTTAACCATTTTTTGCACTCTTGAGAGTGCATTTTTTTGCAGGAAGCCGTCCAGGAACGAGTCCTGCAAGCTCTGGCTGCAATTTTGCTGCATTTCTGCCGCATTTTGGGACTCAAAACGACTTTCTTTTTTCGCACCATTCCACTGCCATTTTTTCCACGGCTTTGCTGCTGCGCTGACTGCCTGTCCTGCTGCTTCGCTCTATTTTTTGCAGATTTAGTGAAGTGCGTTAGTGGTGTAGTGCTTTTTGTGTTGGTGAGTAGGGGCGTTCCTTTTTGAGTGCATTGCATTGTGCATCTTTTTTCTCCTGCCTGCTATCTCTGCTGTGGCGCCAATATACTTCCATCTCTTTTCCACGCATTGTCGTCGTGCCATTTTTATTTTTATCTATCCTTTTCTCACGCACGCTTTGGTGCTGCCATCGCACCTTGTCTAATTTCCTTCTATTTGCCTCTAAGCGTCGTCAGCTGTTATATTGCTCTCTGTTTAGTACCTTAGCCGCCATCTCTTGCTTGCTCAACGTACTATACTACATACATTTTTATCTCTCTATCTTATCTACATTGATATTACTGTGTAATCCAGTATTAAGGTTTTTCTCCACTGCTTTTTCACTTCTCTGCTGCTTATACTAACGCTTGTTCTTAGTGAAATCCGATATTAAGGTTGGTTTCCACTTTACTCTTTTCTCTTTACTCTACTCTTAATACTTTCTCTTGTAATTGCTCTACTGAAGTAAAGGTTGTTCTCCACTTCTGCACCACAGTTCATAATGCCTAATCAGTGCTTTCTTTGTAGCAAGGCTTTCACTCACACATCCAAACCTCAAGTCTGTGCGCGATGTAAAAATTCCTTCCACAGTACATGTGATAAGCTCAATCATGTCCGTCACCTTGACCAAACTGTGAAGGTGTGTAAAGGTTGTATTGCTGCTTCTAATCTGGATTGCTCGCGCGCTCGCTCCAGTTCTGTAAGCTCTGTTTCTGGACTTTCTTTTTCACCTTCCACTCCCTCTTCTGCTGCTACGTTACCTACTCCTGCTGCTCAGTCACCTGCTCCTGCTGCTCCTGACACTTTGGCGTTAATTCTTTCTAAGATGGAGAAACTTGATATACTTGATGTCCTGGAGGTGAAGGTGAGCAAGCTGGATGCCATGGATGAGAAGATTACTGCTATCGGCGAGAAGTTTTCTGCTTTTGATACCAGGCTTGTTGCACTTGAGGATCGTGTAGATACACTGTCTTCCTCTATTGAGGAGCGCTTCGCTGCCTGTGAAGCTAGAGTTGGTCGAGTCTCTGTCGATCATCATGACCTTTTGAAGAGGCTAGAGAGCGCACCTGTGGTGACACCTAATTCATCTGTCCTTGAGCCTGTGTCTGGTAGGCTTCAAGAGTTGGAGACCTTGAATAGGTCTCTTTTACAGCGATGCGAGGCATTGTCGGCACAGCAATCACGCCTTGAGCGTGCTTCTGATCTGTTACTCGGGGGGCTGGTGCTCGAAGAACTCAAAGACCTCAAGTCTGGAGCTTTCGCTGTACTGGCCACTCTGGATCCTGGTCTCTCTCTAACAGATATCGCTTCTGTCCGTCCGCTTCGGCGATCCAGGGTCACAACTGATGCTGCTGTTGATGATGCTTCTGTGGAGATTGTATCTGAACACCAACGTGTCCTAACGTCTAAGGTTCCTCTCTTGGTCTCCTTAAAGTCACCTTCGCTCGCCAGGTCTATCATCGCTGCTAAAATCAGGATGGGTAATCTGCACACTACTAAAATCAAGGAGCACCTCCTCCATGGGGTTAAACTCGTCGATACTCTTACCTCTGGATTCATCAATATAAATGAGTTTCTGCCCTCTGCTCTGTACCAATTGAAACTCCGGGCGCTAATCGAGTCCAAGGATGAGCATTCTGATTTCATTACTTTTGTGAGGGATGGTAAGCTGTTTGTCCGCAAGAAGAAGAGTGGTGTTCCTATCCGCATTACCACTGATGCGGATCTGGATGCTTTTTTAGCGAAGATTTCTCAGGCTCCTACCGGCAGTCTGACAACGTCTTAGCTTGTGATGCTGAGGTAAGTCCAATCTCTTTTCCAATCGTGCCTAACACTCTACTCTCTGCTAACAACATCGCCTCATCTGCCAATAATCACCACTATACTGCTAAGGATGGTCTAAGGGTTTGTCATTTCAATGCTAACTCCATTAGAGCACACATTGAGATGATTAGGCTCTTTCTGGCTTCTCGCCCTTACTTCCACGTGATAGCTGTGACCGGAACCAAATTGGGCCAGATTGTTGGTGACTCTTTGATTGCTTTGGATGACTATGCTCTTCATAGGCAGGACCGCAATACTAGGGGTGGTGGCGTTGCCTTATTTATTCATAACTCTCTTTCTTCAGAGCGCTTATGTTCCTCCAAGGGAGGATGGTGTGGTAAGCCTGGTTTGCCAGAATATTTATTCTGTGAAGTCAATTCTAATGACTTGGCCTCACCTGTTTTTGTTGGTGTCATCTATAGGCCCCCACATGCTCCGTTTCTGTTAAACACAGATTTTATTCCCGACTTAACTTCTTTTATTCATAATTACAGTACTAAGGTTATTCTGGGTGACTTTAACACTAATTTATGTACTGATTCTGATGATTCTGTGTTTCTCAGGAGTATGATTGCTGAAGATGCTCTCTTTTCTGTGCCATATGGACCAACTCACCACACCTCTACTTCTGATACATGGCTTGACCTGTGCCTTGTTGATGCGAATGACTTGCTGCTTGACTACTGGAAGACTGATGTTCCATTCATTGACGGACATGACTTCATTGCGGCTACTGTTCAGTCATCTCTCTCTAAGCCTTTGCTCAATGACTTTAGCTTTCGTGATTACAGTTCCGTTGATGATGCTGTTCTCCTTGATTACCTTCGTTCACTGAATTGTTCCGTGTGTGTCGGTGATTCCTCCCTGTCAGATCGCCTTGAATGTCTCTATCACCATCTGAATGAGGCAGTTGCACTATTTGTGCCTCTCAGAAGGGTCCGTCAGGGGGGCCGTCGTCGACCGTGGTTTACTGCTGAACATCATCATCTGATACGAGAGAGGGATCGGCTGTACAGACGCTATAAACGCTCAAGACTACATGCTGATTTACTTTGCTACAGGGTTGCTCGTGATCAGGCTCATGAGCGCATTAAATCGGCTAAACTGCTCTACTATCATGACAGACTATCTGGTATCACTGACTCTCGACTGATCTGGAAGGAGCTCAGGAACCTTGGTATATGCTCTGGTGGTGATAGATCCGGTCATACTTTTTCTATTGATGAACTCAATAGATACTTTAGTGGGGTCGCGTTTGATCCTTTGGTACCTTCTATTTCTGCTTACTTACAGTCTTTATCTGTAGATGAACCTTTCATGCCCTTGTTCAATTTCAATGCTGTTACTTTGGATGAGGTTGGAATGACTATTAGACGTTCTGACTCTCAGGCTAGAGGATTTGACGCTATCCCCCAATCTATCATAAAATCTGCTTTTCCTGTCATTGGCCCTCAGCTCTGTCGCATTTATAATGATTCGCTGCGAGAGTGCGTTTTTCCTTCTTGTTGGAAGACTTCGCTGGTCACTACGATCAACAAGGTCTCTTCCCCGCGCACTATGGGTGATATACGACCCATCTCTTTGTTGTCTTTTATGTCCAAGGTTCTTGAGCGCCTCGTTTATGATCAGTTGTATAATTACTTGACAACGAGACGGTTGCTGGACGCTTATCAGACTGGTTTTAGAGCTGGCCACAGCACTCAGACTGCTCTACTTAAATTGACAGAGGACATTAGACTTAATATGGACAGACGGTACGTTACGATGCTCCTGTTATTCGACTTCAGCAAGGCATTCGATACGGTGTGCCATGTCACCTTACTTCGGAAACTACATTCGCTCGATATTTTGCACACCGTTATCAGGTGGATCGGCTCTTATCTCTCAGATCGTCGTCAAGCTGTCATTGATACTGTTGGCAGGTCATCAGATTTTGTCTGACTTAACACTGGTGTTCCTCAGGGCTCAGTTCTGGGTCCTCTGCTGTTTTCTATCTATATCAATGACATCTCTTCTGCCTTCCATCAGAATGTTCAGCACCTCTTATATGCTGATCATTTGCAGCTGTATGTGCACTTTCCGATTGCTGAGCTTGATCATTATACTTCACTAATGAGTGAACATGCGTCATTGGTCGCAGATTGGGCATCCAGCAATCATCTTAAGTTGAATATCAACAAGACAAAGGCTATCATAATTGGCTCTTATTATTATATCAATATTCTAACCTCCATGCCGTCTACTGGTATCAGCATCAATGGTGAGACAATCGGTTTTGAGTCATCTGTTCGTAATCTGGGTGTGTATCTTGACAGCAAGCTGAACTGGAAGGAGCATATCGCACATGTGTGTAACAGGTCGTTCTCTCTCCTCTATCGACTCAATTTCTTTAGACGGAGCACTACTTTTGCTCTACGTAAGCACCTTATTCGTACACTGCTGTTTCCGATTCTTGACTATTGTTGTCTTGTGTTTACTGACCTTTCCACTGAACTCGACCTTAGGCTTCAGAGGGTTATCAACGCTGGTATTCGTTACATCTATGGTGTAGGTAGGCGTGAGCACATCTCTCCTTATAGGCTCTCTCTGGGTTGGTTATCTACTGCAGGTAGAAGGAACTACTTTGCCTCTACTTTTCTTTTCAAAATGTTTTTATCATGCTCACCTTCATATCTATTTTCTAGATATCAGTGGAACCGGCCTGTTAGGGCTCTGAGGGGGGATGTGAGGCCATTGACCATTCCTCATTCTTCCACCGAATACCATCAACGCTCATTCACTGTTTCATCCTCGCGACTATGGAATGAACTTCCATCGTCGCTTAGGACTTCATCTTCACTCTCATCTTTCAAGTTGACCTCTCATGCGCACTTCCTCTCCCAAGAGTTTGGACCTCTGCTCCCAGCTTAAAATTTTCTTTGCTTTTTGTTTTGATTTTTATTTTGTTTGTATTTTTTATTTTTGTAGTTTATTATTACTATTTTTATTTGTATTTTATTTTTTATTTTTATTCTATTGTTTAATCTTTTGTAAACTTTATTTTGTTGTACAACATACTGTACATAAATAAATTAATTATCTATCTAATTATCTATCTATCTCTCTCTCTCTCTCTCTCTTACCTGAGCTTGAATATGTATACATGCACACATAATGACACTGTACTGTTGAGCCTTCTTTCTTTCCTGCTATATATTGCTTGGTGGTGTACTAATGCATGCGTTATGAATTAATAATGAAAGTTTAATGTAATTAGTGGGTCTACCTATATTCGCATTTTTATTAAGGGGATTCACTAGAAGATAGAAAATAAAAATTTTTTAACAAAAACAAACAATTTAAAAAATTTTTAATAAATGAAAACCGACTTTAAAAGTATCGAATAAAAACAAAATTTTTTACAAAAAATAAGATTTTAAAAACATTGCACTAAAAAATGACAAATAAAAAATTTTTAACAAAAAAAAACCGACTTCAAAAAATGCACTGAAAAGAAACAAATAATTTATTATCTTTAGAAATCATACAAATAATTGGTAAAATACAATTTTAGAAGTCGGTGTCTAATTCTAAATCTGTGGTGCGTAAACAGAACGACTTAGTCCATTTTTTCAAAAATAACGTTCACATTCATTGTTCGAAAATAACGTTTACATTCATTGAGGAATTAGACGCCGACTTCTAAAATTGTATTTTACCAATTGTTTGTATGATTTCTAAAGATAATAAATTATTTGTTTCTTTTCAGTGCATTTTTTGAAATCGGTTTTTTTTTTGTTAAAAATTTTTTTATCGTAATAAGAACAGCGATTTTTATTGAGTCCTATATATTGAGTGGTTATCATACACAAGCACTTTTTTTGGGCCTCATTCTTGGGTCTTATGTCGGCTTTAGTATTTGTATTTCTCTCTTTATCTAAGTTTCACTATATCTTGTTTTATTATCTTTTTTCACTCTCTATTCTTTCTTCCTTCATTTTTCTTTTACTCTCTCCATCTTCAGCTAACCTTCTTAATTTTCTCTTTTCTTTAAAGTTTAAATTTTAATAATCATATAATATTAGAGTCTACACTTGATTAGCTTGTAGAAAAAAGAGAAAATTTTTGTAGGCAGCGCATCTCTAAATGCAGCTGAATTGAACTTAATCAGCTAATTTTCGACTGACGTTTTGTCAATTTTTATCTAAATTTTGTGTAATTCAACTGACTTTATGAATAAATTCAGCTTATTTGTAGGCAAATTTATCCTGGTTCTGCTAAATTTTAACTGAATTTTAGCTAACTTTTATACAACTTTCAGCTATTTTTTAACCAACTTTTAGCTAACTTATTACTCCTATTTTAACGAAATTTAAGCTAACTGGGGCCACGATTGATTCTTATACACGGCGGCATCGTCTATAACGATGGCAGAAAATTTCTTGTAATATAATAAGATATATATTTTTCTATATAATATAGTATTTAAAAAATTTGAGTTGTTGAGCCCTCATATCTTACCCATAGAACTCTTATTTTCCACCCTTTTATTTGATAAAACCCATTTTCTACTCATTTTACACCCATTTTTCACTTTTTTCAACTCTACATCACACCTAACAAAAATAACTGCTGATACCCAAGTAAAGATACTCGATTTCCAAGTTATACTCAATACTAAAATCACATTTATGAACTCGAACCTTTTGGACAAATCTCAATCTTGTGAATACCGAAGATTATCAAATTCCAACCTTAATCTTGATTTTGCACATGCGCACACAGAGCAAGAAAAATACCTAAAAAAAATGTACTAACTTGAGTCACTAGTCAAAAAAACATTACCAGTCGTTTTGTAATTGATACTCAGTACATAAATTAAGACAACCTATATCAGTACATCTTTCAACGCGTCTTACCCCAAAAATTATTTGGTATATAATGCGCACTGCGGTGCTGTCAAGTATAAAACTTCAATATAATTCATACTCAATAACGTAAAAACCATTGAATTGTAGAACAATTTTCAACAGTTGATAAATATAATGTAAATCTTATAATATATAACAATTTTGAATTACTAATAATTAATTTTAAACTCAAAAGTAACTATTTAACTATTTTAAAACGAAGTATGGCAGATGAACATGCATCGTTCTATTCCTTAAATATCACGAATTAGAAAATCAATTAATAGTAAATTAAAAGTGTTATATATTATATTAATAATTCTATATTTATTAATTTTTAATTTTAGTAACAGAAAAAGCCGCCCCAAAAGAGAATAACAATCACATTTTCTGGAAAATATTGCCCTTGAATTGAGTAGGTGAAATGTCAGTCTTACAAGGAGAGTGCATTGCATTTGGGTCTTGGATTTTCTTCTAGCTTTGGGATCTTTTTTCTTACATAAAATCATGAAAAAAGCCGCGTTCATTCGGTCCAACGCTTGATTTTTCCCGAGTTATGAGCAGTTTTGTCTATTTTGTTGAAAAAATTGCATCTGCTTTATAATTTTACAGTTTTTGAACTACTTATTCTAGAAGGTTTTTACTGATTGCATATTAAAGTTGAAATTAAAACCTTTGGTTTAAAAAAAAAACGTGTCCAAAAAGCTCAAGTCGTTAAAAAGATATGGGCGAATAAAAATAGCGCAAATATTTAGCTCAAAAAATACATAGAAAATAAATGCAACATTTTAGTCAGAAATCCATTTCAATTTTCATCCCTTCATAAGTTTTTAACAACTTGAGCTTTTTGGACGCGTTTTTTTTTTAATCGAAAGGTTTTAATCTCAACTTTAATATGCAATCAGTAAAAACCTTCTAGAATAAGTAGTTCGAAAGCTGTAAAATTATAAAACAGATGCAATTTTTTTAACAAAACAGACAAAACTGCTCATAACTCGGGAAAAATCGAGCGTTGGACCGAATGGACGCGGCTTTTTTCATGATTTTATGTAAGAAAAAAGATCCCAAAGCTAGAAGAAAATCCAAGACCCAAATGCAATGCACTCTCCTTGTTAGTACCGAAAAAAAAGACACTAAGCATCGAAAATTTTTGCTCTCGCTTAATAATATAATAGTACCAACATAAGTCCCTAAAATTCAAGCTATGTACTAATTGAAATTATATTGTCACTTTTATTTTAAATTCCTAAGTACATAAATTAGATATACTAGATTTAGTACCTATTTCAACACTACCAACGAATATAGACGCTTCTAGAAGCGTACTCTTAAATGGGAAATTTCTGCCAAAAACGAGTTACCCAGCTACTGAGGGCGCCACCAGATCCCATGTGTTTTTATATCTATATATATCAAATTTTTCATATGCATAGATATACAAACAATGTTTAAGTGTTACCCAGGTTTTTGGACGAAAAATTTAACCCAGAAGAATGCTCCCATAAGCATCTATCTTCTTTGACAGTGCTTCTCTTTCTCCGTGTAGTTGTTAGTTCTAGGAAACGTCAAATACTGTTTTCGATTATTTCATGGTTCTTGATTGAAATACGTGATTAAAAAGAATGAATTCCTATATTTTTTCATTGATTTAAATGCAATCTGGTAAAATAATTGTAACTCTAATTCATCCTTTTTTATAAAAATATAAAATTTTAATTTAGTACGAAACTTCAATATCAAAATTCATAAGTTCAATTCGTTTTCATTTTAAAATTGGCTTATTTATACATAATAATATAATATATGAAAATTCAACCGTGCGACGTTAGGAGCGAGGTAAATTAAGCTAGTATATATTAAATATAAGACTTTAATTCATGAATAGTTTCAAAAAATCTTATCCGACAGCTGAAATTTTTTTCTTTTGTCAATAAATTGATTTTGTTTATTTTTGTAGTTGCCATAAAATTTCTCAGCCACTTTTCGACGAATTGACTTCAAAATTTTTAGGGATCTTTAATTTATGTATCTTTACAAATTTAATCTTTTAATTTTCTAGAAAAAATTGAATTAATAAAGTTTTGTTTGGAAAAAGTTGAAAATATTTTAAAAAGTAGGTGTTTATTTTAATTTTATGTAAGTTATTTAATTTAACATTAACTTAAGCTTGTCTTATCAAAATTCCAACTTCATGAACTTGTGGAGATATATAAATTGAAGATCTCTGGTAATTTGGAAGTCAATTTATTGAAAATTGGCTAAGAAATCCTGCAGCAACTAAAAAAACGCTGCCAAGTGCTTTGGCGGAATGCTTTCTCATAGAGCTCTTTGAGTTTCATTATTTTTTTATATTTATTTAAATGTGATTTTAATATAAAAAAATTGTCCATCATTAATATTTATTCATTTTGTACTTTATAAATTTTGAATATATATATGCTAGTTGATTGCCTTTTCAACATTTTGTTTGGGTTAAATGTTAGCTTTTAAAGTGTTTAATTTTGTTGACTTTAGCTAGCCTTATACATAGGTTCGAATTTATTATTTTTGTTATCTTGTGGATATCTTTTTATCACGACTAAGCTTGGTAAATCCAAGTAGTCAATTTTAGTAACGGTAATTAAATTCAGTAGTACTATTATAAATTTTCAAGAGTAACTCAGAAAACAAAAGAAGTGATCAAAAAGCTACGCTAATAAAATTATTTATTTAAAACTTGGTTTATAAAGACAGTAGCAAATAACTTGTATACAAATTTTAGAGTAATTCTATCAAGTACTTTACGTAAAATGGAAAAATACTGAAATATGAAAATTTTTTAAGAAAATTTTTAAAATTTTCTAAAAAGAAAACTACGCTAAAAAGATCGGTTTATAAAAGTTATCCTTCTTTTGGCAGATGCAAATTATTCCCATGGAAATCTCAAAGCAAACTCATCAATTAACTTACGTAAAATACAAAAAAAAAAAATTAAAAATCGAAAATTTTTTCAAATTCTTAAAATGGCTCTATAATAAAAAAAATACACTATAAATACAAATTTTCTATAGCTTCCCGCCTAGTTATACAAAAACATAGATAGTATACAAAATTTGAAGCAAATCCATAGAGTAATTTTCGAGATCTAACTGGTTGAATAAATGACATTTTCTTTTCAAAATTTCTTTTAAAAATTTTAAAAATGCTCTAAAATTAAAACTACGCTATGAAAATCAATTTTCGGAAATTTCCCTTCTTTTGGCAGTCGCAAATGATTTCCCTGTAATTTTTAGAACAAATCTATCGAGTACTTTACGAAGAATAAAAAAAAATAAGAAAAGAAGAATCAAAATTTTTTTTTAAATCTTTAAAATTCTCTAAAATTGTAACCACTCTAAGAAAATTAGTTTCCAAAAGCTAATTTTTTTCAGACAATAGCGAATTAATTGTATGAAAATTTTGGAGAAAATTTATAGTATGGTTAACGCAAAAAGAAAATAAATGAAAAATAAAAATTTTTTTGAAAATTTTCAAAGTGTTCTAAAATTAAAACTGCACTGAGAAAATTAGTATTCCAAAGCTTGTTTTATTCAGATAGTAGCGAATTAATTGCATACAAATTTTGGAGCAAATCAATCGAATGGTTTTCGTAAAATAAAAAAAAATTAAAAATAAAAATTTTTAAAAAATTTTTAAAATGCTCTAAAATTAAAAGTGCGCTAAGAAAATTAGTTTACAAAATTTTTAATAATTTTGGCAGTCGAAATAAAGTTCCATACAAATTTTCGAACAAATTCTTCGAGTAGTTTACGTAAAATACAAAAAAAATGAAAAATCGAAATTTTTTAAAAATTCTTAAAATGATTCTAAAAAAAAAACTGCGCTAAGAAAACCAATTCCCAATAGCTTCCGCACCAGTTCATCAAAAAATTGAATTGTATGAAAAATTTGAAGTAAATCCATCGAGTAGTTTTTAAGATTTTATTGGCTTAATAAATAGAAACATTTTTTTCAAAAATTTCAAAATGCTCTAAAATTAAAACTGAGCTAAGAAAATCAGTTTTTAAAAATTTATTTTATCCGGGCAATCAGAAATAAATTCCATGCAAATTTTGAAGCAAATTCATCGAGTAGTAAACAAAAAAAAACCAAAAAACGTAAAATCGAATTTTTTTTTATTTTTTAAAAAACTTTAAAATGAAAACTACGGTGGAAGAACCAAATTATCAATAGCTTCCCAGCAAGTTAATCACAAAACTAAATTCCATGCAAAATTAGAAGCAAATCCATTGAGTAGTTCTCGAGATACAGCTTACTAACTGAATTCATACATCCACACACACACACACACACACACACATACATACAGACATTTTCTGGAAACCACTTTTTTCGACACACTGAGTTCAAATATGTACAAATTAATGAAAAAATAGAAAAAAATTTTTTTTACCGATACAATGCTTTCTCTATGAGAAAGCAAAATTTAAAAAATCAAGTCATCGACAGAAGAAAAAGATTCTAACTATCGAATAGGATCTTTTGAAATTATTTATATCTATAAAAAAATAATATATATTAAGTTTGAAACTTTAATCCTAAAATTTTAAATTTAATATAGATTTCAGACAAAGAAAAATTTCATCAATTAATATTACAAGAAAAAAAATTATCATTACATTTAAATTTGGTTTTTTTCAGACTTTAACTTGGGGGTAATACCTTAATTCTGTAAAAAAAAACATGTTAAGCAACAGAATAACTTTCGATATTATTTCTTATCATTGAACCTTTTTATATTATTTTAAGCTACATTGTCAAAGTATTATCTCTTAATGTAAACAATTGATTTCTAATATTATATTATATATTATATTATTATAATATATTATATTTCTAGTATCGATAAAAAATTTTTTTTTTGAACTCAGGGAGTCAAAAAATGTGATTTACAAAAAATGTCTGTATGTATGTGTGTGCAAGTGTGTGTATTCAGTTACCCATTTGGATCTTGAAAACTACTCGATGAATTTGCTTCAAGTTTGGCATGAAATTTATTTTTTTGTTCAACTTGGGGGAAAGCCATTGGAAATTGGTTTTCTTAGCATAGTTTTAATTTCAGGGTCATTTAAAAAAAAATTTCAATTTTGAAGTTTTATAATATTTTACGTGAATTACTCAATGAATTTGCTTAAAAATTTGCATGGGAATTATTTGCGATTGCCATAATAAAGTAAACTTTTGAAAATTAGTTTCCTTGGCGTAGTTTTAATTTAAGAACATTTAAAAATTTTTGAAAAGTACTTTAATTTTTTTTTTATTTTACGAAAACTATTTGATAGATTTTCTCCGGAATTCGTATGCAACTTATTTGCTATTGTCTGAAGAAAAGAAGCTTTGGAAAACAAATTTCTTTCGCGCAATCAACGTATAATTTTAAAGCATTTTTTTCAAAATTTTCATTCCTTATTATTTTGGTATTTTACGTAAACTACTCGATGAATTTGCTCAAAAATTTGCATGGAAATTATTTGTAATGGTCAAAATAAGAAAAAATTCTGAGAACTCATTTTTCTTAGCGTAGTTTTAAAATTTAGAGCATTTAGGAATTTCAAAAAAATGTTTGTATTTATTAAGTCAATTAGATCTGACAATCGTATTTATTGTTCATGTCCTCGTAGGCCGTATTCGTGTCAGTATGTAAACAGCATGCTAAATTTGTATTGGCATCGTATATGTCTCAGACGCGCTCCTCGACTCTTTACAAGATTTATATGTCCTTTAGAGACATATTGAGACTCAATATGTCTCAGAAGAAATCAATATGGCATCCCGATCCTACTACATTTCGTTCAATATGTCAAAGAGCAATCATGTTGAACGTAGGTTAGTGAAAAAGATTACTCACACTTTGACAGTAGCTATACTCATTACCAAATGTCAATCTAGGAAACAAAAGAAAAACCAATAGAACTTAAATTAGATTTCAAAAGTATTGAAAAAAAGGTTAATATTTTCAACTAATAAGTTATAGTTCCTCATACGGCCTACGTTGGACATAAAATCATCTATATAATAATAAAATTTAGAACCTGGTAGATTGATTTAATGTAAATATTAAGTGGTTGTCCAGGTTAAGAAATACACAAGATCTTATGATGTGTTAATTTTTTATTTTGTTACGTACGTTTCGTAGTCCTATATGACTACCTCTTCAGACTGTAAATAAAATTTCAAAATACAACAAGTGTGAAAAATATCAAACAATAAATTGGAAAATTTTTTTATATTAAAAAGCAACCTCACCATCATTTACCAAATTGCAATTAGATTTGTATAAGTAATCATTATAACGATCTTAAAATAATATAAAAATATACAGCATTAATAATACTCTTAGTCATAATTAATAAATCAAAATTATGTCCTCAGTACAAGTAGAGCCAGAATTAACGCATAAGTATATACATTTAGCAGAAAGAGCAAACACAGATATTACAAAAGAAAGGAAAGGTAAATACAGTACTAGCAACCTTGATGCCACAGATATAGAGGATGCTCTGAGGGGGTATTACACAATGCCAATATAAGTCATATGAACAAGCCAAACATTAAACTGTTGTAGAAAAATATATTGAGATGCAAAAAAAATATTAAAATAAAATAAAAATATATAAAAAATAACTAATCGATTTAACAATATGTGAACAACAGTTGACAATAAAATTAACATTCATTAAATATTTATCATTTAATAATGAATATAAATATTTATATGTATGGCTGAGTTGGTATGTATCTAACTGAATATTAATGGATGTAGCGTCACTATTAATGTATATAGTCTCGGAAATTGTACGTTTCTTTAAATTTCGTTCAATATCAAGAATTCTAATATTCTTCCAATTAAAAGCATGTCCAGGACAATCTTGCATCTGAAGTGAAACAACGGAATTCGAATTTTTACTCTTAACATGTTCATCCAATCTATCTTTTAATTGTCTTTTAGTCTCTTCAACATAAAAGTGATTGCAGGATAAGCAACCAAAAGAATACACAGAATGTGTTGTAACTAATTTATTATCAAGACGGTCCTTGCCAAGAACAATAATGTTGTCGAGCCTATTATTAATCTTCGGAATGATAGAAATATTAAATCTCTTGAAAAGTCTTTTGAGTCTTTGGAATACATTTTTATTAATATAAGGCATAGATATAACTGTAGAAACATTACTACTATTTGTTGGTGTATTGAGACTGTTTTTATGATATTTGAGGAATTTTAGTCTATTATTGATGTGTTGATTATAAAAACTTGTTGGATAGTTATTTTTCTGTAACAATTTTTCAATTACATTTAGATTATCTTTATGAAACTGTGAATGAGACAATTTAATAGCACGATCGACTATATTGTAGACCATATTAATCTTCAAATTTTTTGGATGATTGGAAAAAAAATTCAAAAAACGACTAGAGTTTAATGGTTTTTTATACCAATTGTATGAAAATGAATTATTATGGATCTTGAAATTAACATCTAAGAAACATAAGCCCTGAAAATCTTCAATCTCAAATGTGAAATCAAGTCTATCATTGTAGTTATTAAAAGTGTGTAAAACAGTCTGTATGGAGGAATTATGAGCACATAAAAAGGTATCGTGAACATATCTGAAATAGAACACACAATCAATATTATGATTTATTTTAAGTTTCTCAAGACACTGCTCCTCAAGATCTGCCATTATTATGTCAGCAAACAATGGAGATATTGGAGAACCCATAGGGTTCCAAAAATTTGTTTATAATATCTGTTATTGAAAGTAAAAAAAGTATTATCAAAAAAAAGTTTAGGTATTCTAATAATGTCATTTAACGAAATTTCACAATGTGTATTGATGTTAATAACTTTTCTCTCAGTTATCAGTTTTGTTACTTTCTTGATAATTTAAAAGTATATTTTTTCAAAAAAATTAAAGAAAAATTCAATAAAAAGTTCAATAATATTTTAAGTAAGATACGAAATGCTAATTGTTTGTCATGTACACAAGATTATATTGAAACTGACAACATTCCCAATGATGTTCAGAATAATAATGAGTTTGTTGTAAATCTTACTAATAAACAGATTCCAAATGATGCTATTGATATTGTGAAGTTGGGTGGTAAATTTAATAGAACTAAATTTAAAATTGACAAAAAAGATATAGTCAATATAATTAAAAATTTAGAACACAATTTAGAAAGGGAAAAAACTTTAAATACAGACAAAGAAAAAATAAGACACTCTGTGATTGATTTAATAAAGGATGCATGTAATAATAATTATAGATGTACATACCAGGATAAGTTCTTCATGTCTAAATATAAGAGGACTATTGAGTTCTGTAAAGCAAACATAAATATAATGTTTTTAAATTCTGATAAGAGTAACATGACTGTTTGTATGGACAGAAGTGTATATGTTGAGAAAGTTGAATTGATATTGTCTGACACTAACACGTATAAAGAAATTAAAAAGAGCCCGCTATGTAAAATGAGGAAAACAGTTTCTGAGGTTTTAAAAGAATTTAATAATAACAAACTATTAAATAGAATGTTCCATAATAATGAATTGACTTTCACAGATACCAATCTTCCTAGATGCTATGGTTTACCTAAGATTCACCAACCGGATGTTCCTTTACGTTCTATTATCTCTACTGTTAACTCTCCAATACACATTATTTCAAATCTTTTGTATAAGCGACTAAAGAAAGCTATTCATTCGGCTAAATCATTGATTAAAAATAGTTTTGAATTGATAGATAAAGTAAAGAACATTAAGATTCCAGATGAATATCGTCTTATGTCTTTGGATGTTTTATCTCTTTTTACGAATGTCCCTTTGGATCTGGTTATACAGAGCTTAGAGAGAAGAGTTATTAACATTAATACACATTGTAAAATTCCGTTTAATGACATTATTAGAATAACTAAACTTCTTTTTGATAATACTTTTTTTACTTTCAATAACAGATATTATAAACAAATTTTTGGAACCCTATGGGTTCTCCAATATCTCCATTGTTTGCTGACATAATAATGGCAGATCTTGAGGAGCATGTTGTCCATATATTAAATTGGCGATCGTTGCGTCCTCACGTGATTAGGCTGTTGTAAAGTTGGGCCCACGAGCGCCACCGAAAATTTAGTCTAAGCTGATTTGTCAAGTAGAGCAGTCATTGCAAACAGGAGCGCGCGTTCTCACCCGCTTTACACTCAAAACCGTTATAATAAATTGATTCATTTTGTATCCCTTTTTTATATATTCAAATAATATAAGTGTTTGTTTCAATTAAGACTCTGTTTAATTATCTGTATTACTTGTACCTTTTTCTTGTACACAACAAGATTCTATATAATTGTGGCATAAAATATAATTTATCGCAACATCGTGGCGACCGTGACAGGACGCGTTGTGTTTCTGGTACAAGTAAATCTGTCTGTTTAAGTGCGAAACAAAATGGATCAAGCAAAGAAAACAAGAACTGCTCATCGAAAATCATTTACTAAAGTTTTGAATGCATTGAATGCTTTGTTAAATCAAGCATCACCGCTTCGCATCGTTGACATCGAAATAAATTTCGAACTGCTACAAGAAAAGATGGTTGAACTTGAAAATAGCTCTGCAAAAGTAATTGATTTTATACTTTCTGATAAAGATAGTGAAAGTTTATTTGATACAGAAAGTGCGGAAAACGATGAATATAAACTTAAATTTCTGACTGCAAAAAGTAAGGTTAATAAATTGTTGGTGGCGTCGTCGCAAGTAAATCACACGCCCGCGTCGGGTAATTCTGAGAATATGGCAGCGCCGCACCCTGTTTCTAAACAAGAACCTTACAAAATGCCGAAGCTAGAATTCGTAAAATTCAGTGAAAATGTTCGTGACTGGCTTCAGTTTTGGAATCAATTTCGCAAAACTCACGAAAATCCTGATTTTGACGACGAAGATAAATTTGATTATTTGATTCAATCTATGGAAATAGGTTCGCGCGCGCATGAATTAGTTACAAGTTACCCGCCAACTCGCGAAAATTATCTGAAAGCAATTGAAACTTTAAAAAACAGATTCGGTAGAAATGATCTTCAAATCAAAGTATACGTGCGCGAACTCTTAAATCTTGTTCTGAAAAATGCTGTAGGTGGAAAAAAGGACAAACCTGCACTTGCTAGTCTGTATGATAAATTGGAGACGCATATGCGTGCTTTAGAGAGTCTAGGTGTCACCACCGATAGATGCGCGGCCATGTTGCTGCCTCTTGTTGAAAGTTTGCTGCTGGAGGAATTGCTTAGAGCCTGGCAGCGCTCGCCGAAATCGGACGGCATAAAAGATGCGAAAGAACGATTGACAAAACTAATGGCATTTTTAGATGCAGAAGTCGAAAGCGACAAGCGCATCAGCTTGGCTGTAGCTGGCTTTTCCATAAGTGCTGAATCAGAGAAGTCCAAGCGCATGCCATTGAAACTCAATGAAAATACAGCCTACTGCTACTGATTTATTGACAACGAAAACTAATAGTGCGCCGTGTATATTTTGTAATAATACAAATCACGATAGCTGTGACTGTTTTAAAACGAAGAAAATGTCACTGAGCGAACGTCGTAAATCTATGAAAAGTGCAAATGTCTGTTTTGACTGCTTAAAACCGGGACACAGTTATAAAGGATGTAAGTCACGCGTCAAGTGTCCGTGGTGCAATAAAAAGCATGTACTGTTGATGTGTCCAACGAACGCGAAAACTGAAACTGATAATAATAGTAATGTGTCACCAAGCGAAAAGACTGCTACAGAACAAAATCTAGCAAATTTTGTTGACGTGCCTGAAGTATATTTACAAACGTTACGTGTAAAAATGTTAAATGGAAATAACCAATGTGTTGTGCGCGTGCTTATAGACCCTGGCTCGCAGAGCTCATACATTAGGAGTGACGTCGCAAAAAGGTTAGGTTATGAATCTATCGGCACGCGTTATATGCTTTATACGCTTTTCGGTGGCGTGAAAACTGATGTGATTAAGCATAATATATATCTGATAGACTTGCGAAATTTAAATGATTCGTATGCTTGTAATTTTAACGTAATGGACAAAAAGGTTATTTGTGACGAAGTTTCCACTGTTCGCTCTGTTGACGGACTTCGTGAATTACTCGAAAATAATATTACTATCACTGATGTAAGAAGTGAAAATGAACCTATATCCCTGTTAATTGGAGCTAATGTATGGGGAAAATTATTAGTTAGCAATAAATATGAATTGAAAAACGGGCTAACTGCCATTGAAACGCGCTTAGGCTGGGTTGTTGTTGGGAAAGATCCAGACGCTCACATGCGCATGAGTGAAAATACTGTACATAAGTCGCATGAAATGTTTGTGCAAACAGCGAGCGCTTTTGATTTATAGCGTCTTGACGTAATTGGGATAGAAGATCCTATTCAACAAAAAACGAAAAAGGAACGCGATTTGGAAGTAAAGAAACTGTTTAATGAAACGACTGTTATAAATTCTGAAGTTCGTTATGAAGTACTGCTTCCATGGATTGCCGACCACGCGCCAATTTCAAATAAAAATTTAGCAATGCAACGTTTAAATGGAACTTTGAAAAAATGGTAAAAACTCGGTCTTCTGAAAGAATATGATGAAATTTTTAATGAGTGGGAGAAAGAAGGAGTTAGTGAACGAGTTTCTGAAAGTGAGTTAAATGAGCCCTCACAATATCTCCCTCATCATCCTGTCGTAAAAATGCACAGCAACACTACGAAAATACGGCCGGTTTTTGACGCGACAGCGCATGAAAGTAATTTTCTATCTATTAATTTATGTCTCGAAGCTGGACCTAATCTCATGGAACTTTTGCCTTCAATTTTGTTAAGATTTCGCAGAAATAATGTTGGATTAACAGCAGATATTAAAAAGGCTTTTTTGCAGATTAGTATAGCACCTCAAGAACGTAACCATTTACGGTTTTTATGGAAACGAGATGGAAAAATTATAACCTAGAGACACAAGCGTGTCGTGTTTGGAATAACAAGCAGCCCTTTTTTATTAAGTGCAACAATTGAATTACATCTGAATAAAATTTTGAATGGAGAAATAATGTATTCTGCTAATGCTGAAATTGTTGAAAAATTAAAAGAAAGTTTTTATTCAGACAACTGCGTTCTCAGTCTTGAATCTGTAGAAGGAATTCAATCATTCGCAAGTCAAGCAACTGATATAATGAAACTTGCAGGATTTAAACTTCGCGGCTGGGAACATACAGATGATAAAAAAACGATCTTATGTGTGTCCTTGGCATAATATGGGACAAAAATCTAGATACATTTTCTGCAAATTTATTGTTTTTATCTGACTTTAATGAAGAATGTATAACAAAAAGATCGATGTTGTCTATCACTCAGCGAATTTTTGATCCAATTGGCTTCACTTGCCCCGTTATGCTCATACCTAAGCTGCTTATACAAAAAACATGGAAGGCACACTGCAATTGGGATGAAAATGTTGATAATGAAGCACAACATCAATTTGTCAAATAGATGCAAGATTTAATTAAACTGAAAGATGTCAAGATACCACGAAAACTTGGAGATATTAACGAATGTAGTCAAGTTAATTTTCACGCATTCGCAGATGCCAGCGGAGTGGCCTACGCTGCGGTAATTTTTATTCAGATTGAACAGGCTCACAAAATAGATGTACAGCTGATCGGTTTAAAATCCAGAGTAGCACCTGCTAAGAAAACTACGATACCGAGGCTTGAGCTTTTGGCTGCAACTATTACAGCGCGTCTCACCGTTTCATTGATGGACGCGTTACGATTGAAAAATGCTGATGTTACATACTGGTCGGACTCGACAACTGTGTTGACATGGACCAATAGACAAGCTCAGTGGAATACTTTTGTCCATAACCGAGTACAAGAAATAAGGAAGCTGACTTCAGAGGCCGTGTGGCAACATGTACCCGGTATAATGAATCCGACGGATTTGCCGTCGCGCGGCTGCACTGCTTCACAACTTCTCGCTTCGCAATGGTGGGAGAGACCGCCCTGGCTCCGGCATTCGCAAGCAGACTGGCCTGTATCTGAGATGCAAGTGAACGAAGATGAAGTCAACAAAGATCTGAAGACATCTGCTGTTTCTACGACTACGATGATTAATAAAGACTGTATTGAAAAATCTGTAATGTCAAGTCGATATTTTTTATCGTATAGAAAAATTGTTAAATTGATTGCGTGGATTATTAGATATTTTTCGAATTCGCGTATAAATATAAAAAATTCTCGTAATTTAGATAAACAATTGTTGTGCAATGAATTAAAAAATGCTGAAATTTTTCTGTTAAAAATAATTCAAAAAGAAATGTTTATTGATATAACTGATAAAAGATTTAAAAAATTAAATGTGTTTATTGATGAAAACGGTTTAATTAAAGTAAAAACTAAAATATTTTATCGTAATGATAGTAATAGTTTTCGATGTCCTGTTGTATTAGATTCAAAGCACGTGATTGTGTAAACAAAGACAAACATTCATAACACATTTATACTTATATTCATCTTGCACATTTCACTCAAGGGTGATTGAACTCCGTAAGCATCATATGTCAAGTCTTCTACCTTGAGACTGCGATAGCAAACAATAACGTTATACATTCGCGAGAATGCGTTACACAAAAATGCGACGCACAAGAGGCGATCGAACTCTAAACTGCATCACATGCAATATTCAATCAATCTTTTCCCCGAAATTATAAAAGTATCAATAATGTCATAAATACAAAAGAATGCAACTGTCTTTTACCCATAGTATAAAAACCCAAGAGTCTTTAGCTCGCCAGCTTAATTTCATACTTACCGTCTAAGGCTACGCTTCGCCTAAAATTATTGTACTAAAGGTTAAGAAGGAGAAATAAAGATAAGTACAATTCAACACATATATATATATAAATAAATATTCTTTTATTCTTGGATACCTATCCTAAAGAACCAACGTCCTAAATTATAAAAATAAGTTATAATAATAATTAAAAATTTATAAAATTAATAAATCAAGTTTAATTAAATAAAGTTTAATAAATTAAACTTCACAAATTAATAAATACAGTTCTAACGGTTAACATAAATTGGTGGCAGCGTAAGGGGATAGTGAAGCCAAGTGATAAAAGTGATTAAATAAAACTCCGATTTCTTAAAATATTATCTCTCAGGAGAAAACGGAGGAGTCTGAAAATTAAAAGAAGCCAAGTTATAAAAGACAATTAAACAAATCTTTGATATCTCAGGATATCTTCTCTCAGGAGGAAACAGAGAGTTTTAAAAATCAAGAAAACTTATCTTTAATCTGGTGACAATAGCCCACACTCTCAGGAGTTGACTACCAGTAGTTGAAGGGTTCATCAAGCTACGTCTGCATCCCCAGGGATGAAGAGAGGATCATCTATACAATAAAAGAGGACTTCTGCACCGCCAGCGGTTAAAGAGACGCAGCTCACCAGATCTCCAGAAACATCATCTCTTAAAAACCTTCAAGTAAGTCGTACAATAATTTTAAGCACACAGTGGGACAAGCCGAAAAATAAAGGCGTGTCTAACTTTCTGTAACATTCATTTTATTTATAAGTTATTTATAAGACATACAATGTCTCAAGCCGGAGCACACACGCTTGAGAGGTTGACACATAGGAACATCACCCGCGTATGTATTGTGATTATCGTGAAGACGATAACGATAGTATAAGATCGGAAAATACCCCACGATCACCTACTTCCCTTTCTGACGTTTCTAACAATTTCTACGACACTACAGATGGTCTTTATAAATTAAAAATAAATTCAAAACCCAGTAAGATGGACAGTTTACTAAAGAAATTTAAATCCAATGAAGACATAACGCAATGCGATCAAGACGAACAAAATGTAGTGCAAGAATTGCAAAGTCAAAAGGAAAAGGCCGACGCATTAGAAAAGCAATTGATATTATTGACAGAACAATTACAAATTTTAAATACTCAGATGACAGAAAATAAAAATCCACCACCAATCTCAAGTATACCACCTGCAGTTAGAGACAACAACCCTAGAATAAATGTTCTCCCGGGATTAACGAGAGAACATCATTTATTAAAACGTGAACTCTTAACAGAGATAAGGGAATATGATGGATCAACAGATGTTAGCGCATTTATTGATCAAATCATTCGCGCCTCCCGACAACTTAGCTCTGAGCAGGAAATATCAGCGCTTATACGGAAGGTAATAGCAGTTAAGCTAAAAGGAAAAGCACAAGAAGTAGTTAAAAGAAATCAAGTGACTATGGCAGTGCAATTCAAAGAATGTTTAAACACACACTTTGGAAAACTAGAACTTGAATACGATCAATTAGCTGAAATACGTAACTCTATGAGACAGAGAACAAATGAAAAGGTGGCGGATTATATACAAAGATATAATAACATAAATCGTCGAATACAGATTTCGATGGATGGTTTAAATGACGATTTTAGAGATATGCACCGGAATTATGAAAATAAAAACGCGATTTCGAAATTTATAAGAGGATTGTATCCAGAAGGCTTACGTTTAGCCGTACAACAAAATCGACCACACACTTTACCGATAGCGTATCAACAAGCCTTATACGAAGAAAAACTCCGAAAGGAAGATGAAGAACTTCGAAATAGAAATTATAATAAACATGAGGAGGGATCCAGAAGAGATAGATATGAAAAACATTCAAGAGATAGGAGTCATTCTAGATATGATTCAAGAAATCGTGAGAAACATTCAACACCGGATAAAAATTACACACGTGATAGAAGCTTTTCACGAGATCGACAAGAAAATTATCGATCAGATAAAAAAGAGGATAAACCTACATGCTCTCACTGTAATAAATACGGTCATGACAAAGAGCATTGTTTTAAACATCAAAATGCACAAAGAGTAAATTTTCGCCTGAATGCCTCAAAAAGCAAAACTTATTTAGAGGATCCAGCACCATGGTCGAAGACCCCACCCGATCGTCAGAATTATTGGGAAGACCAGGATTACCAAACGCAATCTTTCCAACAGATGGAAAGCACTGGCATCTCTGGATGCGACCCTCAGGAACAGGAGGAAAATTATTAAAATTCTTAGTGGACACAGGAGCAGGCATAACATTCATTAAAGACAAAGTGTTGGATCTTAATACCTGCAATCCTATAAGACAAAAACCAGAAGAGAGACAAACAATACAGATAGTTAACGGAAATCACACAATGCTTGGCAAATGTAAATTGAATGTTTTTGGAAAGGACTTATATATCAAATAAAATACCTCTCGATGCCGATGGGTTATTGGGCCGAGGATGGCTACAACATTATAAAGCATTAATTGATACAAAAAACGAAATATAAAAATTTTTGATGCACAAGACAACCCTTTACAATTCACATTCAATGAAAAACCTGTTTACGTAAATCAAGGAATCAATCTTATAAAAATAGATATAGATATACCAGATGGAGAGTACATAATAACCGATCCGAAAAATATAATAACACCAGCAATATATACAGTACAAAATAAAAGTACAACACTCAACATCGTTAATGAGTCAGTAAAGGAAATAAAAATAGATACTGAAATAGAGATAGAAGAATTTCAAGAACAAAAACAAAATGTTTATGAAACAATTTTCTTACAGAAACAAGTATATAATAAACAAACGTTCATGACAGAAAAATATCATCGTGATAAACTTATTATAGATAATACACGCACATCGCATTTGCCGAGAGAACAGGCATTAGCAATACAAGCATTAGTCAAAGAATACAATGATATTTTTCAATTAGAAGGAGATAATGCACCATTGCTCAAGAATATGTATCATCGTATAGATTTAACAATAAATCAACCAGTTGTTTCAAAATTATATCGACACCCATTATCTTTACATAAGGAAATAGACAGACAAATAGAAAAATTTGAAAATAAAAGTATTATAACAAAGTCAAATTCACCTTTTGTATCACCTGTTTGGTGTGTTCCAAAGAAAATGGATGCATCAGGAATACAAAAATATAGAGTTGTAATAGATTTTAGGAAATCAAATGAATACACTCTTCAAGACAATTACCCATTGCCGTCAATAAATGAAATTCTTGACCAATTGGGAGGCATGAGATACTTCTCTGCATTTGACTTGGCCTCAGGCTTTTATCAAGTCCCGGTTTTTCCAGAACACAGAGAGCGTACTGCATTTTCTACTCATAAAGGGCATTGGGAATTTAAAAATGTCACGTTTAATTTCGACGATAAATGCAAAAATGCTTTTGAAATATTAAAGCAAGAATTAACATCATCACCGATATTAAAATACCCTAATTTAGAGGAGATGTTCATACTGACAACAGATGCGAGTAATGAAGGACTTGGTGCAATTCTTATTTAAGGTGATTACAAGAAAGGAAAAGATTTACCTTGCGCCTACGCTTTAAGAACACTCAATCAAGCTGAAAAGAATTATTCGACTACCGAAAAGGAATTATTAGCAGCAGTATGGGCAATGCGTCATTTTAGACATTTTTTATATGGGAAACCTTTCATTTTAATAACAGATCATGCACCATTAGCAGGTCTCATCAAATCAAAATCACCGGAAATCGGATCTGAAATTTTTAAACTTTTATTAAAAATTACAGATTTTCAACCTATAGTGGAATATAAAAAGGGTAAATTAAATACTAATGCCGATGCTCTTAGCCGAGCATTTGTAGCAAAAAGAGAAAACCCACGAATAAAGTACGTTAATGCTATAGAAGGTGACATAATATACAACAATACTTATGATCAGGACATAAAACAAGTTTTAAAGGAAATATTGTCTAAATACACAGAGGGACAAATATTGGAGCTCAGAGGTTTTAACAGAAAAAAATTCTTCGATGCTACAGATCATTTAAAGGACATAGCAGCCAAGAGCGGTATAAAAGAAATTACACTTGTATATTTTCGGACAGAAAAGGAACCTAAATACGGAAAGATAGAAATAAAACAGGCATGTAAAGGAGACATTATACTAACTCCAAATGAAGAATTAATACGATCACCAATAAATTATTTACGTAATCATTATCCTAATTATAAAGGAGAAATTATAGAATTAAGAAATTTTGACGACGCTTCGGCTCAAGATTTATTATCAAAACTTGCTCGTTTTCCAAGAAGAATACAAATGAAGAGTCTAGCACAGACTCATGCGGATTGTGAAAAGACTAGAAAAACATTAATAGCAAGAGCCCATAGCGAAGCTCATTGGGCTTATGATAAAACTATGTTTCAACTTCGTAAATATTGTTGGGAAACAAAAGCAGAAGAGGTTAAAAATTGGATCGATACCTGCGAATACTGTGCAGAAAGAAATTTTAATAGTAGATTCAAAGCTCCAGGTACTATTATTAATGCGCCAAAGGAAATCAACGAATTATGGTATATAGATCATGCCGAAGAAAAAGGAATAAAATTACTTTTTATTATAGAAGCGCTTTCAAGATATGCTAAAGTTTATCAATTGAAAAATCTAGATCAAACCACGCAATCTATGGAAGATTTAATGAGTGAATGGGGAACACCAAAGAAAATAATCAGTGACAATGCAGCTACGTTTACATCAAGGGTGTTTCAAAATTTATTAGAAAAACATAAAATAGAATATATACCAACAACTCCATTACATCCGCAATCGAATGGTATAGTAGAAAGACTTATAGGAACTTTGAAGAAAAGAATAATTGGAGCAGTTTCAAATAATAAAAGCTTTTACCCAATTATTACTGCTTATAATAGAACAATACATCCTACAACAAAATATATACCTTATGAATTATTCTTTGGACGAATTCTACCTAAAGAAAATTTTAACTCTGACAAGTTAAATTCATTAAATAAGCGATTGGAAGAAAATACAAAGAAAGCAAAAGAAGCAAGAGAAAATATACAAAGACAAAAGGAAATTAATAAAAACACAGTAGATAATAGACAAACTTCAAGAATCAACCCACAACCAGGGGATAGGGTAAATTTTTGAACATCACGTGGATTTATAGGGCCAGCAACAATTCTCACAGTCAATAATGAAAGTCATACAGTTCAGCTTTTATTTAAAACAAAAATTCTAAAACGACATTTTAATGAGATCACGCTTATCTTGAATCCCTTCTTTGTTACAGATGCAGGCGACAATGATAATATTAACAGTCATTCTATTTGACATGTTTCATCACTGCGAAGCAGATATAGAAGTTACACCAGCTAATATACCAATACTACAGAAAAATTACGGAACTGCTTATGTGTTCGAAGATACTTGGACTATTGTTAATTATATAAATCTTACAGCCCTTATACAAAATAAAATAGACATGAAAAATCGATTAACAAAAATCAAAGAAGTATGTAATAATGTTCACTGTACTGCAAAAGATTTCATAATGCATCAAGAAAAACGACTACATAAATTATTCGCAAGACTATCTTTATTTTTACACTCAGAAGGCAACAGAAAGAAGAGAGGATTATTCAACTTTGTAGGAACAGCGAGTAAATTTTTATTTGGTACCTTAAATTCTGATGATGCCGACTCTATAAATCAAGAGATAGACAAACTATACAAACATACAGAAGATTCGTTAATAGCAATTAAAAATCAAACATTGTTTATGAAAGAGACCTTCGATTCATTTACAAAGGAGTTCTATATATTTAAAGAAAACGAAGATAAATTAATAAACTGGAGTCTTGGAATATCAGTAATGCTCAACAATTATCAAGGCAACCAAATTGTATTACTTAGTTTGCAAGAAATTGATGCATCGCTAGAAGAATATAAAGCTTATATAACTGATTTATTCAATTCTATAAATATAGCAAGAAACGGAATATTATCACCTGCATTATTAAAACCTGAAATTCTAATAAATGGTCTACAAAGCTTGTATAAAAAACAGCAATACGATGACATGTTAATAGCACCAACAATGAAAAATTATTTCTCAATATTACAAGTTATGACATTCACATCGTACATTAAAACAGACGGACTCGTAATAGTTACTAATTATCCCATTATCCACAATGACCCTTACAAAATCCTTAAGTTTGAACCTTTACCTATTGGAAGACGTTTTGGAAACACAGCAATATTAGATGTAACTAACCAATATGTATTAACAACATATGATATATCAAAATATACGACCTTATCGAGTATAAATGATTGTAATCAACTTGGCAATACAAAAATATGTAAACTACAAATTTTACCTAGGCTAATAGACTCATTATCCGCTTGCGATAGAATATTATTAAATGACACAAGCAAATGTAAAGAATATTATTTCTCTTTAACTCATGATTCTGTGAAACGTATAGAAAATGATAAATTTTATATTGTACCCATAAAAGAAATGTTATTCAGCGTATTTTGTAAAAATTATAAGAAAGACATAACAATATCACAAGCTAGTATTGTAAAGCTTGATGATAAATGTTTTATATCAAACACTGCGTATTATTTACATACGTCACATGACTCTACTACATATACAACCACACTCTTAAACTTAACACTTAGTAAACCATATGAAGACAACTTAAATATAACCCTTCCTTTATTGGCATTTTCGGAACATGATCTCGGTAGTCTAAGGAGTCATGCTTATAACCTAGGACAAATATAAGACGAAATTGAAAGACTAACTTTACAAAGACGAAATCATTCTTTTATTTCAACTGCGATAGACTATCTTCATTATTCGGGATACGTAGCTCTCTTTATGATTGCTGCCTTTATCGGTTATAAGTTAAACATACACAAAGTAATAATAATAATCAGTTCTTATCTTTGGGCAAGATTAAATAATTTTTGCTGTTGTCTCACTAAACGACTCGAACCTACAGTAACTTACAACCATTGTGCCAACATTACCACCGCTGCAAACGTTTCCTCAATACAACCTACAGTATCCTCTTCTTATACACCCAAAACTCACCTGATCCCTCCATCATATGACAATTTACTATAATTTTTCGGGACGAAAAATTTTAAGGAAGGGCGTGTAAACAAAGACAAACATTCATAACACATTTATACTTATATTCATCTTGCACATTTCACTCAAGGGTGATTGAACTCCGTAAGCATCATATGTCAAGTCTTCTACCTTGAGACTGCGATAGCAAACAATAACGTTATACATTCGCGAGAATGCGACACACAAGAATGCGACGCACAAGAGGCGATCAAACTCTAAACTGCATCACATGCAAAATTCAATCAATCTTTTCCCTGAAATTATAAAAGTATCAATAATATCATACATACGAAAGAATGCAACTGTCTTCTATCCATAGGATAAAAACCCAAGAGTCTTTAGCTCGCCAGCTTAATTTCATACTTACCGTCTAAGGCTACGCTTCGCTTAAAATTATTGTACTAAAGGTTAAGAAGGAGAAATAAAGATAAGTTCAATTCAACACATATATATATATATATATATAAATAAATATTCTTTTATTCTTGGATACTTATCCTAAAGAACCAACGTCCTAAATTACAAAAATAAGTTATAATAATAATTAAAAATTTATAAAATTAATAAATCAAGTTTAATTAAATAAAGTTCAATAAATTAAACTTCACAAATTAATAAATACAGTTCTAACGGTTAACAATTGTACGTCGCATGCTAGAAGAAAAACATCGTGACCGTGAGCACGCCGGCGTGCAAATAATGTTATGTGATTCTCGTGAAAATTATTGGTTGTTGCATGCTAGACGAATAATGTCATCTGTTGTTTCGAAGTGTATGCGATGCAAAAGGTATGATGCGAACCGTTTAGAAACTGTAAATGTGCCACTTCCAATCGATCGCGTTAGAGATGCATGTATTTTTGAAATTACGGGCGTCGATTTGGCAGGGCCGTTATATCTCAAAGAAAATAAAAAGGCATGGATATGCTTGTTTACTTGTGCTGTATTCAGAGCAGTGCACCTTGAATTATTAACATCATTATCAGAAATTTGTTTTATAAAAGTACTTCAACGTTTCATAGCCAGAAGAGGCAGACCTTCTGTTTTGTTTTCTGATGAAGGTAGTAATTTTATCGCCACGAATAAATCTATGAAATCGTTAAATTGGGATCTGATTACTAAATACAGCACAGCTAAACAAATTAAATGGAATTTTAATCCTCCCTCGGCTCCATGGTGGGTCGGATGGTGGGAGCGATTAATTCGTATACTTAAACAGTTATTGCGCAAAATTTTAGGAAGAGCATGTCTTGACTATGAAAATATGTTAACTGTACTCTGTGACTGCGAAGCGATTGTTAATGCTCGACCACTAACTTATATTTCTAATGACTGTAATGATTTGATGTCTTTAACGCCAAATATGTTTTTACAAGAAGTGCGTGAAATAGGCGTTCCTGATTTAGATAATATTTTAGCTGTAGATATTAAAGAGAAATTGAATTATATTCAAAAGCTGCGAGTTGATTTACGCCAACGTTTTAGATCAGAGTATCTAGGTCAACTTCGTGAAAATGTTAAACGCGTCGAAAATCGTGAATTAAAAGTAGGAGATCTCGTTTTGATAAGTAACGACGATAAAAAACGTTTAGGCTGGCCCTTAGGTCGAATTGTTTCAATATTTAAAGGCAAAGATGTGTTACGAATTTTATTTTATTATTAAGCGACTAATATAATATTAAATTATAAAAAAGGCGAGAAAGCGTCCGCGACGTGGATCGAACCCCGGGACTCTTGCACGACAGACAAGCGCTCAAACGTTGAGCCATTCCCACCGATGCATTTTCATTTCTTTGGTCGCTTCATATTCTATAAACTGCATACTTGCATTTTTTTATATTCGCTACTATACAGCACTCGTAACAGATGGTCATGCTCGTGTTTTCAATGTTAAAACTACGAATGGCGAATTAACGCGACTTATCCAAAGATTGTATCCTTTGGAGCTCGATTATCCTGTATCGACTGAATTAGATAACGCGTTACAACAAAATATTCACGGGAAAATCACCAATTTAAGAAAACTTGATATAGTTTCACAAAAGAAAATTAATGAAAAGGTCTCAGATAAATCAAAAGTTAAGAACCGAAGCGATGACGCGTATGTCACGCGCACGGGACGTTTAATAAATAAACCTAAAAAATTATATGAATAGAACTTTGATTGTTGAGCCCTACGAGCTCAAGGTGGGAGTATGTTGTCCATATATTAAATTGGCGATCGTTGCGTCCTCATGTGATTAGGCTGTAGTAAAGTTGGGCCCGCGAGCGCCACCGAAAATTTAGTCTAAGCTGGTCTGTCAAGTAGAGCAGTCATCGCAAACAGGAGTGCGCGTTCTCACCCGCTTTACGCTCAAAACCGTTATAATAAATAGATTAATTTTGTAACCCTTTTTTATATATTCAAATAATATAAGTATTCGTTTCAATTAAGACTCTGTTTAATTATCTGTATTACTTGTACCTTTTTCCTGTACACAACAAGATCCTATATAATTCTGGCATAAAATATAATTTATTGCAACAGAGCAGTGTCTTGAGAAACTTAAAATTAATCATAATATTGATTGTGTGTTCTATTTCAGATATGTTGACGATACCTTTTCATGTGCTCATAATTCCTCCATACAGACTGTTTTACACACTTTTAATAACTACAATGATAGGCTTAATTTCATATTTGAGATTGAAGATCTTCAGGGCTTGTGTTTCTTAGATGTTAATTTCAAGATCCATAATAACTCATTCTTATACAATTAGTATAGAAAACCATTAAACTCTAATCGTTTTTTGAATTTTTTGTCCAATTATCCAAAAAGTTTGAAGATTAATATGGTCTACAATTTAGTCGATCGTGCTATTAAATTGTCTCATTCACAGTTTCATAAAGATAATCTAAATGTAATTGAAAAATTGTTACAGAAAAATAACTATCCAACAAGTTTTTATAATCAACATATCAAAAATAGACTGAAATTCCTCAAATATCATACAAACAGTTTTAATACGCCAAAAAATAGTAATAATGTTTCTACAGTTATATCTATGCCTTATATTAATAAAAATTTATTCCAAAGACTCAAAACCCACATGGATTTTATAAAATCTGTGATAATTTTATGTACTCCTCGTGGATTTTAAAGAAATCCATATGCATTTTGTGAAATCCATGTGGATTTTTAGGTAATATACGTAGATTTTTTACTTGGATATCTACGTGGATTTAAATGAAAATCCACGTGGAAATCCACATAGACGTTTGAAATAGGAAATAACTCGATATTTATTTCGCATTCAAAGTAAAAACCGAAAAGGAGGTAAACCTCGTAATTTCAGCTCTTTGAAGATCAGAGAGCTTCTATGATTTAACTGAGAGTATTCTGATTTTATATATCTGCGACTCAACGGCATGTCGGAGCTGCAGCAATCGAGTTTTGCTTTTTTTATTTTATCAATATCTTTTTAAATTCTTAAATTAAACAAATATAATGACTTGTCCGCACTAAAGCTATATTTATACAATAATTTTTGTTAAAATAAAAAACATTTTGGACTTGTTATTTTTTCAAGAGCTTGGATTGGAAATTAGACATCAAACTCGACAAACCTAACCTTAAAATACAATATATTGAGAGTTTTTATTATAACTTTGTATATATAATATTTTGGTGGATTTCTTGGGTTGTCCGCACTAGAGTTTAATCTTACAAATTTTTTCTTTGTAGCAAAAAAACTCGATTTAACGCATCGTTTATTCATGAGTTAGGATTGAAAATATTATTAGAAGGCGGACAGCTTCGTCATGCTCTTAAATATTCATATGATGGATCACAAAACGAGAAACGCCACCTTGTGACTTACTGTCGAATTGATGATTGATTACGTCGATTCTATTTTGAATCTATAGGTGGTGTTTTTCTAAGTTTTGTGATTCCTCATACAAATTTCAAAGACGTAGATATATGAGGCCAGAATTCTCTTAGTTAGTTCGTAGAAGCTCTTTGATCTTCAAAGAGTTGAAACTACATGGTTTAACTCGTTTTTGGTTTTTACTTTGAATGCGAAATAAATGTTGAGTAATTTCCTACTCAAAATATCCATGTGGATTTCCACGTAGATTTTCATTTAAGGCGACTTCGGATTTTAGGTAAAGTTTTATTTTTGAGTTTACAAATTACTCTTTCAATATGTAAAATTTTTCAGATTTTTTAATTTCTACCATTCTACGAATTATAATAAATGGTGAAAAATTAAAAAATTCAAATAATTTTAGAAACTGAAAGAGTAATTCGTAAATTACAAAATGAAATTTAACCGAACTTCCGTAGTCGCCTTCAATCCACGTGGATATCCAAGTAAAAAATCAACGTAGATTACCTAAAAATCCACATGGATTTCTGATTATCCACATAGATTTTTCTAAATGTCCACAGGCATTCCCAAAGATCTACATGGATTTCTAAATATCCACATAGATTTTCCAAATCCATATGGATTTCTTAAAAATCTACGAGGAGTACATAAAATTAACACAGATTTTTATTTAAATCCATGTCGATATCCAAGTAAAAAATCTACGTAGATCACCTAAAAATCTACATGAATTTAATAATATATACATGGATTTCTAAATATATGAACGTATGTAACGTAGAGATTGGAGACCTTGAAGTCATTTCATAGTACGTTTTTATTTTACAAAAATTTTTTCACTTTTAACTAAAGGAATAATTCCTCCTTTTTAACCGACTTCAAAAAGGAGGAGGTTCTCAATTCGACTGAATTTTTTTTTTTTTTTTTATGTCTGTTATCTCATAATTTTGTCATTTCTTAACCGATTCGAAAAAAATTTTTCTTATCTGATAGAGAATGTCTGCACGAAGGTCCCATATGCGTCCTATAATTATTGGGCCAATATTCGGTTTGTATGACCCAATTATCAAATTAAGAAAAAAACGGGGTGTTTTGTTTTCTCATTTACCTCCCTTATACTTCGCCTACTCTCTCTCCCTCTCTCTCTCTCTCTCTCTCTCTCTCTCTCTCTCTCTCTCTCTCTCTCTCTTCCTGCTATATATTGCTTGGTGGTGTACTAATGCATGCGTCATGAATTAATAATGAAAGTTTAATGTAATTAGTGGGTCTACCTATATTTGCGTTTTTAGTAAGGGGATTCACTAGAAGGTAGAAAATAAAAATTTTTTAACAAAAACAAACAATTTAAAAAATTTTTAATAAATGAAAACCGACTTTAAAAGTATCGAATAAAAACAAATTTTTTTACAAAAAATAAGATTTTAAAAACATTGCACTAAAAAATGACAAATAAAAAAATTTTAACAAAAAAAAAACCGACTTAAAAAAATGCACTGCGAAGTAACAAATAATTTATGATCTTTAGAAATCATACAAATAATTGGTAAAATACAATTTTAGAAGTCGGCGTCTAATTCTAAATCTGTGGTGCGTAAGCTAAACGACTTACAAGGAGAGTATTTCACCTTCGGGTCATCGTTTTTGCTCAAATTTTGGGAATGTTTTCTGGATGCAGAAATATGAAGAAAGTCAAAAGTTTAGAGGCCAACGCTCAATATTTCCCTAATTACAGGCCATCAAAGAAAATCACTAGATTTTCAAACGCTTATAGTTCCTCAGAATTATTAGCTAGAAGCTTAAACCTTTTTTTAAATGAAAGCTGAGCTCAAATCCTTTCGAAATAGTAGTTATAGCATATCGAAATATTATTTTTTCCCGAAGTTATAGCATAATAAAGATTGAACCCAATATTAGCTTTTATTATTAATTAATGTTTTAAACAAAAAATTCAGGTCCAATCTTTATTACGCTCTAACTTTGGGAAAAAATAATATTTTGAGATGGTATAGGTGCTATTTCGAAAGGATTTGAGCATAGCTTTCATTTGAAAAAAGGTTTAAGCTTCTAGCTAATAATTCTGAGGAACTATAAGCGTTTGAAAATCTAGTAACTTTTTTAGTGATTTTCTTCGATGGCCTGTAACTAGGGAAATATTGAGCGTTGGCCTCTAAAATTTTGGCTTTCTCCATATTTCTGCATCTAGAAAACATTCCCAAAATTTAAGCAAAAACGGTGACCCGAAGGTGAAACACTCTCCATGTTAGTCCATTTTTTCAAAAATAACGTTCACATTCATTGTTCAAAAATAACGTTTACATTTATTGTTAAAAAATAACGTTTACATCCATTGAGGAATTAGACGCCGACTTCTAAATTGTATTTTACCAATTATTTGTATGATTTCTAAAGATAATAAATTATTTGTTACTTTTCAGTGCATTTTTTGAAGTCGGTTTTTTTTTGTTAAAAATTTTTTCAGTTACAGATTAATCATATATTTTCATACACAAAACATATACAAAAAATTTTATAGGTCTAAATCATAAAAGTGTTGAAATGAGACAATGTAAATTGAAAATTTTTTCTTTTCTCTCTCTCTCTCTCTCTCCCTCTCCCTCTCCCTCTCCCTCTCCATCTCCATCTCCCTCTCCCTCTCCCTCTCCCTCTCCCTCTCTCTCTCTCTCTCTCTCTCTCTCTCTCTCTCTCTCTCTCTCTCTCTCTCTCTCTCTCTGAGGCTGCTCTTTTTCTCAGCTCCTGCTATATACGCTCTTTTAACCATTTTTTGCACTCTTGAGAGTGCATTTTTTTGCAGGAAGCCGTCCAGAAACGAGTCCTGCAAGCTCTGGCTGCAATTTTGCTGCATTTCTGCCATATTTTGGGACTCAGGACGACTTTCTTTTTTCGCACCATTCCACGGCCATTTTTTCCACGGCTCTGCTGCTGCGCTGACTGCCTGTCCTGCTGCTTTGCTCTATGGGTAATCTGCACACTACTAAAATCAAGGAGCACCTTCTCCATGGGGTTAAACTCGTCGATACTCTTACCTCTGGATTCATCAATATAAATGAGTTTCTGCCCTCTGCTCTGTACCAATTGAAACTCCGGGCGCTAATCAAGTCCAAGGATGAGCATTCTGATTTCATTACTTTTGTGAGAGATGGTAAGCTGTTTGTCCGCAAGATGAAGAGTGGTGTTCCTATCCGCATTACCACTGATGCGGATCTGGATGCTTTTTTAGCGAAGATTTCTCAGGCTCCTACCGGCAATCTGACAACGTCTTAACTTGTGATGCTGAGGTAAGTCCAATCTCTTTTCCAATCGCGCCTAACACTCTACTCTCTGCTAACAACATCGCTTCATCTGCCAATAATCACCACTATACTGCTAAGGATGGTCTAAGGGTTTGTCATTTCAATGCTAACTCCATTAGAGCACACATTGAGATGATTAGGCTCTTTCTGGCTTCTCGCCCTTACTTCCACGTGATAGCTGTGACCGAAACCAAATTGGGCCAGATTGTTGGTGACTCTTTGATTGTTTTGGATGACTATGCTCTTCATAGGCAGGACCGCAATACCAGGGGTGGTGGCGTTGCCTTATTTATTCATAACTCTCTTTCTTCAGAGCGCTTATGTTTCTCCAAGGGAGGATGGTGTGGTAAGCCTAGTTTGCCAGAATATTTATTCTGTGAAGTCAATTCTAATGACTTGGCCTCGCCTGTTTTTGTTGGTGTCGTCTATAGGCCCCCACATGCTCCGTTTCTGTTAAACACAGATTTTATTCCCGACTTAACTTCTTTTATTCATAATTATAGTACTAAGGTTATTCTGGGTGACTTTAACACTAATTTATGTACTGATTCTGATGATTCTGTGTTTCTCAGGAGTTTGATTGCTGAAAATGCTCTCTTTCCTGTGCCATATGGACCAACTCACCACACCTCTACTTCTGATACATGGCTTGACCTGTGCCTTGTTGATGCGAATGACTTGCTGCTTGACTACTGGAAGACTGATGTTCCATTCATCGACGGACATGACTTCATTGCAGCTACTGTTTAGTCATCTCTCTCTAAGCCTTTGCTCAATGACTTTAGCTTTCGTGATTACAGTTCCGTTGATGATACTGTTCTCCTTGATTACTTTCGTTCACTGAATTGTTCCGTGTGTGTCGGTGATTCCTCCCTGTCAGATCGCCTTGAATGTCTCTATCACCATCTGAATGAGGCAGTTGCACTATTTGTGCCTCTCAGGAGGGTCCGTCAGGGGGGCCGTCGTCGACCGTGGTTTACTGCTGAACATCATCATCTGATACGAGAGAGGGATCGGCTGTACAGACGCTATAAACGCTCAAGACTACATGCTGATTTACTTTGCTACAGGGTTGCTCGTGATCAGGCTCATGAGCGCATTGAATCGGCTAAACTGCTCTACTATCATGACAGACTATCTGGTATCACTGACTCTCGACTGATCTGGAAGGAGCTCAGGAACCTTGGTATATGCTCTAGTGGTGATAGATCCGGTCATACTTTTTCTATTGATGAACTCAATAAATACTTTGGTGGGGTCGCGTTTGATCCTTTGGTACCTTCTATTTCTGCTTACTTACAGTCTTTATCTGTAGATGAACCTTTCATGCCCTTGTTCAAATTCAATGCTGTTACTTTGGATGAGGTTGGAATGACTATTAGACGTTCTGACTCTCAGGCTAGAGGATTTGACGCTATCCCCCAATCTATCATAAAATCTGCTTTTCCTGTCATTGGCCCTCAGCTCTGTCGCATTTATAATGATTCGCTGCGAGAGTGCGTTTTTCCTTCTTGTTGGAAGACTTCGCTGGTCACTACGATCAACAAGGTCTCTTCCCCGCGCACTATGGGTGATATACGACCCATCTCTTTGTTGTCTTTTATGTTCAAGGTTCTTGAGCGCCTTGTTTATGATCAGTTGTATAATTACTTGACAACTAGACGGTTGCTGAACGCTTATCAGACTGGTTTTAGAGCTGGCCACAGCACTCAGACTGCTCTACTTAAATTGACAGAGGATATTAGACTTAATATGGACAGACGGTATGTTACGATGCTCCTGTTATTCGACTTCAGCAAGGCATTCGATACGGTGTGCCATGTCACCTTACTTCGGAAACTACATTCGCTCGATATTTCGCACACCGTTATCAGGTGGATCGGCTCTTATCTCTCTGATCGTCGTCAAGCTGTCATTGATACTGTTGGTAGGTCATCAGATTTTATCTGTCTTAACACTGGTGTTCCTCAGGGCTCTGTTCTGGGTCCTCTGCTGTTCTCTATCTATATCAATGACATCTCTTCTGCCTTCCATTAGAATGTTCAGCACCTCTTATATGCTGATGATTTGCAGCTGTATGTGCACTTTCCGATTGCTGAGCTTGATCATTATACTTCACTAATGAGTGAACATGCGTCATTGGTCGCAGATTGGGCATCCAGCAATCATCTTAAGTTGAATATCAACAAGACAAAGGCTATCATAATTGGCTCTTATTATTATATCAATATTCTAACCTCCATGCCGTCTACTGGTATCTGCATCAATGGTGAGACAATCGGTTTTGAGTCATCTGTTCGTAATCTGGGTGTGTATCTTGACAGCAAGCTAAACTGGAAGAAGCATATCACACATGTGTGTAACAGGTCGTTCTCTCTCCTCTATCGACTCAATTTCTTTAGACGGAGCACTACTTTTGCTCTACGTAAGCACCTTATTCGTATATTGCTGTTTCCGATTCTTGACTATTGTTGTCTTGTGTTTACTGACCTTTCTGCTGAACTCGACCTTAGGCTTCAGAGGGTTATCAACGCTGGTATTCGTTACATCTATGGTGTAGGTAGGCGTGAGCACATCTCTCCTTATAGGCTCTCTCTGGGTTGGTTATCTACTGCAGGTAGAAGGAACTACTTTGCCTCTACTTTTCTTTTCAAAATGTTTTTATCATGCTCACCTTCATATCTATTTTCTAGATATCAGTGGAACTGGCCTGTTAGGGCTCTGAGGGGGGATGTGAGGCCATTGACCATTCCTCATTCTTTCACCGAATACCATCAACGCTCATTCACTGTTTCATCCTCGCGACTATGGAATGAACTTCCATCGTCGCTTAGCACTTCATCTTCACTCTCATCTTTCAAGTTGACCTCTCATGCGCACTTCCTCTCCCAAGAGTTTGGACCTCTGCTCCCAGCTTAAAATTTTCTTTGCTTTTTGTTTTGATTTTTATTTTGTTTGTATTTTTTATTTTTGTAGTTTATTATTACTATTTTATTTGTATTTTATTTTTATTTTTATTCTATTGTTATAATCTTTTGTAAACTATATTTTGTTGTACAACATACTGTACATTAATAAATTAATTATCTATCTATCTATCTATCTCTCCCTCTCTCTCTCTCTCTCTCTCTCTCTCTCATTCTCTCTCTCTCTCTCTCTCTCTTACCTGAGTTTGAAAATGTATGCATGCACACATAACGACATTGTGCTGTTGAACCTTCTTTCTTTCCTGCTATATATTGCTTAGTGGTGTACTAATGCATGCTTTATGAATTAATAATGAAAGTTTAATGTAATTAGTGGGTCCACCTATATTTGCGTTTTTAGTAAGGGGATTCACTAGAAGATAGAAAATAAAAATTTTTTAACAAAAACAAACAATTTAAAAAATTTTTAATAAATAAAAACTGACTTTAAAAGTATCGTATAAAAACAAAATTTTTTACAAAAAATAAGATTTTAAAAACATTGCACTAAAAAATGACAAATAAAAAATTTTTAACAAAAAAAAAACCGACTTCAAAAAATGGACTGAAAAGTAACAAATAATTTATTATCTTTAGAAATCATACAAATAATTGGTAAAATACAATTTTTGAAGTCGGCGTCTAATTCTAAATCTGTGGTGCGTAAGCAGAACGACTTCGTCCATTTTTTCAAAAATAACGTTCACATTCATTGTTCAAAAATAACGTTTACATTTATTGTTAAAAAATAACGTTTACATTCATTGAGGAATTAGACGCCGACTTCTAAAATTGTATTTTACCAATTATTTGTATGATTCCTAAAGATAATAAATTATTTGTTACTTTTTAGTGCATTTTTTGAAGTCGGTTTTTTTTTTGTTAAAAATTTTTTTTTTATATATATTTGTGTAACCTTTGAAATAAAGGACCTTCAGGTCATTTCACAACAAATTTTTCAAAATATACAAGAATTTTTTAATTTCACCTAAAGAAATAATTTTTCTTATTCCGTGTAAGAATCTTAATTCATATATATAGATATACAAATAACATTGAGAGATTAAGGATTTGGTCCTCAATCTCTCCAAAGGTCCCCAAAGTCTACGTTGTATCTATCAAAGGTCCTCAAAACCTACGATAGATGTATTTATCCACATGGATTTCACAAAACCCATATGGATTTTTTTTAAATTCGCGAGAAGTACATAAAATTAACACAGATTTTATAAAATCCATGCGGGTTCCTTGAAATTCCACATAGATTTCATGTAATCTATATGGATTTTCTAACATTCCACGAGGGCTTTATAAAATTAACATGGCTTTCATAAAACCCACATGGATTTTTTACGTGGAAATCCACGTGGGTAATCCACGTGGAAATCCAGGTGGATTTTTTCAGTAGGGAAGGATCGTCTTGATAAATTAGTTACAACATATTCTGTGTACTCTTTTGGTTGCTTATCCTGCAGTCACTTATGTTAAAGAGACTAAAAGACAATTAAAAGATAGATTGGATGAACATGTTAAGTGTAAAAATTCGAACTCCGTTGTTTCGCTTCATATGCAAGATTGTCCTGGACATGCTTTTAATTGGAAGAATATTACAATTCTTGATATCGAACGAAATTTAAAGAAACGTACAATTTCCGAGACTATATACATTAATAGTAATGCTACATCCATTAATATTCAGTTAGATACATACCAACTCAGCCATACATATGAATATTTATATTCATTATTAAATGATAAATATTTAATTAATGTTAATTTTATTGTCAACTGTTGTTCACATATTGTTGAATTGATTAGTTATTTTTTATATATTTTTATTTTATTTTAATATTTTTTTTGCATCTCGATATATTTTTCTACAACAGTTTAATGTTTGGCTTGTTCATATGACTTATATTGGCATTGTGCAATACCCCCTCAGAGCACCCTCTATGTGTGTGGCACCAAGATTGCTGGTACTGTTTACCTTTCCTTTTTTTATAATATTTGTGTTTGCTGTTTCTACTATATGTATATACGTATGCGTTAATTCTGGCTCTACTTGTACTGACGATATAATTTTGATTTATTAATTATGACTAACCAGGAGAGTGTCTGAGTTGCGGGTCACAGATCTTGATGAAACTTTCGTAAAAGTATTTAGGTACCAAAATATGAGTAAAGCCACAGCGGCACGGTCTAATGCTTCGAAAAACTGAAGTTATGGACGATTATAGTCTTATTTTCGGAAAAATATGAAAAAAGAACTCCTAATTGAAGTATAAATAATTCTGTCTAGAAATGTTTTTAATAAATCCACAATAACTCAAATGAAAGCAAAGAAAGCAAGCTTTAATTTGCTTTTTTCTGAATCAAAAATAATAATTAGATCTTAAGTTATGCTTGTTTAAAGTTGAGCAATAAGAGAGTCCCAAAAATAGTCTAAATTTTGAAGGATGGTGATTTTTAGTACTCTTTTGATGCTTAACTTTAAACAAGCATAACTTTAGTTCTAATTATTATTTTTTGATTCAGAAACTAGCAAATTAAAGCCTGCTTTCTTTGCTCTCATTTTAGTTATTGTGGATTTATTAAAGACATTGCTAGACAGAATTATTTACACTTCAATTAGGAGTACTCTTTTGATATTTTTCTGAAAATAAGACTATAACTTCACTTTTTCGAAGCGTTAGACCGTACCGCTGTGGCTTTACTCATATTTTGGTACCTAAATACTTTTACCAAAGTTTCATCAAGATCTGTGACCCGCAACTCAGACACTCTCCTGGTGAGAGTATTATTAATGCTACATATTTCTATATTATTTTAATATCGTTATAATGATTATTTTTATAAATCTAGTTGCAATTTCGTAAATGATGATAAGATTGCTTTTTAATATAAAAAAATTTTTAAATTTATTGTTTGATATTTTTTACACTTGTATTTTAAAATTTTATTTGCAGTCTGAAGAGGTAGTCATATAGGACTACGAAACGTACGTAACAAAATAAAAAATTTATACATCATAAGATCTTATGTATTTCTTAACCTGGACAACCACTTAATATTTACATTTAATAAAATCATCTATGTCCTTTGGCCGTTCATTCTGATGGGATCTGAATACAGCCAAGGATACATATAACTAATACGCTTAAAGGAATTTAATCATGGTAAATAGAAACATTTTCGTTATAAAAAAATTGTTTTCTGAAACTGATAAAATTACATTAAAAATTTTAATATACTATTTGGGGGGGGGGGGGTACAAGTAAAATCTTGTTTTTCAATAAAATAAATGATGTTTTTCATTTTTAATTTTTGACTCATAGCACTTACAATATAATCCATGCGTGATGTTGTTCAAAACCATCTAAAGAATTTATAAAAAAAAAATTCAGCACGAAATATTAAAATTTGTGGGACTAGTAGTATTTTAACTGCTGCTAAGTTTAGAGGTAAATGAGGCAGCAGTTAAAATACTACTAGTTCCACAGTTTTTAATATTTCGTGCTGAAATTTTTTTAATAGATTCCTTAGATCGTTTTGAACAACATCACGCATGGATTATGTTGTAGGTGCTATGAGTTGAAAATTAAAAATGAAAAACGTCATTTTTTTATTGAAAAACAAGATTTCACCTGTACCCCCCCCCCCTCTTAAGTGATGTAATTTTTTGATTTTACCAGATGACAGGTAGTATCAACGAGCAAATTAAATATTGAATATATGAAAGATATTAGGAAATATTGCTGATGAATTATTTTTTAGATTGAAATCATATCAAAATAAATAAAACAAAATTACTTAAACTCAATGAGCTCAATGAGAAAACATTGCGCTAAAGCACTTAACAACGTTTTTTTTATACGAACTCATGTACAAAGATTCAAATTATTTGCTGTATATTTTCCATTTATTATAATAAAGTTTCCTGTAACTTGAACTTTAAATAATTATCAATGTAATTTATTTCTTTTACTCTTTTTACGCTAACCATAATTTGTTATACATCAATTAAATAATTTTACAAATAAAAACGTTAGCATCTCTCTTTTTAAGTAGCGTTATCATGTACTATCTTCTCTTCTTTATTTTTCTTAACGTCTATTTTTTTCTGCGTTGTTTTTATATATTTATTGCGTTTATTTTCAGTTTTTTATTCTTTAACAATTGTAATTAATTGTTAATATTCCTTTTTAATATCTATTTGATATTATTTCTCTTTTCCTATTTTTCAACTAGCTAAATATAACTGATTAAATAAATGAAATAACCTAAAATAATGAATTTTTAAAATAAATATTAATTGAGGAAGTAATAAAAATGAAATAATTTACCCTTAATTTTATTTTGCATACTGATTCTTAATAACAAATAACCAAAAAAATGTAGTCTGCTCTCCAATAGAGAGAGATGGATGGAGAAAAAGATAGAGAAAGAAGAGAAAGATAACACATAAACTCCACCCACACGTTACCCCTGAATGAATTTGAAGAAGCTTTTAAAGAAGCTTCTTGTTCTTCAGTTCGCTTTAATCAGCAGCTCAGAACTGTGGTTCTTACAACCAGTTCTTTAAGCTCCTTTTCAAATTTAAAAATAATTTTCATAATTTAAATTTTTTGCATTGTTTTTTTTTAATTACATAAGATGAATACATGCTCACTTATGATTTTTTGAAAAAATACTAATTTTTATTATTTTATGTATAATAATTACTATTATACCACCTAACTCCAAATCTATCGAGTGCTAAAGTGTATAATATTTGTTCTTTTAATATCATCACATGAGAAAACATTTTCTGCTACTTCAACTGAATCAGTAACTAAAGAAAATGTAAAATGGACACTACACCTCTACTCATAAATATTAACCGTCTTTGTATTTGATTGCGTGATTTTTCGTAATTTATATTACTCATTTTTTTTTGTATCAACAAGCTTATTACGGTTGTATGACTTGTTATAGCTTAATTTTTATAGAACCAAATCAAGCGTATAACTCATCAAACTTGATGTATGATGGGGTGCGTCATTTAACTTATTACAAAGATAACGAACGCACAAAAATTATTAACCGATTTGTTCTTTAAATGCGATCAAGACAAACTTATTTTAGTGTATATTGCTTTCTCATAGAGAAAGCATTGTATCGATAAAAAATTTTTTTTTCGATTTTTTCATTAATTTGTACATATTTGAACTCAGGGAGTCGAAAAAAGTGGTTTCCAGAAAATGTCTGTATGTAAGTGTGTGTGTGTGTGTGTCTGTATGATGTCAGTGAGTAAATTGTAACTCGAAAACTACTCTATGGATTTGCTTCTAATTTTGCATGAAATTAATTTTTTTATCTAACTTGCTGGGAAGCTATTGATAATTGGTTCTTCTAGCGTAGTTTTAATTTTAGAGTCGTTTATAAAAAAAAAAAAATTTGATTTTTCATTTTTTTTTTTTTTTTGTTTACTACTTGATGAATTTGCTTCAAAATTTTCATTGAAATTATTTGCGATTGCCCAAATAAAATAAGTTCCTAAAAACTGATTTTCTTAGCTTAGTTTTAATTTTAGAGCATTTTGAAATCTTTGAAGAAAATATTTATATTTATTAAGCTAGATAGGTAGATAGATAGATATTAATTTATTTTGTAAAAGAGTACAAAAAGGCGTGTAATACATCAGATTACATTACAAGCAATAAATAATAATTCTGTATAAAGTATTGCACATAATATGATAAGATATCACAGTCAAATATTAAAATTAATATATAATACTGTATCAGTAAGTCACTATATGAAAGCAATATCACAGACTACTCTAAATACACGCAGGAAGCATAAAAACATAAATTACAATAAAAACAGTCTTAAATATCTATCAGTCATAAAATTAAAATCATATTAAAATCAAATAATACAATTTAAAAGATAAAGCATAAAGCATAGTCATGACATCAAATAAAAATAAAATTGGACGTAACAATGCAACAATAAATAAAAATAATATAATAATAAAATTCAAAAATAAAAACTTGATACCGAAGATGTCATGACTATAAATAAAAAGAAACAGAATCACTCATTCTTTCTACATTCATTCAACCATCATTCGCGCTAATAAATACATTCACACCTTAAATCTATATATAAGACAAAACAAAATAAATTAACATAAAATTAAAATACTTAAAATTAAGATCACTCGAGGTCGAGTAAGTACCTCCTCAAAGCCGACTTGAACCTGCCGAGCGATGGAAGATTTTTCATATCGGCAGGCAGGAAGTTCCAGAAATGCGCACCTTGAACTTGAAAGGAATTTCTTCCAGTCTCAGTACGCATGAAGGGCACTGCAAAGTCCTTAATCTCTCCCCTAGTAGCTACCCTAGGTACATATCTAGTAAAGAGACTCACTAGATACTCTGGAGTATTCATGCGCACGATTTTGTACATAAGTACAGCCATAAAATACTGTCTCCTTGAATCAGTACGCAGCCAACCAAGAGCAGCTCTATGAGGAGAGATATGATCGCCCATTCTCACACCCATTACATATCTCACACATGAATTTTGTAGTCTTTGTAAGCGTCTTCTCAACCCCTGCGAAGCATCGAGCAAAACTACTGAGCAGTAGTCGAGGTGCGGAAACAGCAAGGCGGCTGCGAGTTGTTTACGAAGCTAATAAAATCTTAAAAACTACACAATGAATTTACTTCAAATTTTCCATACAATTCAATTTTTCGATCAACTCGTGCGAAAGCTATTGAGAATTGGTTTTCTTAGCGTAGTTTTGATTTTATAGCCATTTTAGTGATTTTTAAAAAATTTTGATTTTTAATTTTTTTTGTATTTTACGTAACCTACTCAAAAAATTTGTTTGGAAATTTGTATGGAACTTATTTTCGACTGCCGAAAGAAGAAAAACTTTTGGAAACTGATTTATTTAGCGTACTTTTAATTTTAAAATATTTTTAAAATTAAAAAAAAAATTTTATTCTTAATTTTTTTTTTCTATTTTACGAAAATCATTTTATAGATTTGCTTCAAAATTTGTATGCAAGTTATTTGCTACTGACTGAAGGAAACATGCTTTGAAAAACTAATTTTCTCAGCGCAGTTTTAATTTTAGAGTATTTTAAAAATTTTTAAACAAATTTTTATTTTAAATTTATCTTCTATTTTGCGTAAACCATGCTATAAATTTTCTCCAAAATTTTTGTACAATCAATTCGCTATTGTCTGAAAAAAATAAGCTTTTAGAAACTAATTTTCTTAGATAAGGTGACGATTTTAGAAAATTTTAAAGATTAAAAAAAAAATTTCGATTTTTTAATTCATTATTTTTTCTATTTTACGTAAAGTACTCGATAGATTCGTTCTAAAATTTACAGGAAAATTATTTGCAACTGCCAAAAAAAGAGGAATTTTCAAAAATTGATTTTCATAGGGTAGTTTTAATTTTAGGGCATTTTTAAAATTTTGAAGAAAAAAATTTTGAAAAGAAAATGTTATTTATTTAGTCAATTAGATCTCGAAAATTACTCGATGGATTTGCTTTAAATTTTGCATACTATCTATGTTTTTGTATAAGTAGACGGGAAGCTATCTGTGTTTTTGTATAAGTAAACGGAATTCGCTTTGAAATTCGCATGAGAATCATTTGCAGCTGCCAAAAGAAATATGACTTTTAAAAACCGATTTTCTTAGCGTAGTTTCAATTTTAAGAAAATTTTTTAATTGTTTTTTAAATTTTAATTTTTTTTCCATTAAACGTAAACTACTCAATAGATTTGCTCTAAAATTTGTATTCAAGTTATTTGCTGCTGTCTTTATAAAACAAGCTTTAAAAAAATAATTTTCTTAGTGTAGCTCTTTGATAACTTCTTTTGATTTCTGATTTAACGCTTTCACTAACTCTTTTCTTACTTCCTTACTTCCTCTTTGTCCTTTTTTCTCAGATTGATCCTCATTGTTACCCTATTTTCATCCGTCCTTGTCTCTCTCTTCCTATTTACTAATCATTCTCTCACATTCTCTAATTTTTCTAAAATAATAATTGGCTGATTCCATTCAGATCCATGCAGGCCGTCACTGATCGAATTTTTTTTTTTCTTTTAAGAGTCAGCTGTATACCGACACAGTTACCTGTTTTACCGAATCTATTTAGAATTTATTTTTTATAAAAACTAATAGCTTCAGGCAGAAATAAAGAGATGGTTTCGATTCGTGTAATAGAAAGCAATATTTTCTCTGATAAGAATAATTTAATTCCACCGCTTTATTTTCAAGAAAAGTTGAAATAACTTGAAAATTCCATCATTTGACACTAATTTCTAATTTTTTAAGTTATTCCAACTTTTCTTAAAAACGAAGCAATAAAATTAATTCATACTAATCAAAGAAAATATTACATTTTATTAAACACATCGAAACCATCTCTTTATTTTTGCCTCTTGTTGCTAATTTTAGGAAAAAAGTCAATTTTTTAATTAGAAAAGGACAGAGATACAGCGGACTCTTAAGTAATAAAAATACCTTTTATTATGTATATGAAGATAAAATTTACCTCGTAGAACGCTCAAAATTTTTTTTTTTTTTTTTCACTATAGCAATTTTAGTGTTGGATGTAAAAACGAAAATTGAGAAATTGATAATAAACCTCTACTTTTGAATGACTATAGCTCCGTCAATTTTTAACCTTTTTGGGCGTTCCTTTAACGAAAATGTGTTGAATTCTGTCTAGTTTTAAATGCAATCTCGATTTTTGTAATACAATTTGATCTTACTAAGTTATTTACGGAAAACCAAAGAAAAACAATATTTTTTTTTTTTTGAAATTTTTATATGATTTTATGCATAAAAAATACTAACTTTTAGGGTTGGTGAGAATATACGATTTTGCCTTATTTTTTTTTAACAGATTTTTAAACGTTTTTTTATATTTTCGATTTTAAAACATTGATACCATGGCGTATCGTACTATTTTTCCAACTTGACGTGTTTTTACAACTATCTTTATGCTTTTTTTTATTGAAACATCAAAAATATTAACAATAATCTTTAAAATAAACCCCAGATCGAATATTTTGATCAATTAGAATCAAAGTTATGACGATTTAAAGTTTAAAAAATAAATGCCGAAACTTTAAATAAATATGATATTTACATTGAGGAAACACAATTTTCGTTAAAGATTAAAATTTGAAGATATGAATTTTTCAATTAAAAAAAAAGTTATTTTGATGAAAGAATACATAACCATTTATCCTCTTTTTATGGTACATTATTATAATAATAATTTTTTTTGTTGGAGAATATAATTTTGTTATTAGTTTGAATTTCGCGCCTAGAACTTGTATTTATTTTGTAGGGAGTTTACGCATGTAACCACTAGGTGGCGATGATTCGTTCTTTGCATTCTCATTAACGACTTGACGCGTTTAAAAATATAAGAAAAGGAAGATAAAAAATAAAGATGTTCAAGAAAAATTATTTTTTTCGATTTGTCATTGAACAGAATATCAATAATGGCATCACTGGTTGTTAAAATAAAGTGCAAGGATTTAAAAGAAAGGCACAAAAAAGTTGTTTATGATTGCTCCAAAAGTCCGCTTAAAGAATTAGGTGATCTAACGGAGTCTTTGAAGCGCTTGTATCCAAACACTTCTTTCTCTAGAGAAGATAAAGTATGCCTTTCGTGTTACAAAATATTATTATATGAAGTGAAAAATTCGCCTATTTCATCGACTCCAAGCAGTCAACAATCTTCAGAAGATTTTATTCATAGTGAGGCTGTGGTAGAACAGGTCAACGAGACTTCAAGTAATTTGAAATTGAACATTTCATTAATTAAAATGCCTCAAATTATCAATATTAAGATACGAGAATCTTATGCTCTCCAAAAAAGAAAACAAATGAACGATGCATTTGATTCACAAATAGCAAGTAAGATAATGAAAGTCTACGATATAACGGATTTGCCCGCATTGAATGAAAATAATGAATGTAAAACAAATGATAAATGGCTTGAGAATATTATTGCATTAGATAATTGTTCAAATTTTCTTGAGAAAGTGTGATTGTTGAGTATTATACTAAGTGATATTTCTAAAGATTATTTATTATCAGTTTTACCAAATGTAACTATTTATATGATTGATCAAGCACGATCATTGGTAAATAATAAAAAAATTTACAAGCAGTCTGAGAACTATTGCGGCCATTCTTTGGATAGTGAAATTTTAATGAAAGTAAAGGATTATTATCTAAACGATGATTTCAATTGTTTCGTCAAAGTGCAAATAAAAGCAACACAGTATCTATCAAAGAAAATGGTATAAAAACTAAAATATTCAAACGCTTTCTTACGCGAAGTATAAAAGAAATATATTAATTATTTAAAGACGAAAATCCTGAAATGAAAACAAAAATTGGTAAATCAACATTCTACGCTTTAAGACCGAAGTGGGTTATACCACATCCACCCACCGATTCGTGTCTTTGCGTGTACTGAGAGAATCTTAAACTTATGTTAGATGCTTTGAATGATTATAAAAAAAAGAATAAAAAAGACATTGCAGATTCGTAATTGAAAATATGTTTCTTACTTTTTTGTTCAAAAAATGATATGAAATGTATACTAAGAGAATGTAAAGGATGTCCCATTGGAGATTCTATTGATTTACAAGTAATCTCTTTGACAGAAGAAGATTTATATGAAAAAATAATTTATGGTGTTTGGGAAAAATCAAATTTACTGAATAAAACTAGCACAATTGAAAATTTCTTAAGAGAGTTAAGAGAGCGCGCTCTCACAGTAAGTACTCATAAATTGGTCAAAGAAATTTAACGTATAGCAATTAAAGAGGTTAAACTTTTAGCGAAAAATAATGACTTCCAATTAGTTATTCATGTCGATTTTGCAGAAAATTGGACAGTTCTGCTTCAAAATGAAATTCAAAGCTATCATTGGAGTAAAAACCAAATATTAATATTTACGTCAATATGCTATTTTGGAAATGATAAAACAGTCAGTTATGTCACCGTCTCTGACGATATTAAAGATGATTCGTCTCATGCTCTAATGGCTATAAATTTAATTATCGACAACTCAAAACAAAAACATATAGCGCAAGATCTTGATGAAATCATAACTATTTCCGATGGAGCTGCCAGTCATTTTAAAAATAGATATCCATTCTATGAGCTTCAAAACTCAAAAGTAAACAGAAAATGGCTGTTTTCTGCAACAGATCATGATAAAGGCGCTTGTGACGGTATTGGTGGTTTAGTTAAACATCATGCTACCACGCATAATCTGTCCAAGAAGAGTGCAGATTTTATTAGAAACGCTGAAAATTTTGCCACCCACGTGTCAAAATATATTCCGTCGATTAACATGCTTGTTATCCGCAAGGATAAGTTAATAGTTTTTTGACAGACAAAAAAAATGGAATGGGTAGGGAATGCAAAAGAAATTAAAGGTATTCAAAAGATTCACTGTTGGAAAAGTGAACGAAACCAAATCTACACTGCCAAAACTTCGAGACATGAGTGGCAAGAAGTAAATTAAAAGGTTTTATTTAAATTCGGATTTTTTTATTCACGTTAGTTCTCAATTCATTAGTGTTCAATTCTTAATTGTATCGCATATTATTTGTTCATTGAAAATGACCAAATAATATATTTTAGTATTTAGAAAATTCACTTTTTCAAAATTCAAAATTCGAATTGAGATTTCAAAATTTAAAATTCAAAATTCAAAGCAAATATATTTATTTAAAGTTTCAGCATTTTTTTTTTTAAACTTTAAATCTTCATAACTTAGGTTCTAATTGATCAAAATATTCGATCCGGGGTTTATTTTAAAGATTATTGTTAATATTTCTGATATTTTAATAAATAAAAGCATAAAAATAGTTGTAAGAACACGTAAAGTTGTAAAAATAGTACGATGCACCATGGTATCAATGTTTTAAAATCGAAAATATAAAAAAAGCGTTTAAAAATCTATTTAAAAAAAAGGCAAAATCGCATATTTTCACCTACCCTAAAAGTTAGTATTTTTTATATATTGAATCATAAAAAAATTTCAAAAAAAATATATAGTTTTTGAGAAAATCGTGTTTGAAAAAAATCGCTTTTTTTTGGTTTTTCGTAAATAACTAAGTGAGATCAAATTGTATTACAAAAATCGAGATTGCATTTGAAACTAGACAGAATTCAGCACACTTTCGTTGAAAGAACGCCCAAAAAGGTTAAAAATTTACGGAGCTATAGTCATTTAAAAGTAGAGGTTCATTTTTAATTATTAAATTTTCTTTTTTACATCCAACACGAAAATTGCTGTAGAAAAAAAAAAAAATTTTCGAGCGTTCTACGAGGTAAATTTTATCAAGAGGCGCGGTAGCACCTCGACGGCGAGTTAAGGTATGAATAGGAAAACTTTGAGGCGCTCCTCTTATAATTTGATTTAGAGTTTTCAAAATTTTAAAACTGAATCCTATAAAAATAAAACCTAATATTTAAAAAAAAGAAATTGATATTTAAAGATTTTTATATTATCTTTCATCTAAAAAAAGTTTTATTACGATCCATTTAATCAATCACGAGGAAACGTAATTTAAAATTTCAAAGTACCATATTCGTGTTATAAAAATTCTTCTTCGTCATCAGTCCTTCAATTTTTGTTTCCAGCCAGTGACGTCACACTTTAATATTGTAGAAGAGCTATGAGCATATTTTTTATGTTTTTCAGCTATAGTATAGTAGTTAGTATGGTGCATGTGGTTTGTATTAGAGTTAGTATATCATGCTATAATATATATCTATATATATATATATATATATATATATATATATATATATATATATATTTATATATATATATATATTTATATATATATATCGACGGCGAGTTAGGGTACAAATACGGAAATTATTTATACTTATAATTAAAATAATATTTTCGTATAAACGTATTCTATAATTCTAACATAGTATGATTTTTTTATTATTAACTAAACACTTCCTTGTGAATGATGTTTCGTCGACCTGGAAGTCCTCCAACTCACCTAAACATCATCTATAGGAAGTGACAAAAATTTATATATTTCCAATGATAATACTAGATGTGTTTCCTCATGGATGATGTTTCGTGATCCTGGAGACCATCCTTGCCACCTGGACATCATCTCCAGGAAGTGACATAAAATTTTTAATGATAATACTAGGTTCTCTTTCTCGAGAACAATGTTTCGTCGACCTGGAGGTCGTCCAGGTAACCTGGACATTATCTATAGAAAGTGACAAAAATTTATATATTTCCAATGATAATACTAGATGTGTTTCCTCGTGGATGATGTTTCGTGATTCTGGAGGCTACCCTGGCCACTTGGACATCATCTCCAGGAAGTAACAAAAAATATTAAATTATAATACTAGATTCACTTCCTCGAGAATGACGTTTCGTCGACCTGAAGGTCGTCTAGGTCACCTGGACATCATCAATAGAAAGTGACAAAAATTTATATATTTTCAATGATAATACTAGATGTGTTTCCTTGTGGATGATGTTTCGTGATTCTGGAGGCTACCCTGGCCACCTGGACATCATCTCCAAGAAGTGACAAAAAATTTTAAATTATAATACTAGATTCACTTTCTCGAGAATGATATTTCGTCGACCTGAAGGTCGTCAAGGTCACCTGGACATCATCTATAGAAAGTGACAGAAATTTATATATTTCCAATCATAAGACTTAATGTGTTTCCTCGTGGATGATGTTTCGTGATCCTGGAGGCCATCCTTGCCACCTGGACATCATCTCCAAGAAGTGACAAAAATTTTCAATCATAATAGTAGATTCACTTTCTCGAGAATGATGTTTCGTCGACCTGGAGGTTGTCTAGGTCGCCTGGACATCATCTATAGGAAGTGACAAAAATTTATATATTTCCAATGATAATACTAGATGTGTTTTCTCGTGGATGATGTTTCGTGATTCTGGAGGCTACCCTGGCCACCTGGACATCATCTCCAGGAAGTGACAAAAAATTTTAAATTATAATACTAGATTCACTTTTTCGAGAATGATGTTTCGTCGACCTGAAGGTCGTCAAGGTCACCTGGACATCATCTATAGAAAGTGACAAAAATTTATATATTTCCAATGATAAGACTAAATGTGTTTCCTCGTGGATGATGTTTCGTGATCCTGGAGGCCATCCTTGCCACCTGGACATCATCTCCAAGAAGTGACAAAAATTTTCAATCATAATAGTAGATTCACTTTCTCGAGAATGATGTTTCGTCGACCTGGAGGTCTTCTAGGTCACCTGGACATCATTTATAGGAAGTGACAAAAATTTATATATTTCCGAAGATAATACTAGATGTGTTTCCTCGTGGATGATGTTTCGTGATTCTGGAGGCTACCCGGGCCACTTGGACATCATCTCCAGGAAGTGACAAAAAATTTTAAATTATAATACTAGATTCAATTTCTCGAGAATGATGTTATGTCGACCTGGAGGTCGTCTAGGTCACCTGGACATCATCTATAGGAAGTGACAAAAATTTATATATTTCCAATGATAATACTAGATGTGTTTTCTCGTGGATGATGTTTCGTGATCCTGGAGGCCATCCTGGCCACCTGGACATCATCTCCAGGAAGTGACAAAATTTTTTAATTCCAATCATAATACTAGATGCACTTTCTGAATGATGTTTCGTCGACCTGGAGGTTGTCCAGGTTACCCGGACATCATCTTCAGGAAGTGACAAAAATTTACGTTAATTTGTAATTAATGTATTCAAGCGTCTACTGAAAAATCTCGTTACGATTAATTAAACATAAAAAAATTAATTGAACATAAACGTTTAATTTAATTAAACATTTCATCAAAATTTGTTCACTTTCTAATTTATTTGTTTTGAATATTTAACTGTCTATAATTTCTTTATAAATTTTAAAAAGATTTTTTGTTATATTTTGTATCAAGTTTTATAGAGTTTTACAAAAGTTATATATAATCGTTTTCAGATACAAACTATATTCTGTAAGCTATATATAAACTCGACACAATAGTTTCACGTGGGTATGTCTTTTAGTAATAAAAATGTGAAAAGATATGAGTAAAAGTTCAATTTTCTAAACTTAACATTTTCATACTTAGTAATCGTTTTAATTACTTTGATTAATGTCTAAATATAAAAATAGTTTCATTTTACTGTATTCAACAATAATATATTGAAATATATTCATGGAAGGCACTTCGATCATTTTTGGTCTGAAAAATGTAAATTTTGAGAATTTAATATTATCCTTTTTTTTCACCAACTGTGTAGTTCTTTGTAACTAAAAGAGACGGAGCTCTAAAATTTTGTAGGTTCTTTTAAAGAATATTAATTTAAGAAATTAAATATTTAAAAATTATTTAAATTTTATTATTTTCATTAAATTTGCTTACGAACTACAATGTATTTTGTTTTCATCATATTAATATGAATAATACTAAATTATGTGCTATTTAATATAATAATTTTAAAAATCTTTTTTAAATGAATATAGTAATCTTAATCTAAATACTTTATATTATTTGGGTGTTTTCCAAAACACTAAATTTAAAATCTTTGCTATATTTATTCCTCATCCTGTCTTTTTATTTTAAAGTACTTTGAAATTCCGTCACGCTTTTAGAAAAATATATATATTTTTTAGTACTTTTTCAAACTATTAAATAAATATACAATTTTGGCTAAAGAAAGTTTAGAAATCAATCAAGTAATCGTCGAATTTTACTGTATTCAATTCATTCTTTTTAATAAAAAGGAATGAAATTGACATTGATTAATAAGCTCTTATATTTCAACTTTTTTAAATAATATAAAATTTATAAAAATACCATTAAACTATCTTTTTATTTTATAATTTTATCAAATTTCTTGAAATTTTTTGAATATTATAACTGTTATTTTTTGTTTTTAATCATTGTTTAAATTGATAAATACTATTTAATCTTTATTATTACTTTTAAAAAAGTATATTTTAGGCGAGTTCAGGTGTTGAATAGTATAGTATTCTTTATAATATTTTTTCTAAATATTTTATTTTACCCAATACATAATATTTTTTTTATTTCAGTTTTCGAAAGTACTGAAATATCATCATCAAGTTTATACTTTTTATTTGATTAATTTTTAGTTTTTGCTTAAGAAAGTTTTGAAATCAATCAAGCAATCGTCGAGTACTTTCGTATTTAATTCATTCTTTTCAATATGAAGTTCATAATATGAATAATATGAAATTCATAAAATATTTACAGTTTTGGCTAAAGAAAGTTTCGAAATCAATCAAGCAATCGTGTATTTCTGTATTCAATTCATTTTTTTTAATTATATAGAATTCATTAAATGCTCAATTTAGATTCTTTTTGATAGATGAATGTTTGGAAAAATTTTTCCAAATAATTTCTGAAAAAAGTGATTACTGAGATAAAGATAGCAATGATAATACACATCAAAATCAAAAAATAAAGATATACCAGATCAACATTTTATTTCATTTATGAGTGAATATTAATACATGAACATTAAGGAACTATAGTTGATCTTATATCTATTTTTTACTTCATTCTTTATGAGAGACATATTTAATTAAAAATTTCTAAAAACTTGGCAGAAGGGCTATTAGCTTCTAACAACTTATATTTGAGAATTTGCTGCCATCAGCTTATAAATTATTCATGCGTTTTTAAAATTATGCATCCTCTATTTCATTGCACTATCATTTTATTTTCAAGAGCTTTAAAACATATTAAATTTGACTAAATATCTACAAAATAACTTGCCAGGCCCGTAGATTAATATTTTGTTGGTGAAATGCTCAATGTTAATGTGTACTGGTTTATAATTTAATTGCTAGCTAATTCACGTGTGTTAAATAATAGTTTAAAATATGTATTTAAATACACATACATTCAAAAATAAAGAACAAACATACATCCTATTACAATTAATAAAAATCTATTTTGTACTTAAAAATTATTTTTTTTTATATGTGATGTTATGTAATGCAGAGAATTCAATATTCTTAGTTTTCTTTAACTTATTTTTACTATATAAACTTTAAAATTATCAACTACACCATAAACTATTAATCTACGGGCCTGGCAATTTATTTTGTAGATATTTAGTAAAATTTAATATGTTTTAAAGCTCTTGAAAATAAAATAGTGCAATGAAATAGAGAATGCATAATTTTAAAAATGCATGAATAATTTTGAAGCTGATGGCAGCAAATTCTCAAATATAAGTTGTTAGAAGCTAATGGCCCTTCTGCCAAGTTTTTAGAAATTTTTAATTAAATATGTCTCTCATAAAGAATAAAGTAAAAAATAGATATAAGATCAATTATAGTTCCTTAATGTTCATGTATTAATATTCACTCATAAATGAAATAAAATGTTGGTCTGGTATATTTTTTTTTTTTATTTTGATGTGTATTATCATCGCTATCTTCATCTCAATAATCACTTTTTTCAGAAATTATTTGGAAAAATTTTTCCAAACATTCATCTATCAAAAAGAATATAAATTGAGCATTTGATGAATTCTATATAATTAAAAAAAATGAATTGAATACAGAAATACTCGACGATTGCTTGATTGATTTCGAAACTTTCTTCAGCCAAAACTGTAAATATTTTATGAATTTCATATTATTCATATTATGAACTTCATATTAAAAAGAATGAATTAAATACGGAAGTACTCGACGATTGCTTGATTGATTTCAAAACTTTCTTAAGCAAAAACTAAAGATTAATCAAATAAAAAGTATAAACTTGATGATGATATTTCAGTACTTTCGAAAACTGAAATAAAAAAAATATTATGTATTGGATAAAATAAAATATTTAGAAAAAATGTTCTAAAGAATACTATACTATTCAATACCTGAACTTGCCTAAAATCTTTATATACATAATAGAAGGTATTTTTATTACTTAGAAGAAAAAAAAAATTCGATCAGTGACGGCCTGCATGAATCTGAATGGAATCAGCCAATTATGTATTGAATAAAAAAGAAGTACTTAATGATGTTAAAATTAAAGAGAGAATGATACTTTCTATTGGAGAAAACCCAAAGTTGGGGATAAAAAGGAATATTACGATGAAGGAAATATTACTTATGAAGTACTTTAAGAGAGGAGTGTAAAAATAATGTTAATGAAGTAATAAAAATAGTTGAAACGTATACCGATAAACATAGAGGAAACATTCATTTCAAGAAGAAAAATATGTTATTAAAAGTGTTCGATATTGATACAGAGCAAGAAGGAGGTTATAAAGATAAAGCGTCATTGAACGAAAAGATGGAAGTTATAATGACTGGGAGAGGAACGAGATAACGTACAAGATCAAGTAGCCTTGGAAAAAGAATATATGCAAAGAAAATTTGAAAAAAAGAATATTATTTATAAATAAAGGAGGAAACGTGGGACCAAGGCCAAAATAATAAAGAAACGAAGTTTTTTCTCGGGTAAGAACAGAAAATATGAAACAGCAAGATAATAAATTATCCAATAATTACGAAAATGTTTCAAAATTGAATCACACTTGCAGACAGGAGAAGAAAATAAGAGAATAATCATATAGTAATGAGGAAAACCTTGTTTACGAGAAGGCTGAGTGTGAAATCCTAGGAAAACAGAAGAATACTGAATTAAATGCGAAAAGAAATAATTTATATGAGAGGAAAAAAGAAGCAGAGTTGCATACAGAGAAAGAGAATATTGTACACAAGAAGTCTAAGATAAGAAACGAATATGAGAAACTTTAAAACAACAAGCAAGAATGAGTGAACTTGAGAACGTTAAATAGAGAGATTAAAGAATTTTTACGTAAAGAATGCTGACCTGACGACTATTATAACAAATATGCTCGAGAGAGAAATGAATATGACAAAAATAAATATTATAAGTATGATTCCGATGATTTAAAATATAAGTATTTGAAACTTACTGATAAGTCTTGTTTTAACAAATTATCCTATGACAAAGTCCAAGAAGAAAAATTTGACATAAGCACGAGGCAAGACTTGCAAGCCTTAAGGCTGGAAAAATTAAAGTCACAATTGCGACTGCAGTACTTGATCAAAAAGGAAAAAGAGCTTTACAAAAACTACGCAACCTATAACAATTATAGATATACCCCTATAAATGATAGCATTTGGCTATTGAGAGGGGGCAAACAATATAAACTAGCTGACCAATATGAAGGACTATATCTGGTCACAAATATTTTTAATAACAAATGTAACATTAAAATGAGAATCAATAATCATAAACTAAGGCAATTTATGCCAACAGCTTAAGGAAATCCTATTTAGAACCAAAAATAAAGGGGGAAGAAAAATAGAAAAAAAAGACGGGGATCTAAAAATAAAAAAATTAATAAGGAAATAAATTAAACTCAAGTAAGGTAGAAAGGAGTCTCTAAAGTTTAAATGTGATAGCCCCATAGATAGATATACACACACACACACATATATATATATATTGCAACGATTATTCATAATCGTGCAGACAGCACATTCAAATCTCCTGCGAAGCACGGTAGTAGCAGGCTCAACCGCTACGCACCATCAGTTTTGCTGCTCCCGCAAGAGAAACAGCGAGCTCGAGAGCCTATAAGAGCTAAGGCTCAACGAAGAGACAAACCTTGGAGACTGAGCTCTCTCTCTCTCTCTCTCTCTCTCGCTCTAAAGCCTGTATAGAGTGTGCTCGCTTATATGGCCTTTAAATGCGAATTGAGATGCGGTCGATTTTAGTGTAGTGAGCACGCTTGCCTAAATCGAGTGCAACCGAGTTAAACTGCAACTGTACTTCATTTCGCCGTATCGACCGCGCTGTAAATAATAGATTAGTTTAATTGAATATAAGATTTGGTCAGGCCGTTGCCTGAGCAAGTCACAACGTGACGTTTAGTTGACTCACGCGGTGAGTACCCCTTGGCCTTTAGCCTCGCGACGCTAGAAGTGAGGCGCTCGTATCGCTCTAGTAGAGAGAAGCTCCAGCGTTTGGCAGATAGAGCTAAGCCACGGTACTGCTAGCATCTACGTTACATGCGCGCTTGACACGCTTTTTCTTAATCCACGTGCATCTACTTGAATTTTGTGAATTTCAAACTTGGAACAGCAAAATGGACCTATTTAAACTCAGCTTATTAATTATATAATATAATATTTTTGTAAATAAATTAAAAGTGCAGTGAAATTTAGTGAGTTGAAGTTATTTCACGTATCCTCGCCACGTGTCCTTTTCTGTTGGTATGCTTTTAGTAAATCAAGATAATTTACACCGTTAATAAGGCATAATTCGCCTATGGATTAAAGTTTATAATAAAAATCGAATATTTCTCAAAAGCATCACCATAATTTTTGGTCCTTTGAGCCGGATGCTGCGAGTTACGATAATACGATTGATTCGGACGCTAAATAAGAGGTAATAGGCTAACGGATATTACAAAGTACTGATAAGCTTATGAATTTCGCTAAAGTGATGAAAATAACTTCAACATGTGCTCGCTAAAAAATCATAAGAACATTTTATCTTAGGTGCTGTGCAAACACAAGTGATTCTAAATCAGACAAAAAACAGTTACATACATTTCAAAAATTTCTACGTGAAAGGTGTCTCAGTTTCTTAGTATTTTATCAAGTGCACAGTGACTCATGTGACAAACATAAATTTCAAAGAAACTTTCATTTGATTTACAAGTGCTGTGTCAGTGTTTGAAAAGAAAAAAAAAGGGTAAGAAAGGCACTATCTCTGCGCATTCTTTCTCGCTAAAGTTCAAAATTTATTTCATCCCGCAACACATGCGTAGCGGTCATAAAGGAAAGATATCAGGACGTCACTTCCGACGAGTGTCAGCGCCATCATGATGCGATGATAATGAAACCTCCATATTGGATTCTCGCCATTTTTACGATAAAGTCCGTGGATATTACGCAGATCTCGCTTGCTTAAGTAACAAACTCTTATTAGTAAGATACACGTTTTAAATTCATTTTACTCGATTTCTCAACGTAAATTTTGAATTTTATTTACTGAGTAAGCTATACTTAAGCATTGCATTATTCATTTTCGTACATTTAATCGAGGTTACTTGAATCCAATTAAGTTGCCATTGTATGTCATATTAGAGTACATTTTAATGTTGTAGACTAGCTTATTCAGATCTACTCTCAAAAGTATTGCTAATAAAAGTTGGTAAAGCTGTACCAATAAAATCAAGAAATTCAGTTTTTCTACCCCTGCTTAAAACACCTGAATCTTGAAAAAAAAAATAAAACATGGCACCAGAGAAGCTAGATGCTTCCGTGGAAGACGCGTTGCGTGATCAGCGACGTACCTCAGGCCTCATAAAAGATATAGCTGACATCACCGCAGTCACAGTGGAAGGACATTTTACCGAAGAACATCTAGCACTCAGGCTGGACCTCCGGGAGACTTACTGGGAGGAATTTCGTAACCATGATCTGTTTATTTCACGCTTCAGTGATCAGTTGAAGGAACGTACGTATTTCAAAAACAAGGTCTATGGTAACACTGTGGAGATGTATTGTTCGGCCAAGGCATGCTTCAGAAAACAGCTGAAATCCTGTCAGAGTGTCATTCCTCTCCCACTCGGATCAGCTGCAGGTACTGAGCGTCAACCTCTGATGTCAAACCAAGCCTCTTTGGAGAAGCTTAAACTTCCCACCTTCACGGGATCTCAACGTGACTGGGAGTCCTTCAAAGACAAATTTTCTTCTTTAGTGATTGATGACCCAAACATGGCGCCAATCATTAAGTTTCAGCGTTTAATTAATTGTTTACAGGGAGAAGCTGCTCAACTGATAACGGGTATTAAGCCAACTGGAGATAATTTTGAAACCGCTTGGAAAACGCTTTCACGCCAGTTTGATAATTACCACCTCGGGTTCTCTTGTCAAATGGATGTCTTGATAAACTTGCCATCTTCATTTACTGAATCTATCTGTCATTTGAATACACTCCTTTCAAGCGTCGATGGAAGTCTAAATGTCTTTTCTGCACTAGGAAGACCGAACGACCATTGGGACGATATTCTGGTGTATTTTGTCTCCAGTATATTACCACAGTCCCTCAGGCGAAGCTGATAAGCAAAGAGCATCAGAACAACTTTCCAAAGTTCAACGACCTTCGCAAGTTCATCGAGGATCGTATTCAAGCACTTATCACGACGCAAGCGGTAAGAGACTTACCTATAAGTGCAAAAGAGCCAGAGAATCTGCCAGAAAGAATTCTCGCAGATTCTCTGGCCGTGCTGCTGCAGCAAAAGCTAAAAAAAACAAAACTCAGTTTAATTTAAATCAATCTTGCTCTTACTGCAAAGATAATCATTTTCTAGCGTATTATAAGAAATTTCTAGTTTGTTCACGAGAGGAACGTCTGAAACACGCAGTTGATGCAAAGCTGTCTGAGTGCCAGTCACATACTGGAAAAGTGTAGTTCACAGGGTCGTTGCCAAATCTGTGGTGATCGACATCATACCGAACTACACCCACGGGATAGTCAACCCGCCTCAAGCAATGACACTCCTGTATCATCAGTGGCACATGTGCAATCAATGTATTTGACTGCTGAAAAAACCAGAACGAAGATCCTTGTCTCAGCTAAGGTTATACTCCAATCATCGGATGGAAGAATGGTTTCTGCAAGAGCACTGCTCGATTCTGGAGCGGAAGAGTGCTTTATTTCTGAAAAAATAGTTAATGCTCTGTCATTGCGCAAACAACCCGACGATGTAATCGTTACTGGGGTTGGTGGCTCAATTAACGTTAAGGCTAAGTCACAAGTCATACTCAAATTAAAATCATCTATCGATTCTAAATTCAAATTTGAATTTTCAGCCTTGGTGCTTCCTCAAGTCTCCAGTGTCGCTCCACGTCAAGAGGTTACTCTGCCACCCTGGCCAGCTTTCGAGTCATTACAGCTGGCAGATCCTCACATAGGAGAGATGTCTAATTTTGATTACATTCTGGACACGGAGATATATGCTGTCATACTGAGAGCTAGTATTATTTAAGGTCCACCAGGCCATAACTTGACTGCCATCAATACTGTATTTGGATGGGTCCTCGAAGGTGGTTATCAAAAGGAAAATGCCAGTCACTCGACAGTCAAAATTGTGACTGTCAACTTAAGTCTGCAAGATGATCTTAATTATGCACTGACGCGCTTCTGGGAAAGCAAAGAAGTGCCAACTGCTTCAATTCTTTCAACAGAGGATCAAGAGTGCTATGACCACTTCAAGACCACGTGCACCCGCCATGAAAATGGTCGTTTCATCGTACGCTTGCCATTCCATCATGTACCCACACACGGTAACCTTTTGGACATTGCTGGGCTTCAGCTTTAACGATTGGAACGCCGCTTCCTAAAACAACCAGACCTAGAAGCTGCCTATAAAGAGTTCATGCGAGAGTACGAAGGACTGCTGCACATGGTAAAAGCTAACTCTAGCAGGGTAAGCTTGTCTTCATGTATGTATCTACCTCACTTACCCGTATTTAAACGAGGTGATAGCTCAAAAATAAGAGTAGTCTCTGATGCATCACGTACTAATAAATAAGGTGTCTTGTTAAATTCTTTCTTGCACGTAGATCCTAAACTCCAATAAGACATTATCGCCATTATCATTAGGTGGTCTTTCTTCTTATTTGCCTCCACTTGTGACATCGTGAAGATGTTTCGCCAGTTTCTGGTGTATCCAGATGACTAGGATTGGCAAAGAATCTTATGGAGATTTTCCTCAGCGGACCCAATAGAAAGCTACAAGTTGACTACTGTAACTTATGGCACTGTTTATGCACTTTTTATAGCAAACGCATGTATGCTCAGTTTAGCTGAGGATGTGGAAGTTCAATTTCCTCATATTGCTAATATCATTCATAATCACAGATACACGGATGACTTCTTTGTAGGAGCCGACAGTGTGCATGAAGCTTGTCGCATTCGTGAAGACTCATCAATGTGTTGGCCTCAGCTGGTCTAGAGGTTGGCAAATGGGCTGCTAATCACACAGAAATTCTGAAGAGCGTTTGTTCAGAAGGCTGCGTCCCACTCAAACTTTCTTTTCCGGAACTTGATTCAACTGCAGCGTTGGGAAACGGGTGGCTGGATCGAGAGGATCAGTTTTGGTTCAAGATCTCTGACATTAAGTTTAACTTCATCGTTGTATCTACCAAATGTTTTATTGCCTCTGACGTAGCAAAACTGTTTGACCCAGTTGGTTGGTTAGCTCCCTCCATTATTCGAGGCAAAATGCTTCTTCAAAACCTCTGGCTTGTTAAATCAGATTGGGATGATCCTGTTCCAGATAATGTAGCCCGTAACTGGATAGATTTTCAATCTCAATTATCAGACATTGAATCTATTCGTATACCTCGTTGGATGGGAACATATCATCGTTCTGCTTGGCAAATTCATGGATTTGCTGATGCTTCAGAGCGTGCATATGCTGCTTGCGCGTATATTGTGGCTCTAAACAAGGATCGAATATCCAGTAAGCTACTTATAGCCAAATCAAAAGTAGCTCCAGTGAAATCGATTAGTCTCCCTAGACTAGAATTGTGTGCCACAGTTGTTCTGTCCCGTCTAGTCAACTATATCTTATCGAAAATTGACAGACAACCTAGTAAAATATACTGTTGGTCGGATTCACAGGTTGCTCTAGCCTGGCTGCGTGCACATCATTCCTACTAGTATTAGTACTAGAATTAAGGGTGCTTCACACCATACTAACGCAACACGCGCCATTGTACCGCTGTACTGGTCGTTTTATTAGTTGAAATATAAATTTACATTAGTGTTAAGAGTGTTTTACACCATTTAGTTTGTACCGCTGAGCCGCTGTACCGGCCGCCCTTGTAAATAATATCCTGATTGATTCAATACGAATTCATATTAATATTAAAGGTGCTTTACACTGATAGTAGACCTATTCACTTTAATAAAATTAGTTGGTAATCTTTACAATTATTTCTTTACATACACTAGATAGAGACTTATGTATATAATAATTTATAATAATTTATAAATCTGTGTGTTTGAAATGTACCTATATTTGTATACATATAATTAATATTCTCAAAAATCAGCATTTTTCTCAACATTGAATAATTGATATAAATTCATCTTCAATAACTTAAGATGAATTTATAACAGTATAAAATCTGATTAAAATTTTATAGGAAAAAGGGGCCATGAGCGAACTGAAATTTTAAAAAATTGATTACTTTATATAATTACATTTTTATTCTTAATTTAAAAGTATAATGATGTTAACCTTTTTATATTTGCACTAAAAAATTAAAACCTAAAAATAAATTTACTGAAATACCACTGATAATAAACAATATGAACACCACACAATATTTTGCCAACAGTGAGAATTAAACAAGTTTTAAGGTCATCGATATTAATGACTATATATTATCAGAGGTTTTTGATTTATTATCTTAACCTTACACAAATTATAATTCGAATATTTTGCCCAATATTTTATCAAAAGATCTTAAACATCTATCATAGTAATTATAACGAACCGTTTAAAATCGAATCAACTATTATTATACAATGTTATTCTAATATTGTAATATAGCACATGAAATAATATTATCGTCTTAAACTACAATTTCGTTAAAAATAAATCCTTACCTAATATATAAAATTAATAAATATAGGATTTTATTTTTTATACTAATATTCGTAATACTGTTTCAATACTAATATTTGTTATTTTACTTACAAAATATTTTACGTGTTACTTTTCTTTAGTGATGAAATAGCCTCATAGTGTTTTTTTATGGCTCGAATTCATAGACCCAACTCAAGTCTAAGGTTAGAAGTTATAGTCGTCTTTATAGAAGTTATTTCTTTCTTTATCTATAATATTTTATGGTGAACCCCTCTCTTCCCTACATTTTTTAAATTGTATTTTTGTAAAATAAATATTATTAACAAAAATTTTATACACCATCTCATTTAAAATTAAAAAAAATTCATTCCTTAAATAAATTAAATTATTCTAATTTAGTTTTATTTCATTTTATAATTATTTAGTTTTAAAATTATTTTAAAATTAAATAAGACAGTGATAGAACTTAAATAAACATTTATGAGTTCTATAATTTCGTAAAAAAGTTTCACTTCTGTCGACCAGTCCCAAAAACTGCCACACCAGTTTTTTTCATGCTGTGGACAGAGGGAGGGGGGTCGCGGTCTGCAGATATGACGAAAACTATTTATTTTTGATCTAAAACAAAGTTACCTGGTCAAACAAAAATTTTAGGGACAGAGCAATTTTGACTATCTTAACGGGGGGTACCCTTTGATAATGTAACGTTCAGAATATAAGTCAAATTATTAATAATTTTTTATTTAACGGGTGTCTGGATTTTAGTCATCCATCGACTTACTTTCGACTGACGCGCGAACGCTACATCTTCGGAATTGCAAGTCTGAGAGAAAACAAGGATGGGATTACTAAAATAAAACATTAACACACAAGCGAAATTTCAGTGTCATACAATTTTAATTTTTTATGAACATAGAACAGAAGTTTTTCCTCATGCATTTTAATGTCCTTTTTTTTCTTTTACTTTTTTACTTCGGGGCGAAACTACGTTACCATTTCCAAATTTTACTTAAATATTTCTATTGTTTTAATTTCGTTCTATTCATTTGATCTTAATTTTATTAAGACAAAAGTCATGCGCTACCTTTAACTTGCGTGTGAACAATAAGAGCCGCCTGTTTTCGCAGCACGCTCCCCCTATGAGATTTAGAATGGAAATTTTTGAAATACTATCTATCTTGACTATGTCGGCTTTGCTAGTCCCTAGTTTCGAATAGCGTCCGTTCTTCTTTATTTTGAAAAAGAGTCTATTGTCTGGGCTTTTGAGTTTATTTTTATCTTAAAGACCATTTTTTCAATACAATTCTTACAGGTTGACCGCTTCTTAGATGCTAGGTGGCTTAGCTGCTGCGTGACCTGGTGACGTTCAGGCTGCTTGGCAATGTCGTTGTTGCTGGCCGGAGTTTGGTTAGAATAAAGCATTTGGCTTCATTGCTGTTTGACGAAGAAAAGAGTTGTGGTTTCCTTGGCCGTTCGATCTAGAAGAGATCTGTTACTCTGCTTGCCATCCAATATAGAAGAGGGCTGTTACTGTACGGGCCATCCGATATAAAAGAGGGCTTCGCCCACAAGCTCAAAGTTTTTAGTACTTTAATCTTTCTATGGGTTTCTCATACTAACTTTAAGAATCTTTGCTTGTTGCTAAGGGTATCTCTTTTTATTGCACATTCGTATGATTTTTAGTCATACAATTGGTTGCCAACCGGCTCTCAATTTCTGATTTTTTCCTTTGTAATCATTATTTTGGTTTTAAATCTAAAAGAGGTCAATTTGAAGTTCATTAGTAGTTAATCTCTACCGTTATCATTTCGGTTTCCTGTTGTTCGGATTCCGTCAAAGCTTTTATTTTCAATTTCTGCACTGATTTAGTATGATTGGCTAACATAAATTTGATTAAACATCCTTCTACTCGGTATTGTTTCGAAGTCGGCCTTATCAATTTTTATTTTTTACTTTATCCTCCTACTGCTTTGCTACAATTTAAAATTCTATTATACCCATTTTATGATATATCTACAGTTTTCTGTGAAGTCGTAAGTCGTTGTCAGTCTCATCGCTTATTCGAAGCTTGCTGCCTACTCGCATCTTCTTTTAATATCCTATTCAACTTGTAATGCTTTCTTTCGCCGATCCATTTGGCTTACTCTACCTATTTGTCTCTTGCATTTGTTTGTTCATTATTTTATTATCATTATTTTTATTTATATTTTTTTCTGAAAAAATTATTGGTGATGAACTCGGTTTATTACAGTAAAATACAAAGCTTTTTTCTACCTTGGGCTTTTACAAATGTTATAATAGCGCAATTTCGAAAATCTTAACAAGGAGAGTATTTCACCTTCAAGTCACCGATTTTGCTCAAATTTGGGAAATTTTTTCTGGATGCAGAAACATGAAAGTAGTATATAAATAGGTATAGCGAGACGTAAACAAATGACGTCACTCGCTATACCTATCTATGTTTACATAAACAACCCATTAAGATAACGATGTTTACATAACAAATAAGATAAGATAACACTTTGATTACATAAACAATCAAATAAGATAAGATAACACTTTGATTACATAAACAATCAATTAAGATAATGTCTTATTTATTTAAACAAATAATTAAGATACGATAATGACTTATTTATTCAAACGAACAATTGAGATAAGATAATGACTTATTTAAATAAACATTTTGAGTAAATTTGTATTTACACACACACACACACACACACACACACACAATGGATACATTCAAGGTAAAAATAGAGGTTTCTACGTTTTTTTATTGGTGGTCCTGAAAAGGACCGATTATGGTAAGTATATTGTTTATATTTTTTTATATCCCTGAGTTTTTGGGAATGAATATGTATTCATTGAATATTTAGTGTGAAATTGTATTTTTTTAGATTTTTTATCTTGGAGCAGAGGTTTTCTGTCCCCCTTGGTTCCATCTGGATCCAAGTAAGATGGTTGTTTTAGTGTTCCTTTTACCTGACCCATTGTTCATCTCTGGCGTACTCTATGAATAATGAAATGGAAATAAAAGTCTTTACACAGTGTAAGTGTATTTATACTAAATATGTTATGATTGAAAATGGAAAAAGTGGAGAGGATAAATTTAAAAATTTTTGTTATGTATTTTGTAAATTTATTAATGTATAATTTCTTGTAATACAAATATAATTAAATAATAATCGAATATTTTAATTATTTATTGTTTAAGTATTCATTATATTTTTTTAATAATACAGGTTCAATAACGGATTTCATTTTTTCAATTCTGATTCCAAATCTCTCTCTGTCACGACCTATTTGTTCCAACTCACCACGATGCGCACTTTGACTTGCATAAGTCCATACATGCATAACTTTAATAGCTGGTTTACCTTCTTTAAAATGTACACGCTTTATTTTTTATCATATTTACGTCACAATTTACATTAAGGTTCATACATTAAAGCATACGAGTCGTTGTAGATGTGTGGTAAAGTATACACATTAATTTCTAAAATTACAATATCCAATGTAGATTTATCTAAATCTTTATTATCAAGCATTTTTGTTAAAACAAATATTGTTACCTCGTGAATTTTTACTGTATAATATCGATTAAAACTAGCAAATGTTTTCAATGTAAATGACTTTATATCTTCCTCACCATCTTTCTTGAACTGCTCCTTAAGGTATTCTTGGATGTAGTCGATAATCCTATTGACTTTTCCAGCATGACGTTCCAATTGCACTAGATGCTTATCTATACAAGGCACTGCGAGCTTGAGACCATCAAATGACACTTTTTGCAAACAGGTTGAAGGCGTTTGGTACATAGATTTCCTTTTTTTGTTAGGTGATTCACTTTGCTCTTCCTCATCTACTGGTTGAATATGTACTGGTGGTTGGAATACTGCTCTCTCCTCGAGCACTATGGTTTTTGTATGGTATGATGTCGTAAATGAAAAATCGTGGTTCTCTAAATAAAGTTTTGATGGATTTCCGTACTCAGTTTTGAATATGTAGTTTTCTTGAAAGTAAGCGTTTATCAAGTCAAAATGATTTTTCAATAGCCTCCAGGCATTGATATCAAAATTAACCCATTTGGATGAAGAATTCGTCGATATTTTTACACAAGGTTTGTAATAACCACCGTCGTATTGTAAACCAACAGCTACACGTTCGGTCTGCGACTTGTTGAGAGAATACGTTGTCGACAAGAGCATGCTATCTAGAAGAAACATACCGTACTCTTTAAAACGGTCATTGTCACGGCAATTTTCACTCGTTGATTGTACCATATTTGATTATTATGGATAACTTGAGAGAGAAATAAAACTGTCGACTTACGTTTAACCGAGTCTTACTTGAACTGTGTCTGAACTGAAACTGATCTGACTTGAGGTCTCGCTTGTGCTTTATATCCCTAATCCCTACCAAGTTCAAGAGCATGTAGGGGGAAAGTATGTATCGTTTGATATGCTTTTTCTAAGAATATCATGTTTATGTTAAAAGATAATATATAAAAGGTTCAACAGTTGGATACTGTTTTCTTAGAATAAAATATTATGGTTCCTTGAAAATCAAGTTATAGCGGTTATATTTCATCATTTTCTGTTGAGATACGTATTTAATCACATCCTGTCCAAAATAAAATATTCTGATATCGCGTAATATTATATTCCTTTGATATGCCGTATGTGTCGTCTACATCTTTTGTTGTGATATTTAGTTCAGTTATATTGTTATTTCGCAACATCCTGTCAAGAATAAAAGATTCAAATGTCACATCTTATTCCGTAGTATGTAATATTATACTTCGTTGATAAAATATAACGAGCACATTATATCATTTCCTGTTAAGTCGTATTTTGTCATAACTTGACAAAAATATTGGTTCCCTTTGTCCGTTCAATAGAGATTTATATTTCATCATAAATTGATAATCAAAAGATTCCATTCCCAACTTTGATTGCGTAATACATGATATATTTCAAGAATATGTACCGTATATCAGATATATTTTATTATTTCCTTTTGTTATTAGAATATTAAATTTCTGCATTAAATCAGTTTAAATAAATGAAATTATATTATAAAAAAGATAATATAACGGAATTTCATAGAATAAATATATATTTTCTCTGTCAAATGATAAGTTAAATAATTTTAAATAATAATACTAATGTGGAAGGGATAAGGTGTAGGTGAATAAATATTACGAAAAAAATGTAAATTTGATTAACATTTATTGAATATAAATTTCATGTTACGATAATAGATTTAATATTATATTCTCGAAGTACATGTTTGATTACAAAAGCCAAAACCTAATGAACGTTCGTTACCAAAAGCTTTTACAAATTTTTTACGCTTAATTTTATTCTTTATTAGTTTATTATAAAATTTTATAACTAAATTATCGTTCTTTTTGTAATCTCTTGAAAACTTTCTGCAAAACGTACGTAAATTATGAAAATGAGACATATGGTATAATAACATAATACAATATTGACCGCAAACTTGCGAATCGTAGCTTTGCTATCGTTGTTTATTCCATTCGTATCGCGCACAATTTCTTTTGAGTCCATCGAGATGATATGATGAGAACAGTGGCAATCCGTAGCTGTCAAAGTAGGTTCCGTAGCCATTTTTATTTATGTATATAGCAATCCAATGAGATCCAGCTTTTGTATGGTCATTAACGTTTGCAACTATAGCTGCTGGAAGTTCGAGAATGTTTGGAATCTGATCTGCTGCATATACTCCTACAGTTCTAGCGTTGACTGCAGCAAGTGCTATGATTATTTGACGAGTATTCATTGTTCGTCGTCATCATCATCATCATCATCTTCATCTGCTTCTAAATTGATATCTTTCGATGCCTTGATGGAGTCTGTTGGTGATGCTGGACAATCAACTTCATCCACACCTCTGTCAGCAACTGCGCGAGCTTACCTTCGTGCTCTTACACGCTCAAGAAGTGCGTCGCTTAACCTCAATGGGTTGTCGTTGATGTTGTTGGATGTGATACACAACGATAGTTTCGTATGTAACCACTTCCTCAGCATATATGCCTGATTGAGGGCACATACAACTCTTTTATACTTATCTTTTGTACTATAAGTGACGCATGAAAATCCATCCTTATGATATCTTGTAAAAAGTTCATTGAATGATGGTGAGTATATTTCTAGATTGATGTTTTTTCGCGACATGGTTGCTTCTAGATACGTTGCTTTTTCGTAACCTCTAGTATAGATTTTTGCAGCTACTTTTGAAATGTTGTATAAATTGAGTAACAGTTGACCGATGGAAATGTCGCTTTCCATCCACTGAATACCATGATGATGATTTATCACAAATTCGTTGTTCCGTTTTACTCCTGATGGCAATTCAGAGAAATCATGTGGTAATTTTACTATCCAATGGGAAAAAACTCTAGTTTTCAAACTAAGTACTGCCACTTCCTTTGGAAAAAATTTATTGTCCCGGTCTTTTAGACCTTGAATATCAATGACGAAATCCATGGCTTTACTTTTGACCACTTTCACTGTTCAGAATGAGACTCCAGAAAGAGACTGATGATCAACGCAGTTCATCAATGACTTTTTATACTAATCACCCCAATCTGTGATTCTACTCCCACTCCCTTAGCTTAAGTATCAAAATCCGTTATAATATTACGACTTGAATCTATTTCCAGGACGTTATCGTATTCTGCGTAAATGATGCAATTTATTGTTTGTTCCAAGGCTTGATAAAATTTCACTTCTACTCTTACACTACCACGTTAGATAAGATTCCAGTGTAAAGTAGAATTTACAGAAAGATCGGGTGTCAGATCAAATGCAAACAAACAAAAACCTCTAGAATAATCTATTCGACTGAGACAAAGGGACTCATTAGAAAAATGTATACCAGTCCCTAAAAATAAAGTGTGATAAGCTTCAACAAACTGTGGATTATCGCCTGTAAATTTTGGTTGTAACGGTTTAGTTGGTACTTGTACTCCGTCATTGTAGAGCGAAAGATAATTAATGGAAAAATGTTGAAAGTTGAATGGATTGAATTGTCTATTTCCATTAACCGCTCTGTTATCAACGAATCCTGTTATAATTCTTTTTGGTAGCTACCCTAAAATTATGTTATCCAAAGTATCACCATGTATACCTGTGTGCATGGTAAATGATTTTACTTCAACTCGTGTAATAGGATATTTTGCGGTTGCTTTTGTTAAAGCATTCGCATGGGCGAGTAATATTCCTGGGCTAATTTTTACACGACGTATCATCAAAGAGGCTTCTTTTATACTAATACTAAAAGTATCATTTTCGGAAGCATCCATAAGACAAAATGCATCTTTACTTCAAACAAGTCGTACTCTTAGTTCAACAACATTTAATAAAAATTTATTTTGATTGAAAACGTCACAATGTAAATGATCTATTAAATCTACTGTTTTTGAATTTTCCGTATAATATGATCGGTTTAATAGTCCATGATTAGCTTCACCAGCAGCGCGCCCCACGTTTAGTAAAGCTTCCATTTTTCCAACAGTATCGAGATACCACAGAGACGTTGTTAGATGTGAATTCATTGCAGAGTTTGAGTAATTTAATAATGTTTCGATATAGGCTCTGTATGTGTAAGCATTGTTTGGTGGTGAGACGAGTTTTTGATTGAAGAATATATCAATTTGATTAAACAGTGAATGAAGAAAATTATTAACAGGTCCTACTTTACTATTCTCAGCGGGAATATTCGGTATAATTTATACACGCACATTTAGCATAGTGTATGCTAGATCGATATAATCTTCACCTCCAGGTATTACAAATTCAAGTGGTCCATCATCGGTAAGCGATGACACTGGTTTATACTAAATAAATTGTGAAGATTCTAAAGATGTTTGAGTTGGTGGAAGCGTAAATAAGTCTAATTCTGATTTCATGCATTCGCATGAGTTTGCATGTAAGAACGCCATCTTGTTTTTCTAGTTAGGTCCAAAAATATCTGTCACACTGCGTAAAGCTTGTTTTTTCTTTTTGCTAACTCTTTTAAGTTTTCGAATACCACCTTTTTTCTTTTTTATAACATTTTGTTTTCTTTTGACTTTAGTACGAGCTGTTGAGCGTCTTTTGGGAGACTGACGCTTCCGCTTGGCAACACGACGTTTATATCCAGAACCTTCCATCATTTCAGAGATTTTATTAACTGCTTTCCTCTTGAGATTTCGACCCGATTCATGCATTCTCGTATTTACAGACTGTTTGAAATTTGTACCATTGTTGGTAACATCGTCTAGTACGTACATACCTGCGCGAACAGCTTCTTTACCGACTGCTTTTGCTCCAGTGGTAAGATAAGGTAAAACTCTTCGAAAAAGACCTCCTAGAAAACTTCCTATACTATGTCCACGTTGGTAATGTGAACCGTTGAATACTCAATGGATTTCGCCTCCGCCAATCTGCTCGGAATAATAGGTTGTGTAATGAGACATATTTTAAATTAGTGATTACGTTTAAAGTGAAGCGTAACCGTCAACGTCCCGTATTCAAATGGTATACGATGACCGTGTTGAACCCTTATATCTAAAATGATATTCTTGAAAGTGTTATTAAATAAAGGGATGTTATTTATAGGTGAAAACTGTTTCACTATGTTAGATCCAAATGTATACTTTGTATCATTAAATGTGACTATACGTAACAGTGAAGCTTGAGTATCTCCCACTGTGTAAGGCATGCATATATCTGTGTAAATGTAGAATTGATTGGGTATTGCTCTTGCCAAACATACCGGTCTATCACCGATAAACGCTACTCCCTTTGTGCTGTCCTTATTTTTCTTTGCTTTCAAAGTAATAATAGCGTTTTTGCTATAAAATTCTTTTTCGAATCCGAAAACATTTCTAAGCTTTTCATTCATTTTAATATAATGTGTTTCTTTACACTCACATACTCGCTGTATCACGTAAAATCCTTTTCTTTTCTTCGAGACATCAAATACTATATGCTTATTAATATCGCCAGCATGGTTATTGATTGCTCGGGCCAATTCACCAATACTTTCATATACAATGAACATTCAAATTGTTTTATGTTTCCCACATTAATAATATTTTGAGGAAGTTCTTCACTATCTATATAGAAGACAAACTTTGCTTCAGATTCTTGAATGTGTAAAATAGTACTGGGTATATGAATTTCAGTTAATCCAACACTCTAATCACTATGTAATCGTATCTCATGCGATAAGTGTGCAATAAAGCAAGATGTTGTGTTATGTGGAAAGTATTTCATACTACTGTTACTGGGAAGAATCAAGTAAAAAGCATCCTCATCCATTTTTAAAGGCTAGTTAATTCACTCGCGTTTATCCAAGAATTGAATTTTTCAGGATACCCATACCATTTTACGAGTACTTTTCTGTTTCATCTAAACGTTTTTTTCCAACTTTAACCAACTCTCTGGGATAGAAAAATCCATCAATTTTTTCCCCATTCAAATCTGACAACTCGTACGCGTAAAGCTGTTGCCGTCTGGATATACGAGAAATTTTAAAAATTTCTTCACTGTGATTTTTTTCGTATCCTTTCTTGAAGGTACCTTTTGTACGATTGATGCGAACATAGCAACCCACCGAGTATATAGGCGCGTGAGATGGTTTTCTTTGACTAAGAGCTCTTTTCTCTAAATTCATTCTTGCTTTAGAAGCGTTATAAATTGTCACTTCTGCTGGTATCATTCTAATTCCACTGTGTAAAGTATGATTGTATGCTTTCACTATGTTTTGTATGACATCTATGTATCTATGAGTATTTTTATGCGTAAAATATCGAAACATACGTTCTTTGAGTGTGCGATTTAAACGCTCTACTACAGCTGCCTTGACATCAGGGTTTCGTACTGTACGAAATTTTATATCTCGTTTTTTTAAATAATCTTGAAAGTATGCTCCTGTGAATTCTTTTCCCTTGTCCGATTGAACGGAGATAGGAACTCGAGCGTTTGACCTCTTGAGAATTTTGTCAAAAGCGTCGGCAACACTGGTTGCACTTTTATCGCGAAGAATTTTTACCCAAGTGTACTTGCTAAGCCCATTTATAACAACAAGTAAGTAACAATATCCGCCGTTATATTCTTTGGAAGATTGCATATCGCATAAATCTATTTCCCAACAATCATCAATATTTGTTACATTATATCTTAATCTTGGGAATTTTCGACGAACAGGTTCGTGCAACGTATAAACGTCTTGATTACTCAACTATTCATAAATTTTAGTCTTTTCGCGTTTCTTTCGCGCAACATTTACACGAATTAAATTACGCGCACCAGAATAGCCGGCCTCGTGTGAAGTATCATAATATATGTTTTTTAAAGACATTTTTTAGAAGCTAAAACTTTTCCACTTTTCCTTAGTTGAACCTTTTTTATTTTTATTTCTAGTAGTATTGTATTCATATTGAGACTGTTAATCTTTTTCCAAAGTCAGTTGAATTCTTCCGCTTGCGACTTCTATTATATGGTTTATTAGGTTCTAATAGTTTATAGGAATGTAATATATCTGTATTACCAATGAGCTTTGCTGATAAGGATAAAAATCTTGTAATTTGTGTTCTACCAGGAGGAGCAGGAACGGAATCTGTCTTTTTTCTTTGTACAATGTCGTTAACTAATTCTATAATATTCGAATTTCGAATAACACTGCCCTCTACTGTAACTTGTCCTGTATTATCCCATTTCATGAGGTTTCCTACAGCGTTTTTTTCCAATGGTTAAGTAACAGACGTGCACCCCTCTTATAACTCTTTGGAACATTTTCGAGAATAATTTCATCCGTGAGTGGCGTTGCTAGCGTTGCTTCCGTCTCTTCGGCTTCATGTTCCGTATCATTTGCGTTTTCGTGGCGTTCTACATTTTTGAAATGAAGATATTTTTGGAGGATTTGCATGTATTTTTGATACTTTTCGCGTTCATCTGTAATACTTTTGGAAAAAAGGATATCGTGCAACTCGGCATCTAAACGTGACAAGTTATCACCCTTGGTTTGGACAGTGTGTTTCAGTATTCATCTTCGGGTATTATGACCATTTTGCGCGTGTGCTCACGTTTAGAAGTTAATTTAACCAAATATTTTTGATACCAAGGCACCCACGATTGGTGTCAATAGCAACGGTAAAAAACTTCCTCCGTTTTGAATGATGACACATTTTTTCTGATGCCAATTAGTACTAGTCTTACAATTGTTGCTCTTCCTAGCTTTTATCGTTACTAGTTTTCGCAACACGTGCTTGTATTTTTTTAGTCGTTCTTTTTGTGAATTTTTTAATTTTACAGTACCGTGTAAGACGTTCAGGGCACATTCACATATACACTTGATTAAATTTTTATCAGACGTTCGAAGTAAGGCCACTCGTTGATGATTGACAAAGTGCGTTTAAAATTGCGATACACTTTTTACTGAAGTTTGGCGGTAAACAGCTACATTAACCTCCGATCCGATTAACTTTCTTCTTCCCACGTTTCTTCAATGTTACCGCAGCTATAACTATATCAGTACTGATGGTGATTCCTACAGAGTTTCTTTTTTATATTTGTGATCTTAGCGAAATTTCGCATGATACTTCAGTTAATATGCGTATTGTGTTTTATCGTCCGGAAATATGCATGTGCGAAATCGGTATTCTTCCTTTGTACTCTGTTTCAAGTCCAAGAAAAGATAACCGTGTGGCACATGTGTGCTATCTAAATAGGCTTCTTGCAAAATTTTCGGATCCTCAGGGTAAACTTGTCGTGCAAGATATTGAATTTGAGCTCGATCTCGTGGATTTTTAAAAGTAACGATATAATTAGCATTTAATGAAATATCTCTTTCACCAGTACCTTTGTGAAAAAGATTTTGAGTGATGAAAATAATGCTAATATTTTTATGATGACTACCTTTTGTAAACAAATCCAGAATAATATTGTTGGAAGATTCGCGCATCAAGTCATCTATTATTATTAATTTTTTCTTTTCATTGTCATTACACTAGTCCGAGGGTTGGGGCAATCCTTCGCGAAATTCTATAGGTTGGTGAGATGGTGTTTTTAATTCGTTTTGGTATGTTTCTTGCCACTCTGCGTAATAAAATAAAATCCTATCAAATGCTACATCGCAAACATTAGATAGGTTCGCGAGAAATCATTTAACGAATACTGTTCTACCACAACCCGTAGGTCCACTGACGATACCTGTAAATGGATGTTTGAACCGTGTATCCATCTTGCAAGTTTCGTTAATACTGTCTGTTTCACACCTAAGGTTGATATATTTAACGCGAGCGGTCGGCGGTGGCGGCGCGGTCGAGACACGCGCAAATATTAGCTAATTTAGCGCGCGCGCGTCCCGTAATTAGCTTATTCCAGCGGTCGAGACACGCGCGAATATTAGCTATTTTTTGCACGTGTCTCGTAATTAGCTTATCAATATGTACCAAGACAAGAGCTATATTATGAGTTAATTTCACGTACCAAGCATAAATAAGACGTATTCGGTCAATTTGTACTTTTCTGTATAAGAGGTTAATGTTACGTTTTTAAGCAATAGTTGTAGAAATAGGAATAGGGGATTAAATCAAGATAAAACCATTTTTCAATTCAATTTATTTTATTAAATTTTTTTATAACCAAAAAGTAACGAAAATTTTTCAGATATATAACGACGTTTTTTTAATACAACACAGCAAGTTTTTGTTTCTTTTCTTGTTACAACTTTATACGTTTTAGTTCGCCTAATTGCGCTGAATCGAGGTTTAATTTTTTCACAAGGTAGATTCATACGAACATACTCATCATAGTCACTCTCATCATCATCATCATCAACATCATCATCATTATTTACGTTATCATTTAATTTAAACGCATCGTCAATCAAATTTTGTATACTTGTGAAATTAATTTTACGCCCGTTTGAGAAATTTAACTCGATTCCTTTGACTTTACAACATTCAACTCTTTCACTATTGGGTAAAATGACACGGTAAGTATAAAATTTTGGGCCTCCTGATATTAAACTTTCAATATAAGAGTTATCACCGTAACATCTAAGCTCATCCATCATATCACCGAGTTTTGTACCTATGAATGGACTATATTCGTTTGTATCTGCTTTACGAGATGTAAATATACAAGAATCGGTATCATAATAAAGTACTCGTGTATCTAATTTTTCTAAATGTTCATACAGCTTTAATCGAGCATGAGCCGTTGTATAAGCAGCGATAACAACACTTGTATGACCTGTTGGTACTACAGCTTCTTCTATGTACTGTCAGTTAACGTATAAAATTTGATTATTTACGGGTAAAATCTCAAAGACCTCTTTTTCTGGACATCTATTATAGTTTTGAGAGCTCCTCGCGTGACTTTACGATCTCTGTTTGTTTGAAATTACTTCTTTGACCAAACTTGCCCTAAAATGAATTCAAACATAATTTAGCTACTGCGCAGGTTGCAATTTAGGTCCAGCATTTTTTTAATTTTCTCTTCATTCAGCCGTATACCCTCATCTATTTCATATTGATTTATATACGCAATTTTTGTCTCTACATCCTTACACCACGCTGGCCATTTACTCGCTTCTTGTTTGATTTTTAAAAATGTATTAACGAATTCTGCAAAAAGTCCTCCAGTACCCGAACTTTGATCGTAACGTGTCATTTTGTAATGCCAAATTGTAAAAATTTCCGTGATTTTGGACCCAAGTTGAACAGCTTTTCGTAATTCATCGACTACCCATGTTCCACTGAATTCTCTGTCTTTTATATTTTCATGCTTGCAATCGCGTTGACGTTTTTCTTCGCAACAAGAACGACAAAGTGCAAAAAGCAAACGACCGTGCATTTTCACCGGTAATAAAGGTAAGTACAAATCTCGGGGGGCAGGACTTTACATTTGACCAAACCTTCAACACCTGATAAATTATTATTATCACCATTTGTAAGTTCGTCGCATTCTTGACCAACCAAGATGCGAGGGTGGCCAATAGGAAATTGACCTCTTTTACAAACATAAGGATAAAGAGAACATATATCTGTATACTTAATCTTCTTATCGTTGGTAATATTATATTGCGTAACTATATTTTCTGTCCTACCACCGAAAAAAGCATCACGAGGGCTTAAACTAATTTGATTAATTAATAGATGATTGGTTACATATTGCTTTATTTCAAAATTTTCAGCCTTGATTTTTTCGAAATCGCATTCCCACATTTCACGTATATCGTATCCGTGAGACTTCATTTTTTCAATTTTTTGACGGGTACATCGTAAACCTCGTTAAAAGATTGTCCATAAGCCATTAATTTGTCACAATTTTTAGTAAAGCATTTAGGGCAACCATGCGTATAACAACCTTGGAATTCAAATACAACACTTTTAGTTTCTGATGTTAGAGGCTCACATGGTGGTAAGAAACCATCTACGATGAATCTTTCAGGTAGTACAAATTCTCGCGCCCTTCCAGCATGAAAGATGGATTTTCCAAGATCTCGTTCGCATTGAACCAATCATTGTAAGGCTTTTTGCGAATGTCTATCTGCCAAACGATATCCAGCTGTAGGAATTATACCTATTGTATTTTCACGTAAAAACTTTTTCCTAAAAATCACAGAACATGTTGAGGCTATAGTAGTGGCTTCTGTAAACGGGCATGTATCTCCACATTCGATAAATATTTTACAAAATGCTGTACAAGCGAGCCTTAAAATTTCAACATCCATTCTGCAATATTCTACTATTTCACGTTGAAAATCAAATTCATATGTATCTCGATTTTCGTTGTACCATTTAATAAAACTTTCTCGCTCGTTAGTTGACATGGAATCCGGTGAGTAATACCCTGCATCCGGTAAGGGACCAATATAATTTTGATTGTCTAAAGTATTGAACGAGTGCGGAATATAACCTTTTTTACTACAAGGTGGTAGTGCAATAGTTTCTGGAAGAGCGCTTAATTTCATTTGGAAATAATTCAAGCTGTCTATAAATTTTGTACGTCTGCACTGTAACATTATAATATTTTGTCCGTTTAATATTATTGTTGGAATTTATCTTGTTTTCTCCACAATTTCTTTGAGAATAAATTGACCATCAAACCCCTTTGAATTATGTGCTATACAAATGATTTGTTCAAATTGAGATTTTTCACGTATCGTCAAATTCAGTAAAGCTTTGACTAGATCATCACGGAATACGTATTCACGAATACCACATGTCGTACAAAGGTTATCGATACTCTGTAATACTATACAATCGTCGCAAGCTTGTTGTACGACACAGAGATTTGGTATGTGCACTTTAATAGTAGGATGATCGAGATACGGGGAATCTTGACGCGTTTCAAAATCATAAAAAATGAATAAATTTTTTTCTTTTACTGTTGCACAGGCATTAGATGAAGAATTTTGCTTCGATCATATAGGTTGAATGTAGCATCATTTGTTAATATTATGATTTTTATGACATGCATTGCACCAATTTGTTCCACATTTGTGCTTAGGTCCATATGCATTATAACGTTTGTTACACTTATTACAAATTTTCAAAACCTCACAAACATTTTTGTTATTTTTCTTGTATGTGCCATTCTTTTTATGATCCTGTCGTTTACACGTGCTAATAAAATAATGTATTCATAAATATCACGGATCGCCATTTCTAACCAAACGATAGGATTTATGTTTTCTGGGAGTGCATTTATTTTTAGTTTAATTGGCTACCATTTATTTCATATCTAACAACGTGGCGTTCAAAATCTTCAAATATGGTGAATCTTTCTTCAGGGGGTCTTATAGTATAAATATCATCATCATTTGCTTCTTCAACTTCTCGTTCCGCTTCTTCTTCGACTTCTTCTATATTCATGGCTGGCAGAATTTCTCCATTATTTTCGTTACCCTTATGTTCATTACCTCTATCACCATCGCCCCCACCACCTACTTGTATAGGCTGAGATTCTTGTAAATATGATGATAAATCACCATCATAGTCCATGCTTTCAGGATCATTCGATTCCCCATTGTTTTCAATATCGTTGATGCTAGACCCATCATCAACTGGTACCATTTGAGACTTTTGTGATGATAAATCACCATCATATTCTAAGGTTTCAGTATCACTTGTATACATGGACGATAACGATGATGAGGAATCAGGATATACAGAGGTTGAAGAATCATAAGAATACTCATTAGCTGTAAAAAATTAAAAAATTTTTTATTTTTATTTAATATATACAAAAATATACTATTTACAAAACTTATAATATTTATTCTTCCGGATGACCAGAAAAGCTTTCTGATATTCGTATTAAGAGTCAGCTGTATACCGACACAGTTACCTGTTTTACCGAATTTATTTAAAATTTATTTTTTATAAAAACTAATAGCTTCAGGCAGAAATAAAGAGATGGTTTCGATTCGTGTAATAGAAAGCAATATTTTCTCTAATAAGAATAATTTAATTCCACCGCTTTATTTTCAAGAAAAGTTGGAATAACTTGAAAATCCCATTATTTGACACTAATTTCTAATTTTTTAAGTTATTCCAACTTTTCTTAAAAACGAAGCAATAAAATTAATTCATACTAATCAAAGAAAATATTACATTTAATTAAACACATCGAAACCATCTCTTTATTTTTGCCTCTTGTTGCTAATTTTGGGAAAAAAGTCAATTTTTTAATTAGAAAAGGACAGAGATACAGCGGACTCATAATAAGTCACACAAATCATTTTCTGTACAAAGCACAGAATTAGGATCTAAAGCTAAATCATATAGCCATCTTAATTCTTGAGCTCGTTTAATGTACATGATTCGCTGTACTTCTACGTTCAAGAAACTTGGAAGCCTATCAAAGAGTTCGCTGCTCTTCCAGATAACTTTTGAAATAATAAATATATAAATTTTCAAACTATTTTATTATATATGATCATAAAAAATATGATATACTTACGCTCATTAATTTGTTGATCCCGGTGATCATTTTGATTGAACTGATGCCACGCCATTCGTGTACGATCCACCTGGTGGTAAAACTGCTCATTACGTGGTTGTCCTCTCCAAAATGCATTGTACAATATATCTCTTCTTAGTTGCCAGTATTCAATGTCATTAGGATTCTCACTATTTCGAGCATGAGTGGAAATTGTATCTTCGATACGCCACCACATAGAATTTCTAGTTATAACGAAATTTCGCAAATATTCATCGTATTCACGCTCTCTTCTAAGATGGGCATCTTGTTCTTCTCTGGCCACTTCTTCAATATCATCATTTTCTTCTTCTTCTTCTTCTTCTTGGGTCTCAACATTTCTAGCGTTGATAGCATCGCGCAACTGATAATCAGCTGATGCTACTTCGTTAATAACATCAGTGCCATCTTCTCTTATGGCATCAAGAATTTCTTGTGGGATATCATTTGAATCCTCATCATTATTTTCTTGAACGAATTGTTCTCCGTTTTCTTGAGGATCAATATTTCCACCATCATTTGTTTCATTATTTTGGATTGTATCGGTTTGATCATCCTCATCGTCAGTTATATCCGACACATAGGGTGATGTTACGTTTGACGGTGTAACATAATACGCTCCAGAAGAGCTCCCAGCCTCTGAAAGATCTGGCGATATTCGTACTGGTGAAACATCCGAATCGCTGTCCGTATCGCGTAAAAGAAGCGCCAAAGCTATATAAAATCATAATTAAATTTTAAATTAGTACAAAATTTTGACTATCATATTCAAAAAAATTCTTATTGAGGTAGATGGCGAATATTAACAAATATAATATGTAATAATATTTATTAATATATTAATAATTCGAAATGTGTTATATTTTTTGATTATGTATTATTATCCATTTAAATATAATTCTGTATTGCCTTATTGAGAAGAAATAAAATTTGTTCTTATACAAATTTGTTATGAAAAAATAATTTTGAATATATTACAGAAATCATTTATTACAAGTCTTATTCGATATCCATATCAAATACTATATTATTACCAATATCGACTAAAAAACAAAAATTATAATTAAAGTACTCGCCATATAATCATGCTTATCTTATGAGACATACATAAACTATAATTTCTAAAAATCATGAATTTAGTAAAAACAATAAATTTTACATTGATATTCGTTTCTCTGGTACTCAAATAATATATGTACAAAAATTCACTATGATGTCTTTATTATTTCATTAGATATTCGTTTATGTATTGATTTATCGTTCCGCTAATCCTACCGATGTGATTTTTGAAACATATATTCAATGCATCATTAAAAATCCGATGGTGTTATGAAAATTAATTTATATTGATAATTAATAGATTTAAAAAAAAATGTTATTTTGAGATTAGTCATCATACACAACACATAGTACCTACAACTCTGCTTATTTTTTAATGAGTCATACATAAATTACAGTTTTTAAAAATCGTGAATTTTGGAAAAACAAGAAATTTTACAATATTGTTCCAATCCTTGCTAACCAATTAATATATGTACCAAAATTATCCACAATATCTTTATTAGATCGATGGATAATGGATCATGTATCGATTTTTAATCTATTGATCCTAGAGAGATGATTTTTTATACATATATTATTTGGCCAGCAGGGTATCAAATGGTGTTGTAAAATTTCTTGTTTCTCTAAAATTCACGATTTTTAAAATTTGTAATTTATGTATGACTCATTAGATAAAATAAGCAGAGATATATGCTCCATGTGTTGCGTACAATGACTCATTCCGAAATTACAATTTTTAAAATCTATCAATTATCAATAAAAATTAATTTTCATAATGCCATTCGGATTTTAATATTTCAATAAGTATATGTTCCAAAAATCACCTCACCACGATCAATATAACAAGAATCGATATATAATCGATTAACTATCGATCCAAGAATAATATCAGGGTGATTTTTGGTACCAATATTATTTTAATAGTAAGGAATCGAATGAAATCGTGAAATTTCATACTTTATCAAAATTTGCGATTTTTGAAAATTGTAATTTGTGTATGACTCATTAGATAAAATAAGTAGCTCTGTATGCTCTATTCTCTTAATGATACCTACAGGCGCATAGTAACATTAAATTATTTTTATGAACCAATTTTATTATAAAATAAATTTTTACAAACTAAATGTATAAATTTCAATTTATTTATTTATTATAAAAAATAAATATTTGACATTTCTAAAAAATTTTATTTGAAAATGTTTTAGTTCTTAAATTTTGTCTATATCCTGAAATAATAAGTGGTCAAAATCGTGAAGAAGCTTTTGTATTTACTTAAGCAAAAGACGTAAGAGTATAAGAAAGTGGATTTTTATCATGCTGTATGGTTCTGAGAATCTTATAGATTATTTTAATTCTGATTTCTGTTTTTATTCACGATTCGTAACAAAATGTTATGAGTATTAAATAAAAATTTGAAATAATTTTGAAATATATTAAAAGTTAATTTATAAAAATATGTACAGAAAGAAATTTCAAATAAACACCTTTTTTTGTTTATTAAAATATCAAATATTAATAAATATTAATATATAAAAATGAATTTACATAATTTTTAAATTAATCTTTTTTTCAGAAAAATTAATTATTAAAATTAATTATTAAAAAATTAGTTATTAAAAAATTAGTTATTAAAAAATTAGTCATTAAAAAATTAGTTATTAAAAATTAATAATTATTCAAAATAAAGACTTACCTTGTCTTTCTTCGAAGGAAATTATAATACAGGTAATACAGGTAATCGCTCCCATCCTCGTCGTTTTATAAATTCAACAGCTGCTTGATGAGCTGCATAACAACTATGGAATAAACTCCGATATAATTTGGCTATTTTCCGCGGTCCATATAAACTCAAAAGAAACCGTATTTCTCTTTTTAGTTCAAAGCACGATAATCTTTTAATGCGTTTTCGCCAACGAAAATTACATCGCTTTGATATAGAATGATACCGCTATTTCAGTTGACGCAATAAGCGAAAAACTATATCACGTAAATCCTTCTCTTCTTGATTCAACATCATTATTCGCATGATGACGACTAATGATAAATTATTGAAGGGTTTCTTTTTATACCCTCTTTTTAAATGAATTGTGGTGGGGAATAAAAATATTAATAATAAACTTTATAGTAATATTATTAATTTTAGCCCTACCTAAAAATTTAAATTTTTTCTAAGAAATCTGAATAATTTTTTAAGATATCTTTATCATGTAAAGAATATTTTCATAAATATCCTGTCAGAGTTTGTATTGTAAATTTTTCTCGTTGAAAAAGAAATATCTTCTTTCATAGGATCAAAAATATCTTTATCAAAAAATAATATTGGAGGGCGCATTATTTGTTATCAATCTTCTTCTTCTTCGTTAAAATTTATATTTCTTCTAAGAAATCTAATTATTTATAAAAAATGATTTTTATCATATGAAGAATATTTTTATAAATATCCTGTCGGTGTTTCAATTCAAAGTTTTGATTGTCGGAAAGGATATCTTCTTTCTCGGGTTCAAGACGTGAATAAAAATATCTTTATTAAATAAAGAATATTTTTATTCACCACCTATATTAAGAGGAGGTCACGTATCTCTGTCCTTTTCTAATCAAAAAATTGAGGTTTTTACACGAACTAACAACTTTAGCAAAAAATGAAGAGAAAGCCGCATCTCGTAATAAAAAGAGCAATATTTTCTTTGATAAGAAAGAATTAATTTTATTACTTCGTTTTCAAGAAAACCTTGAAAAACCAAATTGTCCACCCTAACCTCTATGATTTAAGTTTTTCAAGGTTTTCTTGAAAACGAAGCAATAAAATTAATTCTTTCTTATCAAAGAAAATATTGCTTTTTTTATTACGAGATGCGGATTTCTCTTCATTTTTTGCTAAAGTTGTTAGTTCGTGTAAAAAACTCAATTTTTTTATTAGAAAAGGACAGAGATACGTGACCTCCTCTTAAACCATTAATTCTTAGAAGATGGAATTTCGTTGGAGAAATATAAGATATTTTTTCAATTAATCTGTTGATGAAAAAATATCTTTTCGCTCTCTCCATCGTATGTCACCTAAAGAAAAAAAAGATCTACTTACAATAGATAAGAGTGTTCAAACATTATGTTGAATTTATAGCATCCTGTTTGTAACTATAAGATTTTTGAGAACAATCACCGATGCTCAATTTATTCAGTTGTTAGCCGGAGGGCCATCGAGTAAGATGACTCTAAGAATAAAATACAACGATCTGCTAATACGCGAGCAAGCTAACGCGGTGCAGTGTTTAAACCAAATCAATATTTTAAAGAGAGCAATAAAAAAATATAAAAACATTGTTAAAAATCAAAATAAATTAAAAATTAAAATTAATAAAATAGAAAACAAACTCATTGAAAGGGAAAATTTAATTGGTGAAGATGTTTCACCTCTTTTACGTAGAGGTGAAGAGTGTGTCATATGTCGCAATCAATTTTTCGTGGCCACTCGGCGCAACAAATGGTTAATTTGTGTACATTGCGAAAGATTCCGCTGCGTTGCATGCAGACATTCTTCATGTCCATGCATCGAGCTTATGAAATCTCCTGCCTCTCCGCCCATAGACGTAGTGAACTAAAAAGTTATAAAATAAAACTGATTTAATGAAAATACTTTTAGTATAAAATAGTGTTAGTATAATTTAATAGTGTCAATGTATAAGTGTATTTTTTTACTTTATTTAACGTATTTTAATAACGAACATCGCCAGCTATTCACCACAGGAAATAAAAAAGTAAGTGAAATTTTTTTTGTATTTTTCTAAACTTTCATATATATATATATAATATTAAGATACGATAATGACTTATTTATTTAAACAAACAATTAAGATACGATAATGACTTATTTATTTAAACAAAAAATTGAGATACGCTTATGACTTATTTATTTGAACAAACAATTATTATCCATATAAATGAATAAACATTCAATTTATCGGATTGTTAATATAAACAAAGCAATATAATAATGTAACGTCCTACTAGCTTATGGCTAGTAAGCCGCACTTGAATCGACTCTTCTGAGTCTTATTCTTGCCGTATTTCGGCCTTGTAATTGTAAAGCCGTTAACCAGACAAGTCGCTATGCCGTCTAGTGCGGGCTCGAGTGTGTCAGTGTATAATGTGTGTAATTATTTCTAGTGTTAATAAAGGATTATTTATGTTATAGGTGATGCCCGTTAATACTGAAGACCAAGTGACTCTATGCGGGGCTTTGCCTTTTAGGATGGGATCAGGTATTTCGTTGCTCGCCGCAACTCTTTATTGAAGTTACATTAAATCAATTATACAATGTAAAGTTAATAAGCGCACGAGCATAGAAGAATCATGTAGGTGATTCTTCTGTGCTTGGCGTCAAAAAGCAAAAGCAAGCTAAGTTGAGCTGAGGCGAGACAGAAGAGAGCCTTTCTCTCTGCTGGCCCGCTTTTATAGGCGCTGGACTCCAGTCCCCTCTTCGCTGATAGATTGGCACCGCCGGCGTTCGCATGCGTGGTCCTGCTTTCCTCTTGCGCGCTTAGCCAATATGATGCTTAAGCGCACTCTCAATGTATGATATACACACATCCATAATTTTGAGTGTGTGTGCGTTTCAGGGGCGTATATACTTTTCGCGCTTATGCTTATATTACTTTAAATTCTTTTGGCTTATATTACTTAAATACTTAATGAAGAAACTATATAAATATATTATTCATATATTATTTCTAAATTACGTTAATTATCGCGTGTAAATCTGTTGTATTTGCTAAATATAGCGATTAAAAGTCTACAGTATAACTGGGCGCTCACTTTGACCTTACTCCACAAGCCCCCTTTCCATCCAACATACCCCTACTATCCCTTTACCTACATAACAAATTTAAATAAAATAATAATTGAGTGTATATATATATATATATATATATATATACTTTCTTTATATTAACAATCCGATAAATTGAATGTTTATTTATTTATGTAAATAATAATTGTTAGTTTAAATAAATAAGTCATTATCGTATCTTAATTGTTTTTTTAAATAAATAAGTCAATATCGTATCTTAACGGGTTGTTTATGTAAACATCTTATGTAAACATAGACAGGTATAGCGGATGACGTCATTGTTTACGTCTCACTATACCTGTCTATATACTACTCATGAAGAAAGCCAATATTTTAGAGGCCAACGCTCAATATTTCCCTAGTTACAAGCCATCGAAGAAAATCATCAAAAAAGTTACTAGATTTTCAAACGCTTATAGTTCCTCAGAATTATTAGCTAGAAGCTTAAACCTTTTTTTAAATGAAAGCTGAGCTCAAATCCTTTCAAAATAGCACCTAAAGAATCTCAAAATATTATTTTTTTTTCAAAGTTAGAGCTTAATAAAGATTGGACCTGAATTTTCTGTTTGAAACATTAATTAATGATGAAAGCTGAAATTGCGTCCTATCTTTATTACGCTGTAACTTTAGAAAAAATAATATTTCGATACGCTATAACTACTATTTTGAAACGATTTTAGCTCAGTTTCCATTTAAAAAAAGGTTTAAGCTTCTAGTTAATAATTCTGAGAAACTATAAGCGTTTGAAAATCTAGTAACCTTTTTGGTGATTTTCTTCAATGGCATGTAACTAGGGAAATATTGAGCGTTGGCTTCTGAAATTTTGGCTTCTTTCATGTTTCTGCATCTGGAAGAAACATTCTCTTTGTAAGTTTAGAATAATAATAAACTTAAGAAAATTCTTTGAAGCCTTAATACAAGTTATATGCATTTCCACGGTTTTTCAAATGTTTACTTTGATATATTTAAAATCCTTAAAAAAATTTTGAAAATATAAAATTTTTTTAAGCTAAACATTTTATGAAGTTAGGATGTTACATGAATTCGTATGAGCATTGACATCTTTAATGACATTCTTTTGTTTTCACTGGCCTACGAATCGATGTCATTCGCGTCATATACGACCATGCTGAATGATATCTCGAGGATATTCAATCTTTAAATATTACTTTGAGAAGTATTGACAGATTAAGTATCGTCGAGATTTGAGCATGGATGTATGTAATGCCTAAATTTAGCATGATCTCTAGATATTCTACCAAATACGGCCTATTGTGACATATTAGTTATATATGTCCTTTGGCCATATTCAGGTGGAATATGAATCGAGGACAATGTTTGTCGCTTGAGCTGAAATTGCCGAGGGCGCGCGAAGCGCGCCCGAGGTAGATTTCTGCTCAAGCGGCAAACATTGTTCGAGATTCAGATTCCACCTGAATAAATGGCCAAAGGACATAGATGATTTTATGTCCGAAGTAGGCCGTATGAGGAAATATAACTTATTAGTTGAAAATATTAATCTTTTTTTGAATACTTTTAAAATTAAATTTTAGTTCTATTGATTTTTTCTTTTGTTTCTTAGATTGACATTTTGTAATGAGTATAGCTGCTGTCGAAGCGCGAGTCATTTTTTTTTCACTAACCTACGTTCAATATGATTGCTCTTTGACATATTGAACGAAACATAGTAGGATCGGTGATGCCATATTGATTTCTCCTGAGACATATTGAGACTCAATATGTCTCAGGAAGACATATAATTCTTGCAATAAGTCGAGGAGCGCGTCTGAGACATATGGGATGCCAATACAAATTTAGCATCCTCTTTACATACTGACACGAATACGGCCTACGAGGACATAAATATATATATATATATATATATTTATTGGACATTTCACACCAACTAAAAGAGCCAAAAAAAAAATCGCTGAAGCTCTGAGAATTTATTTTTTTTGTTATACAAAATATCTAAAAAAAACTTTCAAGGATCTAGATTACAAGGATCAAGAGCTACAGGACCTTGAAATTTGAAAATTTTTCAAAATTTTTGGAAAAGTCTTAACTTAATCATTTTTTTTTTCTAAAAACCCTGATGTTTTAGAGAAAAATTCATAGGAACACTTTTTGTTGTAAATGAAGAGGAGAGTTAGCATGATTTCTTATAGACTTGAATTTTGCAGTTTTCTGATTGGTTCTTGTATGTATAATATGGTAATTAAATTTATTTATTGTTCGTCAGTGCACAAATTGGCTTTCGAGAGCTTATTTTTTTCTATTTTTTACTAACATCTAAATAAATTTTGGATCGTCTAAGTCAGAGCCACCAATAAGGAGTTACGTCAGTTTGAAATATACATTTTTATGTATTATTTATTTTTCTTATTAAAAATAGCCTGTCGCAAGATAGGAATCTGATTTTAATACTTAATAACTATTAAAATAAGTTTAAAATCATATATTAGAATGTTATTTATTAATTAGAAGCTTAATTACAACTACTTTTGAAGGCAAATAAGACTTTGAGTTATCGCAGCCTGAAATAATTATTATTCTATAAAAATTTACTTATTTTGAAGAGCAGTTTTATCAATAAAAAAAACATTTTAAAAACACGCTCTTACAATGGAGAAAATACACTAAAAAGTATTAAATAAATTAATTTACTTCCTTAAAATTACTTTTATGCAGTTCATTGCAATAATTAAGAGAAAATTTTACAGCAAAAATTTAAAGAGAAAAGTGTGAGTGCTAATTTTGGTAAATGCAATTTCATTAAAATTTTCTCTTGATTATTGCAATGAACTGTATAAAAGTAATTTTAAGGAAGTAAATTAATTAATTTAATATTTTTTAGTATATTTTCTCCATTGTTAAAGCGTATTTTTAAAATGTTTCTTTTAAATTTTTTATTTTCTACCTTTTAGTTGGAAATGAATTTTCTATGAGTAATGTTTTTTAAAGCTTGTATTTAATTGTATCTTTTATACATTTTTCTATCCCCTATACATTCCTCTATTTCCTATGTATTCCCCTATCTCCTATATATCCCCTACCCATATGCATTCCCATATCCTCTATATTTCCCCTATACATTCCCTTATCCCCTATACATTGCCCTATCTCGATGCCTTTTCTACAACTATCAACTCAACGACATTCTATCAACTCGCCTCGACCCAAAGATGCCTTCCCACTTCAACTTCCTCGGAGATGACTCTGCACACCCGTCATCGCCGACCTGACAACGGATTATTGCATTGTCATCGGAGACCAAGGTCTGTGTAAAATTTCAGAAATTTCCATCGATAAACAGTGGCTCAAATCGAGCGTGCAAGATTTGATTACAGACAGACATACAGACAGACGTGAAAGCAAGCTTAATAGAAACAGGTAAAAAAGAATAATTGAATATTTACTATTTTCTTCACCTTAACTTCCTATAAAAAGTATCTGTTAAATGAAAAATGATGATATAATTTTGGAACACACACTGTTAAAAGAAATGATAGTGGCTTCCATTACATCTAAATTCAGGATCAGTATCATCTTCTAAATGAGCTGTTAAAATTGGAGTACTGATTTTTAGATAAGCATTAATAATTTCATTAATATGAGATGAACCTTGAGTAATGTTCATAGATGCCACACGAGCGAAATGGAAAGTTTTCAAGGCTATTTAAGTACCAGGTTCTCCAATACTATATGTAACTAAAGCACGAACTGCAGTGCCTTGTTCACTTTTTGCTTTTATATATTTTTCCTTACTTGTATGAATAAATTCAACAAGTTATGACACAGTTAAACGTACAATATACCTGTAAAGTGGGACATCTAGTTTAATATGTTGTCTAACCCCAGCGATTATAATTGCAACTTTTTTTAAAATTAAGCTAATTCTTGCTTAAATTTTTCACTTACACAAGAATATTCCTCTGACATCAAAAGTTCAAAGGTTACTTTTATAATACTAGGGCCACCTAATGGATTTTCAATTTTGTACGTTGCTATAGATTTAATATCACCAAAAACTCTTTTATCAACAAGACAGTATTTGCCTTTCATATACTTTGGGTCCATGGAATCTACACCATGAAGAATTTTATCAATATCACTAACAGAGTTTCTAATTGTCATATCATAATGTAAAAAAAGATCTAAACTCTCACCAATCTTCTTTGCATGTACCCAGTTTCAACAATTTTAATAGCTGTATCTACAAGACTTTCTCTTCCACCGATAGTGAGAAAGAAGATTCTGCTGGGATCAACTGAAATGAAAAGAATTTTTCAAAGCAACAAATTCTTTTGCAGCTGGAATTTTATAATATTTTTTTAAGTTAGGTAAAGCTGTGTCTCCCAATCCATTAGACACACGATGACCGCTATTAGCTTATTGTCCTACACAAGCAATCATTTTTAAAATATTAATGAAACTTCCCTTGGATCCTGATAATGCTATAAACAAGGGAATATTAATGGGATAAAGTTCTTTCAAACGGACTTTACCAGCATGGTCACGAATAACTGAAAGTTTCTTTAAAATTAGACTTTATTCTCCAAAACAACCAGGTTCACAAGGCAATCGACCACGTTCCATTTTATGAATATACTTACAAGGAGAGTGTTTTACCTTTGGGTCACCGTTTTTGCTCAAATTTTGGGAATGTTTTCTGGATACAGAAATATGAAGAAAGCCAAAATTTTAGAGGCCAACGCTCAATATTTCCCTAGTTACAAGCCATCGAAGAAAATCACTAAAAAAGTTACTAGATTTTCAAACGCTTATAGTTCCTCAGAATTATTAACTAGAAGCTTAAACCTTTTTTTAAATGAAAGCTGAGCTCAAATCCTTTCGAAATAGTAGTTATAGCATATCAAAATATTATTTTTTCCCAAAGTTATAGCATAATAAAGATTGAACCGAATTTTAGCTTTTATTATTAATTAATATTTTAAACAAATAATTCAGGTCCAATATTTATTACGCTCTAACTTTGGGAAAAAATAATATTTTGAAATGGTATAGGTGCTATTTCGAAAGGATTTTAGCTCAGCTTTCATTTAAAAGTTTAAGCCTCTAGCTAATAATGCTGAGGAACTATAAGCGTTTGAAAATCTAGTAACTTTTTTAGTGATTTTCTTTAATGGCCTATAACTAGGGAAATATTGAGCGTTGGCCTCTAAAATTTGGCTTTCTTCATATTTCTGCATCCAGAAAACATTCCCAAAATTTGAGTCAGAACGGTGACCCGAAGGTAAAACACTCTCCTTGTTAGTACACATAGCCATTGTTAAGTCATTCTCGTTTTGCTTTTAATAAACTGTGTCAAGAAAATGTCATTTGATTCCAGAATAAAGTAAAATTTTTCTTCTATATCTCTCTGGCGAATGTTACCAGCAACTACAATTTTTTTAATAATATTTTGCATAATATTGAGGAGTTTTTATTCGTGAATAGCAACGTCATAGTAAACAGTAACGATTGTCTCTTTCCATGTAAACAATATCCAGTACTTGTTTCTTAAAATTATAACCATGTCTTGCTGATTTAATTTTTATATATTTTAGACTATTAGCAACTAAAAACATAACCTTGGTAAAGCAACACGCAGTATCGTGTAAGGGTACGTCCACGAACTTGGTTACCCCTCTTTTTGTATTCCAAATCCAAAGATGTTCTACGCTCATTCCTCAGCTTAAGACCTTAAGTGGCGAGTGGCGCCATCGATTAAAATAATGGATGAGGACCATTCCTTCGTCAGAGTATGGGGCCTTGTTCTGTTACTGTCTCACGAATGATATAGATCTAAAGAAGGTTTCTGATTAGTCAATAAAGCTGATGTTACTTGTGAGACACTTACAGAATAACCACCCTACTATTTATATATACTTATCAATACTAATGATATTAGTATTGATAAGAACAAAGCTCTACGTGCATAGCTTATGATTGAAAAATATATGGTTGAACAGGTCAAATTTATAAAAAAATTAAAACGCGATTGAAATGTGTTTGAATTTTAAAATTCTTCGCGACAAAGTTCTGCTTAAAAAACTAAAGTATAATCTGTTTATACTCTATGAAGATAGTAACTAGGAGTATCTATGGACGTCTATGTATGTACTAGATATTGGAGTTTCTAATTTGCAATTCATTATATTTTTATTCCAAACAAATGCTTATTATTTGCGTGTCAAATAAATGATTCATTTTTTTAATAAATATGTAGGCTCGAATTCATAGTCAACACTCAACACTTAGTTCTCAACCCTTAGATATTAAAGTTTCATTGTTCCGTGTTCTCTATAAACGTGTGTCTACGTTTATAGGGAACACAAACAATGAAACTTTGAGATCTGAGGGTTGGGATTTGAGTGCTAAGTATTAAGTGTCGACTATAAATTCGAACCGTAGATAGCACCGTTGATTCAGGGAAAACTTTACGCATATAGTTTATGACAATGACTGTAATTTATAGTAGTGTCTCAATCTCAAGAGACAAGGATATAATGAGGTTTCATCATGACATAGACAAAAACAGAATGAGGTTTGAGATTGAGTATGAGCATTGACTTTAAATTCGAGCCACAAGGACCAAGTCTTTTACTTTAGAATTCATGTTTTTTTTAAGATTGTGAAATTCTTTAATTGAACTACGTAATTTTGTCCCGAAGAATTTTAAAATTTAAATACATTTCAATCAACGTACAAAATTAAAAATCCATTAGATGGCCCTAGTGTTATAAAAGTAACCTCTAAACTTTTGATGTCAGAGGAATATTCTCGTATAAGTGAAAAATTTAAGCAAGAATTAGCTCAATTTTCAAAAATAGTTGCAACTATAATCGCTAGGATTAGACAACATATTAAACTAAATGCGCCACTTTACAGGTATATTGTACGTTTAACTGTGTCACAACTTGTTGAATTTATTCATACAATTAAGGAAAAATATATGAAAGCAAAAAGTGAGCAAGGCACTGCAGTTCGTGCTTTAGTTGCATAAGGTACTGGAGAACCTGGTACTTGAGTAGCCTTGAAAACTTTCCATTTCGCTCGTGTGGCATCTATGAACATTACTCAAGGTTCATCTCGTATTATTGAAATTATTAATGCGAGGGGTTTCTCACTAAAATACTCATAGAAAAACTCTTCCGTACTCTCAAGCATTCTTTAGTTCTCATGCGTACTCTCCAATACTCTTTTGGTGAACGCTTTAAGTAAATGAATACGAAAAAGTTTGAAAGAGATTTAGTGAGTATGCAAGAGTAAGAATGAGTATTTATAGAATACGAATGAATATTGAAAAGTATGCAAGAGTACCAATGAGTATTCAAGAGTACGCAAGAGTACAAATAGAATTTTAGTAATATTGATTTTATTATTTTATTGATTTCGACGATAAGTCATTTTATATCATGTTTGATAAATAGAACAGATCGTAATAGATCTTATTAATATAACGCTGAATGCTGAGTCTTTATCTAACAACCCATCTCTTTATCAATATTAGTTACGTTTACGTAAAATTATTAATTATAACAAAGTTATAATTAAAAAAAATTTATTTAATAAGAGAAATATAGTTTTTAAAAAAATGTACCTATAAAACGATTGTTGATGTACTTATATCAATTTATGAAATTTTCGTAGGTAAAACTTTTTCCGACTTTTTCTCAACAGGAGACAATAAAATTTTTCGTCAACTTTATGAAATATTATTATACTTTAATCTAGTGAGGACAAATAACTGGTTTTTATAATATTTTTGTAAAATAGTAATTCTAAAGGTTATATTTTTTCATTTTGCCAATATTTTATTTTTCTCAACTGTTTAAATTCAACTTTATCCCTTGCATAGATCAACTTTTAAATCCATTTTTCACTAGTAATTAACTTTTGGTAATAAGAATATTTTTTGTTGGGAATGACATGTAATATACAACTTATTTTTGCCAAACATTATTTTTAATAGTTAAATTTCTGATTTTATTTTCTGAAAAGTATTTATTTTTAAATAAAATAAATCGCAACATTTTTTGTTTAAAATTTCACGTAAAACATACCTATATTTAGAAATAGTTAAATTTAAGCTACGAATAGTTAATAGATTTTTCCACCGTGGACCGTGCATAAGAAAAAGTTATTTATTATGCTATTATGTTTGGTATAAGCAATATTAAATACCTCATCAAAATTAAAAAAAAAATATTATCGTGTTCAACCGGTAATATGTCGGTAAATAATTATATAAAATAAATAAAGTAATAGTGAAAACTATAAAAATTGTAATCATAAAAAGATATGTGTTTTTATTGGACTAAACTACTTTATTAAATATATAAAAATGCATTTTTATATATCTGTGTATTTTATAATTTAAAAATAGCCCTAATAGAAATTTTGCTAACTAAAATGGTCGATTCATCAATTATTTTTTATTTAGTTTGATATTTACAATGTAGAAAATTAATTATTACTATTATTTCAATTATTTTAGAATATTACATAAAATATGTATATGAAATGTAACCAGTAACATACAAAATATTAATTACATAATATTAAGCTTATAATTTAAATTTCCTTTTTATTCACTATATTCTAAGCGAATTAATAGCTGGATTTATTTTATTAAAAATTGATGTAATAATCACTTATTTTGAGTAAAAATTTTTTATAATAACATTCAATTTTAAAATAATTGAAATGTTACTTAACATAATTTCTTACCTTATTTCACAATTTAATAATTAATTATTATTAATTAATTATTGATTGATTATTATCAACCTATTGACTCATCAACCGATCAAGCTATCGATAGATTCATATATCCACCCATCAACCCATCTACCGATTAATTCATAAATATAACAACCCAAAATAACATAGATTTATATTCAACTCAACTAAAAAAAGAACTTGAAACATCGATTTTTAAATGAATACTCTATCTAAAACTTCCGTACTCCTTAATCTTTTGAATATTCAATAATTTTTTTGAATACTCATTGTATTCTTTGCACGCTCGTTAATTATTTTGAATATTCATCTTACTCTTTGCATACTCTCTGATTTTTCAAATACTCAACTTACTCTTTGCATACTCTTTGATTTTTTCAAATACTCATCTTACTCTTTGCATACTCTTTGATTTTTTCGAATACTCCTCCTACTCTTCGCATACTCTGATCAATTTTTAAACTCCAATACTCTTATAAAACTCTTGCGTACTCACAATACTCTTACAAAACTCTTACCACTTTTTGCAAGAGTATTTTAGTGAGAAGCCCCTCGTATTAATGCTTATCTAAAAATCAATACTCCAATTTTAACAGCTTATTTGGAAGCTCTATCCGTTACGCCACCACGCTCCTATAATCAACATATAGTAGAGATTGATACATGTTAATATTTACTTAATTTTTTCTTATAGTCAATGATATAAAACTATACTCATGTCTCTTTGTATCTCAGTACGTTGCAGATCAGTATAAGGCAATTTGTTAAACAATATCTTAGTGGGTAAAATCAGTTGGACTTAAATTAGATAATAATTAATAATATTCTTACAAATTCACACAATAAGTTCTAACATATAAGTAGTAATGCATTTTTAGTTTTGTATATTGTAACTAATACATCTAACAAGGAGAATATCCGACTTTCGGCAAACGGATTTGGCTGAAACTGCAGGATATGATTTTTTTATGGAAAAAAATGAACCCGTATTTTTTCTTCACTTTGAATAGACCCCATAGACGGAAATATAGACATTTTTTCGAAAATATAATAAAAAGGAGCATTTATAAAATCTTGAATAACCAAACAACTAAAACTCTTACAAAAAAATATATGAAACATAAAATAAAGGACAGATTAAATGCTTTAATTCAAGCTTTGTTGCACTAAAAAAGCTTGTGTGGTTCAAAAGTTACAGGTAATTAAAATATGCTAATGAAAAAGCGTAAAAAATTGATGATATGTTACACGCAAAAAATATTAAAAAATAGGTAGTAATTTTCAATGAGGCACAACTTTTGAATCACACAAGCTTTTTTAGTGCAACAAAGCTTAAATTAAAGCATTTATTCTTTACTTTATTTTATTTTTCATACATTTTTTTGTAAGAGTATTGATTATTTGATTATTCAAAATCTTATAAATGCTCCTTTTTATTATATTTTCGATAAAATGTCTATATCTCCGACTGTGGAACCTATTCAAAGTGAAGAAAAAAACGGGTTAATTTTTTTTCATCGAAAAATCATATTTTGCGTTTCAGCCAAATCCGTTTCCCGAAGGTCGGGTACTCTCCGTGTAAGAAAACGGGAAAGGCATATAAACGATTATTCTATATTTAACGTCTATTAAATTAAATTTTAAAATTGGTAAGTTATACAGTTACTTTTACTGTAAAAATGCAATAACAAATGTGATGAATTATAAGTACAAAGCGAATCGTGTCTTATCTCTTGGACTGTTAACATTATTCAATATGTAAAATTATGTCATGACTAAAAACTTAATTGACTATTCCTTAAAGTGTTATTGTATTTTGAAATAGATTATGTTTAAATAGTAAAATAAATAAAACAAAAATGATTTTCTAAATCTTTTTAGTCTAATAAACAAAAGATATTTTAGTTACCAATTATAATTTTTAAAAAATTAAATGACCCTGGTAGAAACTTGTCGATATTGTTTAGCTTGTAATCTGGAAATTAGCTGGATGAGTTCGGTAGAATTAATTATAAATTCCATACAAGATCTGTTTGAAATCTTCGTAAGAATGCGCGCATATATGTATATGACTGATTCCATTTCAAATCGAACAGCCTGTATACACTCAAGTCACCGATCACTGCACCGATGAAGTATGTTATTCTTCTCTGAAACTAAGAAGACACGTATTTTTTCCTTTTGCTGATATATCAAAATTGCATAAGATATGCACATTTGAAAATTGCTTACAAAAACTAAATGTTCAAACTGAAAAAGTTGACAATAAATTTAGAGGGCTATCATTTTACCAATTTTTAATAAATTTTGGTAAACCTTTTTTGTCTTATTCTGTTTTGAGCCCTCTTCAATTCAATGCAAGAAATTTAAAAAAAAACACTAAAAAATGACTGGGATACGTGCATTTCACCAAAAAATGCACTTTTTATGCACATGCATTTTTCTAAAAAAGGACATCTTTTTTTGCTGAAATTTTTTGGGTTGATAGATGACCAAATTAAATATCTAATGGTACCTGTTTAATCCTGTATTTTTTTGTTCGAAGCGAGAAAACAATTCACAAATTTTATTGTTGAAAAATGCTTGTACATACGTTCGGAATTTTTAATCAATTTACATTCAAACGGTGTCGCATGCTTCGCTCATCATTTGTGTAGATTTGTAAGTATGTATATACACACACACACACACACACACACACACACACACACACACACACACACATATATATATATATATATATATATATATATATATATATATCTGTGTGTGTACATATATATGTAAATTCGTAATATAAAAAATGAATCCTTAAGGATGGAAAAAAATAATTCTATTCGTGAATATCTACATTATGTATGTTTCGATGTACAAACAATAGGAGGCCAACTCGCGGACAAATTGCGTAACTAAAACAGCATATTGGAACTGTTATTTAGAAGCTAGTTATTTTTACGACGGATTTGAAAGGGACTTATCGGGCTTGTGAAAAAGTAAAAAAAACTTTGCAATCACAATGTCCGAAATATACTCTTCTAAAAGCATTTCATGTCCCGGTTTTTTCAAATGCATAAGAAGGTAGTTTATAAGAGCAGTAATTTACGTTTTAGACCATTGGAAGGTTTAGCCATTAATTTGGCACGACTTTATCCAGATTTAATGATACTGCCATCTCCTAAATTATGCACAAATTGTTATGAACGCATATCGAAAATGATTTTTAGTGATCTTCAGTCTACATCTGAAAATGAAATCACTGAAATTTTTAGTGGAAAAGATGATTTTATTTCAAAGACACCCGAATGAATAGAGGGATTAAACGAGAGTTTTAATACAATCTTACCTGGATGCGTCTCACCCCTAAAAAAAAATTACAATACCTAAAAATTTAAGGCAAAATTACGTGCCAAATTAATAGCTAAATCTTCCAGCGGTCTAAAACGTAAATTACTGCTGTCATGAACTACCTTCTTATGCATTTGAAAAAAATCGGGACATGAAATTCTTTGAGAAGAGTATATTTTGGACTCTGTAATTGCACAGTTTTGTTGACTTTTTCTCAAGCCCGAGAAGTACCTTTTAATTCAATTGTGAAAATAACTAGCTTCTATATAACAGTTCCAATATGCTGTTTTGGTTACGCGATTTGTCCGCGAGTAGGCCTCCTATTGTTTTTACATCGAATCATACATAACATAGATATACACGAATAGAATTATTTTTTCCATTTTTAAGAATTTATTTTTATATTACGAATTCACATATATATGTACACATACAGATATATATATATTAGACAGGTCGTTATTTCCCGAAACTTACTGAGCATCGCTCCCAACCCTTAGATCGATGTGTTTATACTAAAAATTGAAAAAGCAGCTGGAATACCTTATTGGAATAGAGATTTAACCTTACCGAATCGCAAAAAACCGTATTTTTTATTGTTTTTTCTTATTTTTCTTTTTTCTACATACAGCTATGACTGAAAAAATTTTTTTTAGACTCTTTTTCACACTTTTTTTATTGCTGTAAGTTAAAATAATATCTTATGGAGTGATTTTAGAGCCAAGAAAAATTTTTTTTCCGAATTGTTGCTCTTGGAATATTAAAAAATTTTACTCAAACGGGTTTATTCTCGTGTATTTTGAGGTTAAAAGTACTTTATAATTTTTTTTTATTCAAACAACTAACATAACTTTAAAGTAGGCTTGAAGATCTTCAATTTCCTCTTTTATAAAAGTTTCTAGGCGCTTCTGATACTGAGATATGGCCATTTGAATTTGATAGGAAATTCGTAGAATAAAATCTGTAAACATCGCGAGCATGCGATTGACTATCAACTCGCTCTGATCACAAATTCAGTTCCAAAGCACATAGAAACGGTCTAAGTAAAGCAAAATGAAGGTCTTAATTTTAACAAAAAAGTGGCGCTAAGTGTCTTTCGCACAGTCAGAGTTATGAAATTAGTAAATACCCATACAGAAATAATTTTCGTAAATATCTGTAAATATCTCTAAATAACTGTAAATAATAATTAATAAAAAGTATTGAGACTGAAAAATTAATAAAAGTTATTTACACTTATTTATAATTATTTACAATTATTTATAGTTATTTAGTTATTTACGATTACTAACTGATTTTAAAAGTTATTTACTATTATTTACAAACACTTACAGTTACTTACTCTTAATTACTATTATTTACTATTATTTACAATTTTCAAAATTTTTAGGTAAGTAAATAGTTTATTGTTATTTATAATTATTGACGATGATTAACAGTTATTTATAGTTATTTACTTTCGTTGTCTTAGATAATTTTTCGGAGCGTGGGTGAACGGTGCTGGTCCCGGTCGTATTTTTCGTATTGACAAAAAACTTAATGCTCAAGCATACGTGAACATTCTTGAAAATGAGCTTCTGCCAAGTCTACGAGAACGATACGCAGACGATGAGGTGCCAATTGATATAGTGGAAGATAATTTTTTTTTTTTTTTTTAAAAAAAGATTAATATATAAAGGATTTTGTCCTCTATGTGAATAACCTTTTTATATGATGAAGTCGAGGGAGTCCAGCCCAGTACCCGTTTAACACATTACATCAGGCTAGACTGTCAGACCCACCATACCGAAAACTTTGACTACCGATGGATGGTCAGCCACTTTTGTGACCAACAATCAACCGATACTCAATGAGGTCGGATTTCTTAAGAGTCGCGACATGGGTAGCACATACACTAATTTTCTTTCGAAAAAAAGTCAGAGGTGCCTGGCCAGGATTCGAGCCCGTGCCCACCGCGTTGAAGGCAAGAGCTCTATCCATTACGCCACCGCGCTCCTCATAGTAAAAGATAATAGTCCTATACATACCGCACATATAGTGCGTGATTGATACGCAGCGCATCCCCAGTTTCAGATATTTGACTGGCCACCATGTTCACCAGATCTCAACATCATCGAGAATGTCTGGTCATATATGGTGAAAGGATGGAGACCTGGAATGGCACGAAATCGTGAGCAGCTCGTGGAACTCGTTCAAGAAGCATGAATTGCCTTATTTGATAATCCAGAATATTTTCATAATTTATGCGATTCTGTCCTACGAAGATTGCAGAAAGTGATAGATAATGAAGGTGAATTTATTGATTATTGATGACCTTATTTCAGAAATGATTAAGAAATCTATTAAATTTTGATTTTGAATTTTTTTTCAAGCTTTGTTTGCACACTGCACATGCGCAAGCAGCGCACAAAATACACTTGTTGTGATCTCATAAAAGTAGTTCATGAGATTTAAAATTATAAAAGTTTTATGTATTATTATAAAGATATGATATAAGAAATTTTGCTTTATTTTTTAATTTTAGTCATTTATAATCATTAAAACGTAGTTCCAAGTTAACATTTTTATATAATTATATATTTCAAAGAATAATTTAAAAATTTTGTTACGATAAAGTTTTCAAAGTATTTATAGTTATATCAAATATAAATGAAGTGCCTAAAATATATAATGTTAAAAAAATATTTTTCAATACATTTTAAGTTTGCAGTATTGGTTGTATTAAAGAAATGTTAAATTTTTAAATAACAAACACTTGTCAAGAAATTTAGAGTTTAAATTTCTTCCTTGTTTAATCAAATTTGTATCCAGTAAAAATTTATATCCTTCTGGATGCAAGATAGGATATTTAAACAAAAGCATACTGGAATGAGTCCATTCATTTACTTAGTAGTTAATTAATAAGCATTCCTGTAGAAAGAAATGAGGTGCGTGTCTTGCTTCAACTGTTTGCAAGCTAAGAAGCTGCAGTTTTCTTGTTTCACAGTTCATCAACTCCTCGACTAATTTGTAATTGTAAGTATGGAATGTCATACCTATAGCTTTTATGGATTTACACTAAATACGTAAAAATAAAAGTTCAATAAGTAAGAAATGAATTTCAAATTTGTTTGGATACGATGGGTTAATAAAATTATGAAATCATAAAAAGCCTTGATTACGTAAACAAGTATTCATAGAAAACAAACATCATGTCATCTAATACAATTATTATTCACAAATATTACAAATTTAATCAAACATTCTCAAGTGTTATAAAGCATATGACTAGTGGATCATGTCCTTTTTTTAATTAAATCATGTCTAAAAGTATAATATTTGTAAAAATTAAAAAATTAATATTTAAAAATAAATTGTTTTGGAATCATAAATTAATGTTGAAGCTGCTAAGATTAGATAGCAGGTGCAAGCTACCAACAGAGTAAAATAGAGTAAAATTTCTTTATTTGCCATTAACCTTTTGACTGCGGGAAAATTTTAGTACTAAACGACCTTTTATAAAGTGCAAAATGTATACATGAGATCATTGGATTTTTCAGGTAGAGTCCCCACCCTGACTGCTGGTCGATAAATCGACCACCCCCGCAGGCTAAAGGTCAACAGAACCATGGATGTTGTATTGGTTATATCGAGGAGATGTAAATATTGGAATACTGGAATAACAAACACTTGTCAAGAAATTTAAAGTTTACAATTCAGGGGTCAAATTTATATCTAGTAAAAATTTATATCCTTGCGGATACAAGATAGGATATTTAAACAGAAGCAAACTGGAACGAGTACATTTATTTACTGAGTAGTTAATTAATAAGTATTCGTATGGAAAGAAATGAGATGCATGTCTTGCTTCAACTGTTTGCAAGTGAAGAAGTTACAGTTTCCTTGTTTCTCAGTTTATCAACTTCTCGATAAGTTGCAGATACTGAAGTTGATCTGGGGTTTGATGCTGCTGTTAACTAGCTATTAATGGAGCCCGTATACAGAACTCTGATTCATAATTGATTAATTACAACAATGATTTTATGAATCATTAATTTATGTAAAATTTCATAAAAAATAATTGAATAAAATTATGTAAATGTTGAAAACAATGGTTCTGTCAACTATTATATTTAGAAGGCACTCATTATGCCATACTAACTATATTAAAATTAGTATAATATTTCATAATAGAAAAATTAAAAGTTTATTCGGGCATAAAATTTGTAGATCATGTTTCTTTCTGATATATGCATATTTATATATTTAATAAATAAAAAGTTGTATTAAAACATAGTTTATGTATTACAATTATAAATTTAAATTGTATTGAAATTAATGTAGTTAATTATTTTAAAAAAAATCATAAATTTTCTCAAAAGTTTTAATAATAAAGAATTTTATGTTATATTATTTGAAGTTCTAAATAAAGAACAAATTTTGCTTTATTTTTTAATTTTATATTTATTTATAATTATTAAAATTGATTTTTAATTCATTTTTTTTATACAATTATATATTCCACAGCATAATTCAAATTAAAATTTAGTTTTAATTCATATTTTTTATATAATTATAAATTTGACAGGATAATTAAAAAATTTTGATGCTGTTTTGCCAACAGAGTGCAATTAACGAAGTTGCAAAGATTGATGATTCGAAACTCGATGTATAATTTATAGTTCGCTTACGCCATAGACTAAATATGCGACGTTGTCATTTTAGGTACACCTTCGGAAAAAATCATTTAACGGTAAGCGTACATGCCTTCCGAAAAATTATCTAAGACAACGGAAGTAAATAACCATAAATAACTGTAAATCATCGTTAATAATTATAAATAACAATAAACTATTTACTTACCTAAAAATTTTGAAAATTGTAAATAATAGTAAATAATAGTAATTAAGAGTAAGTAACTGTAAGTGTTTGTAAATAATAGTAAATAACTTTTAAAATCAGTTAGTAATCGTAAATAACTAAATAACTATAAATAATTGTAAATAATTATAAATAAGTGTAAATAACTTTTATTAATTTTTCAGTCTCAATACTTTTTATTAATTATTATTTACAGTTATTAAGAGATATTTACAGATATTTACAGATATTTACGAAAATTATTTCTATATGGGTATTTACTAATTTCATAACTCTGACTGTGCGAAAGACACCTAGCGTTACTTTTTTGTTGAAATTAAGACCTTCATATTGCTTTACTTAAACCGTTTCTATGTGCTTTGAAACTGAATTTGTGATCAGAGCGAGTTGATAGTCAATCGCATGCTCACGATGTTTACAGATTTTATTCTACGAATTTCCTATCAAATTCAAATGGCCATATCTCAGTATCAGAAGCGCCTAGAAACTTTTATAAAAGAGGAAATTGAAGATCTTCAAGCCTACTTTAAAGTTATGTTAGTTGTTTGAATAAAAAAAAAATTATAAAGTACTTTTAACCTCAAAATACACGAGAATAAACCCGTTTGAGTAAAATTTTTTAATATTCCAAGAGCAACAATTCGGAAAAAAAATTTTTCTTGGCTCTAAAATCACTCCATAAGATATTATTTTAACTTACAGCAATAAAAAAAGTATGAAAAGAGTCTAAAAAAAATTTTTTCAGTCATAGCTGTATGTAGAAAAAAGAAAAATAAGAAAAAACAATAAAAAATACGGTTTTTTGCGATTTGGCAAGGTTAAATCTCTATTCCAACAAGGTATTCCAGCTGCTTTTTCAATTTTTAGTACAAACACATCGATCTAAGGGTTGGGAGTGATGCTCAGTAAGTTTCGGGAAATAACGACCTGTCTAATATATATATATATATATATATATACATATATATATATATATGTGTGTGTGTGTGTGTATATACATACTTACAAATCTATACAAATGATGAGCGAAGCATGCGACAGCGTTTGAATGTAAATTGATTAAAAATTCCGAACGTATGTACAGTAGACTCTCGATACAAGGGTATCGACGGGGCTGTAGGAGAGGAAATTTCTTGGAAATTCTCTTATAGGAAGAGTCCCCAACACGTTCGAGTTAAGAGATATAGCTCCGCCCACTGTCTCGTAGTGTAAGCTTAATTTAACGTGCGTGTATACGAAGTAGACGCAGTAGCCACGCCTACTGATGCGTGTGGAATAGACTAGGGTTTTTTTGTTTAGCCATGTCTTATTCTATTGCTATACTGTGTCTCTTTCACTTACATAGTTGGTGGGGGAACTGACATACTTAGACTCGTTGGAGAAACAGCTCGGATTCCCTTATATCGCGATCCCTTGTATCGAGAGTCCACTGTACAAGCATTTTTCAACAATAAAATTTGTGAATTGTTTTCTCGCTTCGAACAAAAAAATACAGGATTAAACAGGTACCATTAGATATTTAATTTGGTCATCTATCAACCCAAAAAATTTCAGCAAAAAAAGATGTCCTTTTTTAGAAAAATGCATGTGCATAAAAAGTGCATTTTTTGGTGAAATGCACGTATCCCAGTCATTTTTTAGTGTTTTTTTTTTAAATTTCTTGCATTGAATTGAAGAGGGCTCAAAACAGAATAAGACAAAAAAGGTTTACCAAAATTTATTAAAAATTGGTAAAATGATAGCCCTCTAAATTTATTGTCAACTTTTTCAGTTTGAACATTTAGTTTTTGTAAGCAATTTTCAAATGTGCATATCTTATGCAATTTTGATATATCAGCAAAAGTAAAAAATACGTGTCTTCTTATTTTTAGAGTAGAATAACATACTCCATCGGTGCAGTGATTGGTGACTTGAGTATATACCGGCTTTTTGATTTGAAATAGAATCAGCCACATATGTATGTCATCTGCCGTCTGCTCACTTGAGAGCAAAGCCGTACGCTAGTTTATTAGTGATCCTCAAAGTATATTTTGGATAATAAAAACTATTGTAAAAATTATAGAATCAAACAAATGAAATGGAAAAGTGAAAATTTATTAAAAGAATATAATAGTTTCAAACAAAAAAAAAGAAAATAGAAAATAATAAAAAAGAAATTTTTTATTCTTATGGTCATGTACAAAATGAAAGTGCAATTAATAATGACGTTTTTAATAATTGTAACAAAAATCTATATTTTGTAATTAAAAAAAAGCAATCTATAGGTGAAAAAAACAAATGCAATTTATTGAAAATTCAACAACCCAGTGACTTAAAAAGTGATGAAATGATACTGAATATGCAGAAGTGGATAGTTGATAACAAAGCGTCTCATGCTTTAGCAGATGAGTTGCTAACCATTTCAAATAGTTCATTAATTTCAAGCATACCAAAATGCGTGAAGACTCTTTTAAAATGTCATAATTAGTTTGATATAAAGTCAATGAAAACCAGTACTGGATCCTCTGGTGAATATTTTTATTTTGGAATTAAAAGAAATTTATATAATAAAGTCAATGTAAATTTGCATACACCAGATGAATTGGAATTAATTGTATAAGTCGATGGGATTTTGCCTTTTAACCTTAAGAGGACCGGAAAACCACTATAGTGGCGTGACCCCTGATCGACCTTTACCCCAAAGTCAATTAGTGATATCAGATACCTTTTTGGACCACTTTCTTAGAGCGATCACAAATGTCAAATACCGGTCCTCTAAAGGTTAAATCATCATCTGTAACAGTCTGGCAGAATATATGGGAGACTTGGTTTGTGAAATCAATGAGTTACAAAAATCTAATGTTACAATTGATAATAAAAGTTTTAAAGTAAAAATCAAATATTTCATTCGTGATACTTCTGCAAGAAGTTTCATCAAGTGTGTTGTTGGACATTGAGCATTTGCAGCTTGATAGAGACATGTAATATTAGAGGTGAAAAAGTAGATTAAGTGACTGTATTTCTCAAAAACAATACAGAAAAAAAAACAAATGTCACCTTCAGGTCGTTTGCTGATCCTGATTGCCATACAGGTGTATCGATCCTTACTTTTATTCATTATTCGATTGATATGTTACATCAATTCACGCTAGATACAATGCACTTATTGTACTTACGATGTACAAAAAGACTTTTGGAATATTTACTACAATCAAATTCACACCATAGATGAGGTTAATCGCCGTTTTAAAAAGTGAATTAAAAAGAAGAACAAAACTTATAAAAAAAGATATTCCTGAAGAGTTTCCTAGAAAAATGAGAGACAGCGATGATTATGGAAAATATAAAGCTGTAGAGTTCAAGTTTTTAAATTTGTATGCTAGTTCTATTGTGTTAAAGGAATTAGTATCAGATGAAATTTATAAACACTTTTTATTGTTTGCTGTTGCCTGTACACTGAGAGAAATCCTATAATAAATTGAACTATAGATTGTATTAAAAATTACTATATTATATAGTACGAGTGGGACATTTCTGCGTTTTAATAAAAATTACTATATTACATAGTAAAATTTATGTAAACAGATGTGTAGAAAAAAATTTTTTTTTTTGTGTACCCGAAATTTGTCATTGAAATCTTTTAAAATCATTTAATTTATTAATTTAAAATTTATTAATTAATTTTTTTTTAATATTTTACCTAAGAAAAAAACGGACCTGGAGTGGAGTCGAACCTGGGTACTTCGAGACTGGAAAGCGTGAACGTTACCGACCGCGCCATTACGACATGTTACTTATAAAATTTCGAATCGTCTACATATGTTACATAACTATACTTTCAATTCGGTAGAAAATTTTGAGGTTAGAAATAAATTTACAGATCATCGACTCGACATTATTATTTGAAATAGTAAAATTTATTATATTCATAATAAAATTTATTATATGCATAATGAAATTTATTATATGCATAATAAAATTTATGATTTTTATAACATTAATTCCAACATAAGATATCAAATATTTTTACTCTGTCATAACAAATTTTACTATAGCATAATTTTTACTATGTAATATAACAATTTTTCTAATAAGATATAGTTTCATTTCTTAAACGATTGTTGCCAATCTTATCAAATTTATAGTAATATTTGTTATAAATGTAAAAAAAATCGTTATAATGCAGAAATGTCCCAGCTCTCCTATAAAATACAGTAATTTTTATTATTATCTATAACTAAAGTTATGATTTATTTTTCTCAGTGTAGATCAATGTCTTATGATAATCCAATATCTCATATACAAACAGCAAGAAAATATTTTAAACCATTTGTCGAAGAAGCACCAAAGTTATATAGATTGTCATTTATCTCATTAAATATAGTCCAGTAGAATTAGTCGAAATGCATAATGTAATTAGAAACAGGTGCAGACCACCAAAAATGGCTTTGTTGGATGATTAGAAATGAGACTCTGGAATTACCCTGAAAATTTGAGCCGTCAGGAATTGGTAAACAATGATTTAAGGTGCAAAGATCGTGAAAATCAGTTTTTTTGAGGTATCTTGAAATCGTTTGCGATTTAGTATATGAAAATTATACTATTTGTAGGTATTTCAAAGACGATTAATTTGAGACGTCATTGATGGAAATCGGTTAATAAATTTTATAAATAATGATAAACAAAAATCGAAAATCGCGGAATTTTAAAATATTTGTCTTGTGATAAAAAAAGGATGAACATGTTTGTAATTCAACAAAAATGTGCCTCTTATTATCCTTAAGTTACCATAAAAATTTCATCAAAAAATATTAATTATTTTAGGAGATATTCTATTTGTTTATTAAAAAGAGGTCAAATGTACATTAAAAAATTATCCCAAAAACGTCATCGTAGAGACTTTACGATAATCATATAAAATTTAGATATTAACGTAAATTTTATGAATTTGACGTGAAATCGCGTCCATTTTATTATTTTCAACCTGAATATGGCAAAAAAAAAAATAAATTTTTTTCTTAATGGTTTTTTAAATATTTTCACAACTAATGAAAATATCAATATAGGGATTTGATATTCTTATTACTGGCAATTTTATGCAAATTTAAAAAAGAAAAAGAATGCTCTAGCTCAATTAGGAGCCGAGATAATTTTTTTTTTAATTCGCCAATCGTTTATTTATAAATATTAAGGACTGAAATTTTTATCACAGCTAAAATAATACTTGAAGTTTATGATTCCATTATATCGGAGATGAAATAAACATTTTGCAATGTAAAAATTAATATTTAAGTAATCAAGATTGCTACTAATTAAACAGAGTAATTTTTCCTGCCTTGCAAGAAAATTGATCTGGCGAGTTATAACTCATGTTCCGATTAAAAATTCCTTATATCTCCGTTAATTACGGACCAAATTTGACGTTTTTTTTTTAAATCGGGGTAGCGCGTGAAAATAATAACAACTGTTGTATTTGTTTTAAAAAATTATTTATTTAACAATAATTATTGCATAAAAAAAAATTGTTTTAACATATTTTTTTAAATATTAATTTTAGCAAAAAGCTTTAGAAATAAAGTTTGTTCGTCTTAAAAAAATAAACAATATTTCATTCTAGTGTTTTCATGATAAAATCAATATTAAGTCTGTTAATTTGGAAAAAATCTTTTCCAATTGGTTTTGGAATTTTTAATCGGAACATGAGTTATAACTCGCCAGATCAATTTTCTTGCAAGGCAGGAAAAATTACTCTGTTTAATTAGTAGCAATCTTGATTACTTAAATATTAATTTTTACATTGCAAAATGTTTATTTCATCTCCGATATAATGGAATCATAAACTTCAAGTATTATTTTAGCTGTGATAAAAATTTCAGTCCTTAATATTTATAAATAAACAATTGGCGAATTAAAAAAAAAATTATCTCGGCTCCTAATTGAGCTAGAGCATTCTTTTTCTTTTTTAAATTTGCATAAAATTGCCAGTAATAAGAATATCAAATCCCTATATTGATATTTTCATTAGTTGTAAAAATATTTAAAAAACCATTAAGACAAAAATTTAATTTTTTTTTTGCCATATTCAGGTTGAAAATAATAAAATGGACGCGATTTCATGTCAAATTCATAAAATTTACGTTAATATCTAAATTTTATATGATTATCGTAAAGTCTCTACGATGACGTTTTTGGGATAATTTTTTAATGTACATTTGACCTCTTTTTAATAAACAAATAGAATATCTCCTAAAATAATTAATATTTTTTGATGAAATTTTTATGGTAACTTAAGGATAATAAGAGGCACATTTTTGTTGAATTACAAACATGTTCATCCTTTTTTTATCACAAGACAAATATTTTAAAATTCCGCGATTTTCGATTTTTGTTTATCATTATTTATAAAATTTATTAACCGATTTCCATCAATGACGTCTCAAATTAATCGTCTTTGAAATACCTACAAATAGTATAATTTTCATATACTAAATCGCAAACGATTTCAAGATACCTCAAAAAAACTGATTTTTACGATCTTTGCACCTTAAATCATTGTTTACCAATTCCTGACGGCTCAAATTTTTAGGGTAATTCCAGAGTCTCATTTCTAATCATCCAACAAAGCCATTTTTGTTGGTCTGCACCTGTTTCTAATTACATTAAATTTTAGCTCTTTTTTCGCTAATTCTACTGGATTAATATACACAAACTAATACATGTGTGCGATGATGTGGAATCAACAGGTTGTAACTTTAATGAACTTAGTGCTTTTTGCTTTGAATCTTATATTGGCTCAATCAGGAAAATGTTAAAATCACTCAATCATCTCGTAGCTGTCTTGTTATGTTAAAACAAAAATTTTTTCAAAATATCAAGACAAGATTTGTAAATTGATGTACAAGGAAATGATCTTATCTACAAGTCACCCAAACAATACAATATTATTAAAAGATTGAAGTACAGCAGAAATTTCAAATTTTTATGATAGTGATCACGAATCTAAAATAAAAATCAAGAAATATACAAAAAAAGAAGCATTTTTTAAATCACCTTGTGACTCAGGATTTCTAAATTTTTGGGAAGTGAACCGGATATCACCAGTAGCTATAGTGGTTTCACTGAAGAAAGTAACACAAAAATTCGTGAAATTTCAAATGGATTTCTCAGAAGCAAAAGAAAAACGACTTTTTGTTGTATCACTACTACATGCAAATCAATTGAAATCATCAGATTTGAGTGTATAAGGTAAACTGCTTTAAAATTGTATTATTATTAAGGGGAGACACAAGTAAAAGTAGGATAAATAAGCAAATATGTCATAGGATCTGTATGTTTGCTAATTGTCGGTATACTAATTGGTTTATCATACCTAGAGTAAATGACAATATCACGTTTAATAGGAGGAAGATCGTCTGTTCCGACATTAACTATTGCAACTTTATTACAGGTAGGTAGATTATATCTATTTTTATCCAAATTATATATCCCATTTAGTCCTGTTACAAATAAAGCTTCTTTTTCATCTATTTCTTTTGATTCTTTTTTTTTCTTTATTTAATTTAATCTTAAGGGAAGACACAAGTAAAACTGCGTTTTTTAACAAAAAAATGACGTTTATTATTTTTCATTTTTTACCTATAACACGTACAACATAATCCATGCGTAATGTTGTTCAAAATCATCTGAAAAATCTATAAAAAAATTTTCAGCCTGAAATATTAAAAATTGTGAGACAAGTTCCATTTTAACTGCTGCTTATTTTACTGGTAAATGAGGCAGCAGCTAAAATGGAACTAGTCTCACAGTTTTTAATATTTCAGACTGAAAATTTTTTTATAGATTTTTCAGATTATTTTGAACAATATTATGCATGGATTACGTTGTAGGTGCTATGGGTTAAAAATAAAAAATAAAAAACGTCATTTTTTTATTTAGAAACACAGTTTCACTTGTGTCTCCCCTTAAGAATCATTACTTACAGTTTTTTTTTCAAGTTAAGTTTTATTTTGTTAATTTAAAAATTTATTTTATTATACTATTCCAATTGTTGTGCATAACCTAACCTCAATTTACGTTTTCAATATTCGCACCTCGATTTAGAAATATCAAAAGTCAACAAAACAGAAGTACGAAAATGTGTATAATTAATTAATCTTTTTAATTAAAATGCAATGTGTTTTACTCCAATATATTTATAATAACTTTTAATAGCATTATCATACATGTGAACACATTTTCCAAAATTATACTCAATAGATTATTAATATAAGTATATAAATGAACTGAAATGAATAAGCTATTTACAAATGTTTTTTTTTACAAAATGAGTGACAGTGATTCCGGTGATGACACTTATCAATTACATAATTATACCCTTGTACAATTTGTACACAGAGGGAGAAAACGGAAAATAGAAGATATTGATATAGTGCCAAGCAAATGGTTATCATTTGATAAAAAACGTGGAAGATGTATTACACCATTTTTAGATATCTCTAATTGTGATTCTGAAGATTTTGATTTTCTTCATGGTCTAGTTAAACAGCTTAGCGAGCCACCTAAGAATTGGCCTAATTTTTTTATCAATATTAAAGGACGTACAACTAAGTTTGATAAAAATAAATTTTATATCAACTGGTATTATTTTCTAATTATTATTCCATTTTTATAGAAACGTATGAAGAAGCTTTAAGAAAATTGGAAAAATTACATCACATTGTACATGTTTTTTCAATGGAATCAGAAGGAAGTGCTTCTGAGATACAAAAAGCAATGGTAAAATCTGTTAAACAACAATTTTTTTTTTTTTTTTTATTATATCCACGGGCATTACTGCCCTTTTTAACATATAGAAATTCATTCTTAATACAACAATTTAAGCGAGAAGCTGCAAAATTTAAATTAGAATTGAACGCAGAGCCTGATTCTGGTCCAATGAAAGATATTCATCAAGAAAAAAAAAAAATAAGAGCTAATTATTAAAATTGTTTCGTAGTATATGAATATTTGAAGTGTTTTATATTTATGTTTAAACTTACGTATAAGAAAAAAGATAAATTATGTTAAAAAAATATAAAAACCACAAGCTAATAATTTATATTGTTTAATTTGTAAAATTATTAAAGCTAATGCATTTAACTAATCTTCATACTTTATATTTTTTCAGCATCGCCTTCGACTCAGGACAAATGCAGTAATGTATCTGGCTGATTCCATTCAGATTCATGCAGGCCCTCACTGATCGAATTTTTTTTTTCTTCTAAGTAATAAAAATACCTTCCATTATGGATATAAAGATAAAATTTACCTCGTAGAACGTTCAAAAATTTTTTTTGTTCTTACTACAGCAATTTTAGTGTTAGATGTAAAAACGAAAATTCAAAAATTGAATATGAACCTCTACTTTTAAATGACTATAGCTCCGTCAATTTTTAACCTTTTTGGGCGTTCTTTTAACGAAAGTGTGCGGAATTCTGTCTAGTTTTAAATGCAATCTCGATTTTTGTAATACAATTTTATCTCACTGAGTTATTTACGAAAAACCGAAAAAAAGCGATTTTTTTCAAACACGATTTTCTCAAAAACTATATTTCTTTTTTTTTTTTTTAAATTTTCATATGATTTTATACATAAAAAATACTAACTTTTAGGATAGGTGAGAATATGCGATTTTGCCTTATTTTTTTTAAACAGATTTTTGAACGTTTTTTTTATATTTTCGATTTTAAAACATTGATACCATGGCGCATCGTACTATTTTTCCAACTTTACGTGTTCTTATAACTATTTCTATGCTTTTATTTATTAATATATCAAAAACATCAACAATAATCTTTGAAATAAACCCCGGATCGAATATTTTGATCAATTAGAACCAAAGTTATGACGATTTCAAGTTTAAAAAAAAATGCTGAAACTTTAAATAAATATATTAACTTTGAATTTTGAATTTTGAATTTTGAATTTGAATTTGAATTTTGGAAAGGTGAGTTTTTTAAATACTAAAATATATTATTTGGTTATTTTCAATGAACAAATAATATGCGATACAATTAAGAAAGAACACTAATGAATTGAGAACTAATGTGAATAAAAAAATCCGAATTTGAATAAAACCTTTCAATTTACTTCTTGCCACTCATGTCTCGAAGTTTTGGCAGTGTGAATTTGGTTTCGTTCACTTTTCCAACAGTGAATCTTTTGAATACCTTTAATTTCTTTTGCATTTCCTAACCATTCCATTCTTTTGTCAGTCGAAAAACTTCTAACTCATCCTTGCGGATAACAAGAATGTTAATCGACGGAGTATATTTTGATACGTGAGTGGCGAAATTTTCAGCGTTTCTAATAAAATCTGCACTATTCTTGGACAGATTATGCGTGGTAGCATAATGTTTAACTAAACCACCAATACCGTCACAAGCGCCTTTACCATGACCTGTTGCAGAAAAAAGCCATTTTCTGTTTACTTTTGAGTTTTGAAGCGCATAGAATTGATATCTATTTTTAAAATGACTGACAGCTCCATCGGAAATGGTTATGATTTCATCAAGATCTTGTGCAATATGTTTTTGTTTTAAGTTATCGATAATTAAATTTATAGTCATTAGGACATGAGACGAATCATGTTTAATGTCGTCAGAGACGGTGACATAACTGACTGTTTTATCACTTCCAAAATAGCATACTGACGTAAATATTGATATTTGGTTTTTACTCCAATGAATTTCATTTTGAAGCAGAACTGTCCAATTTTCTGCAAAATCAACATGAATAACTAATTGGAAGTCATTATTTTTCGCTAAAAGTTTAACCTCATTAATTGCTATACGTTGAATTTCTTTGACCAATTTATGAGCTCTTACAGTGAGAGCGCGCTCTCTTAACTCTATTAAGAAATTTTCAATTGTGCTAGTTTTATTCGGTAAATTTGATTTTTCCCAACCACCATAAATTATTTATTCATATAAATCTTCTCCTGCCAAAGAAATTACTTGTAAATCAATGGAATCTCCAATGGGACATTCTTTACATTCTCTTAGTACACATTTCATATCATCTTTTGAACAAAAAAGTGAAGAACATATTTTCAATTCCAAATCTGCAATGTCTTGTTTATTCTCTTTTTTATAATTATTCAAAGCATCTAACATCAGTTTAAGATTCTCGCAGTAAACGCAAAGACATGAATCGGTGGGTGGATGTGGTATAACCCACTTTGGTCTTAAAGCGCAGAATGTTGATTTACCAATTTTTGTTTTTATTTCAGGATTTTCGTCTTTAAATAATTGATATATTTCTTTTATACTTCGCGTAAGAAAGCGTTTGACTTTTTTAGTTTTTATACCATTTTCTTTGATGGATACTGTATCGCTTTTATTTGCACTTTGACGAGAACAATTAAAATCATCGTTCAGATAATAATTCTTTACTTTCATTACAATTTCACTATCCAAAGAATGGCCACAATAGTTTTCAGACTGCTTTTAAATTTTTTTATTATTTACCAATGATCGTGCTTGATCAATCATATAAATAGTTACATTTGGTAAAACTGATAATAAATAATCTTGGGAAATATCACTTACAAGGAGAGTGTTTCACCTTTGGGTCACCGATTGGGCTCAAATTTGGGGAATGTTTTCTAGATGCAGAAATATGAAGAAAGCCAAAATTTTAGAGGCCAACGCTCAAAATTTCTCTAGTTACAGGCCATTGAAGAAAATCACGAAACAAGTTACTAGATTTTCAAACGCTTATAGTTCCACAGCATTGTTAGCTAGAAGCTTGTACCTTTTTTTTAATGAAAGCTAAGCTCAAATCCTTTCGAAATAGCACCTATAGTATCTCAAAATATTATTTTTTTCCAAAGTTAGAGCGCAATGAAGATTTGACCTTAATTTTCTGTTTAAAACATTAATTAATAATAAAAGCTGAAATTAGGTCTAATCTTCATTGCGCTCTAACTTTGGAAAAAATTATATTTTGGGATGCCTTAGGTGTCATTTCGAAAGGATTTGAGCTCAGCTTTCATTTAAAAAAGGTATAAGCTTTTAGCTAACAATGCTGAGGAACTATAAGCATTTGAAAATCTAGTAACTTTTTTCGTGATCTTCTTCAATGGCCTATAACTAGAGAAATTTTGAGCGTTGGCCTCTAAAATTTTGGCTTTCTCCATGTTTCTGCATCCAGAAAACATTTCCCAAATTTGAGCCTAATCGGTGACCCGAAGGTGAAACACTCTCCTTGTTAGTATAATACTCAACAATCGCACTTTCTCAAGAAAATTTGAACAATTATCTAATGCAATAATATTCTCAAGCCATTTATCATTTGTTTTACATTCATTATTTTCATTCAATGCGGGCAAATCCGTTATATCGTAGACTTTCATCATTTTACTTGCTATTTGTGAATCAAATGCATCGTTTATTTGTTTTCTTTTTCGGAGAGCATAAGATTCTCGCATCTTGATATTGATACTTCGAGGCATTTTAATTGGTGAAATGTTTAATTTCAAATTACTTGAAGTCTCGTTGAGCTGTTCTACCACAGTCTCACTATGAATAAAATCTTCCGAAGATTGTTGACTGCTTGAAGTCGATGAAATAGGCGCATTTTTCACTTCATCTAATAATATTTTGTAACACGAAGGGCATACTTTATCTTGTCTAGAGAAAGAAGTATTTGGATAACAAGCGCTCCAAAGACTCCGTTAGATCACCTAATTCTCTAAGCAGACTTTTGGAGCAATCATAAACAACTTTTTTGTGCCTTTCTTTTAAATCCTTGCACTTCATTTTAACAATCAGTGATGCCATTATTGATATTCTGTTCAATGACAGATCGAAAAAAATAATTTTCCTGAAACAACTTTGTTTTTCATCTTCCTTTTCTTCCTTTTAAACGCGTCAAGTCGTTGATGAGAATGCAAAGAACGAATTATCGCCACCTAGTAGTGACATGCGTCAATTCCCTACAAAATAAATTCAAATTCTGGGCGCGAAATTCAAACTGATAAAAAAATTATATTCTTCAACGAAAAAAATTTTTATTATAATAATGTACCATGAAAAGAGGATAAATGGTTATGTATTCTTTCATCAAAATAACTTTTTTTTTAAATTAAAAAATTTATATCTTCAGATTTTAATCTTTAACGAAAATTGCGTTTCCTCAATGTAAATATCATATTTATTTAAAGTTTCAGCATTTTTTTTTAAACTTGAAATCGTCATAACTTTGGTTCTAATTGATCAAAATGTTTGATCCGGGGTTTATTTCAAAGATTATTGTTGATGATTTTGATATATTAATAAATAAAAGCATAGAAATAGTTATGAGAACACGTAAAGTTGGAAAAATAGTACGATGCGCCATGGTATCAATGTTTTAAAATCGAAAATATAAAAAAAACGTTCAAAAATCTGTTTAAAAAAAATAAGGCAAAATCGCATATTCTCACCTATCCTAAAAGTTAGTATTTTTTATGTATAAAATCATATGAAAATTTAAAAAAAAAAAAAAGAAATATAGTTTTTGAGAAAATCGTGTTTGAAAAAAATCGCTTTTTTTCGGTTTTTCGTAAATAACTCAGTGAGATAAAATTGTATTACAAAAATCGAGATTGCATTTAAAACTAGACAGAATTCCGCACACTTTCGTTAAAAGAACGCCCAAAAAGGTTAAAAATTGACGGAGCTATAGTCATTTAAAAGTAGAGGTTCATATTCAATTTTTGAATTTTCGTTTTTACATCTAACACTAAAATTGCTGTAGTGAAAACAAAAAAATTTTTTGAGCGTTCTACGAGGTAAATTTTATCTTTATATACATAATGGAAGGTATTTTTATTACTTAGAAGAAAAAAAAAATTCGATCAGTGACGGCCTGCATGAATCTGAATGGAATCAGCCATCTGTATAAATGATTCCCAAGAAGACGAACAATTGTTGACAGATGTTTAAACTAAGGAGCTTGGACTACCTCCATTGAATCAAAATGTACTTTTCAAAAGAGATAATCTTGAAAATATATCTCCAAGTGCTAATGGTAATTTCAGCATAAATTGATTAATTTTAAGTTCTACCAATATAGTTTTTTTAAATTATTTAATGCATAATCTTCTTAATAATATTTAAAAAATATCAATCACTATGAATATCTTTTATTTACAGTCCAGAAAGTCTATTATGCAAATTTCGAATCGACTTCAAATATTCCAGTGATCAATCGATACAGGTCTAGTAAGTATCTATATTGATTTGTTAATCTCATATTTTTATTGAATATTTAGTTAAATTTAATTTGTATGTAATGATTTCAGCATTTGAGCAAGATGTATTATCTCAACTTCAAATACTACAAAAGGGCCAAGATGATATTCGTAATTTTTTACTTGATAAACGAGTTGTTAACATTAATAATAACAAAGTAGATTTTCAATCAAAATATCATTTGGAATTGCCAATCTCTACTATAAAATGTTTTGATAATTCAAATGAAAAATTAAAAACCAATGAATTCTTTAAAAATGATATCGTATGTTACAATCAATTGAACTTTAAAGCCGTCACTTAATTTTTTGTAACTATTTATTTTTATTTCAGTGTCATGAATTAACTCTGCACATGGACAAAGATTTTGTCATAGCAAAATGTTTTGTAAGAATGTTAAAAAAGTTTATGACTAAAGAACTCGCTTTGTAGTACACTGTTGTAAGGCAATCAACTAAGTCAACTGATAAGAAAAAAATTGTGTTTAGGGGGAACGAATTTTCCAAGTGTATGGATGATAAGATTCACCTTTTATTAGCTTTATAGCTATTGGATAATTTTACATTAATATTACATGCATAAAATATTTTTTTCAGCTGTCATATTTGGATAACGATCTGAAAAAGAAATTCCGACAGAAGAAAAAGATTTAATTCCAGGATTAAGTGAAGTTTTATGTAATATCAAGAAATGGCATTAAATGCACATGTAAATTTTTATATTTATGTTCATTTAGCTTAATGATTTTTTATATCTATGTTTATTTGGTTTAATAATGTTTATATTTGTGTTTATTTGGATTCATAATTTTTATATTTATGCACATTTAATTTTATAATATTTATTATAACATTTTTGGATTGTGTAAAGTCCAGCTGAAAATTTAAAATTTTTTTATACATATAAACTTTCTATTTTCATTTCTTTAAAGGTTTTAAGGAAAAATCTTATTTCAATCGTTTTTTTTATCTCTTTCCTAAGAACTCTATATTTTAAAATTCTCAGCTAGATGTTTGTACGAGCCTGCAAGTCATAAAAAGATTAGACATAGCAAGGCATATAAAAAAAATGTATATATATATATATAAACCAGACCCTAGCATTGTGACCGGAAAACCGAAACCCTTGACCTGCCTAAAACAGTATGAATTCGAACTGCAGACGCACAAAAAATTATCCATAGACTAAGGCAGACAAGCATGCTATTCCTGTGTTTTTTTTTAAACTGTCACATAAATTTCTAACTTTACGATTTTCAGATTTCTTACTCTTCCTTTCCTCTCATTTTCTTTCCTTTTCCCTCCCGCATAGATAGTTGAAGAAAGCATTAAAGAAAAAAATATACTTTTCAAGATAAAACACAGACGTGCATCTTAAATATAACAAACAGTAAAAGCGAAAGTTTTCCCACCGATCCTTTTTTTTTTTTATATATATACATTTCTTTAAAACATTAGAGAAATTGCTAGTAATTTTAATGTTGTATCTTTATTTTTCTTAATATTTTACATTTTAATCTAATAATATTTCGAATATTTTATTTAATCATAATAATAATTTTACTTAAAAATTACTTTAAATTTACTAGAATTCTCTAATGTTTTTCTAATTTTAGTTGATTTTTATAATTTCTTTTGTAATTTAGAATCATAGAATATTAAAATATTTAGAATTACGTAAATATCGTACGGTTAATTTCAATAAGAAGTAACCATATGATATAATAATTTTAAGCAACCCAAATAAATATATAATATTCTCCTTGTTATATGTTATTACAATAAGAAGATTAAAATAGAGAATAGCATATTTTATTAGTTTATTCATGTAATCCTCTTCGCTTAAGATTTTTCAGCCTTTTTATTGCACTACGATTTAGTTTTATTACAAACAATTTCCATTTTTCCTACCTCGAAAAATAACATACATCAAACTACATGGGGAATCCCTCGAAAAGAATACCGTTAATACCTTAGGTATTAATTCTTATATATTCAATAGCCTTTGTTTAATCTAGGAAATTTATTTTGTAAAAGAAAATGAATCTGATTTCCAACACATTGTTTCAATATTTATTTTTTAAATTCACAGACATATGTTAAAATTATTATTAAGTTATTAATTTTATATGAACTTATAATTTGATGTAATGTTTGGAAATTAAATTCATACTATCTTATATTAGATTTTATAATTTTAACAGCGAATTTTAATTTTAATTTCTAGTTAAATCATTGTATTTTAAACACCTGTTAATTTTTTCCGATGTCACTTTTATGCAAAAAATTTTATTTAAGAAAATAATTAAATAGCAATATTAATGTTTAATAGTAATATTGAATATTCTTTAGCCTTAAGTGTTTCCTGTAAAAGATAAAGAAAGAAGAAATAGGGCCAATAGCAGTGTATATGCTCCTCCCACGTTAATCTTCTTTCTCTGTCTTACTTATTTCTCTAAAGGGGACAGTTTGAGGAAAATTAAGGGAAAACCATTGCCTGCACCAATACGAATGTAAGACCACATGCATGTATGCTCTCTCAAGAGTATATAAGCCAAGGGCAGCAATGAAAAACGTCTCATTTCTTCTATTTTCAATTTACGTAGCACGACTTCGTCGACTACACAAATTTTTTTTCAAACCTTTTGAAGGTCTTCTCTCAGTATCTTTAAAAAAAAATTTTTTATCACAAGACTTTTAGTCTTTCTTTTTGTTTTCAACTTCAAATTTTTTAATCCTAAATTCCCTCAAATTGTCAGAGAATTGTATCTCAAAGAAATCTTTTTTTTCAATAAAAGTAAGTAAATAAAACAATTTCCTTCTTTTTAATTTTGAATGATACTAGCAGGTCGATCTTACCGCTAGTCCTTGCACAGGTCTTAATCACCCTGCGCAATTCACCACTAAACTAAAGGGTCGAAATCACCCTTTAGTTTCAGCACGAGGTCGCAGTTACCTAGTGCAACGACAAATAAGTTGAGGGTCCAAGTAACCCACTCCTTACTCGTATTGGGCCGATTCTACCCGATACAACTTTTTTTTATTGCCAAGAGCGAATAAACTCCTCTTGATTGCTTAAGAAGTTAATCAACAATAGGTTGGTTAATCTCAGTAATAGAGACAAAAGGGTCGAAATAACCTTTACGTCTGTACTGGGTCGATCCAACCCGGTACGAAGTTATTATCACCAACAAAAATTGACATAAACAATCCCGTATAAATCATAAATCTTATTTATAAAAGTATTTTATTAATTTTTACGCGAAATTTTAATCGTGAACCTGAGTCCTTAAGCGAAAGCTTAGACTCGAATGCGCTAAGTAAAAGATTGTTTTTACTAACAAATCAGACATTACAATTGTTGATAAATTTATCATAATAATAAATAGATTAATAAATAAATATGATAAAACCACAAACTCGTTTATTTTTCTCCCTACCTTGTAACGGCTCATATCAATTTTGAATAGAATTATTGAATTTGATGTAAATATTTGATAAATAATTTGACATTATTTATAACATGAAATGATTTTCTGTAATAATAAATTTAAATTACATTAAAACTATAAGTAGGACTTCATAGTTACCTATTGAGGCCGATAAGATAACTCAAAATGTATATATATAGATATAGTGAAATGAATATAGAAATAGCATGTTCTATTTCTTTTAATGAAAAAGTATTATCAATATTCGATTATTAATAATAAAATATATAAGATGTAATTTTTTATAATGATTATTCATACATAAATAGAACATTCGATCCCTATAATATGTACAAAAATGATTATTCTATTTAAAGTTTGAAGATAGAAATTAAAATATAAAAGACTAGCTTTTGTAGTTAATAAATAATAAAATAAATTATTAAAAATAATCTTTTGGGAAGTAAAGGAAATAGAATGTTTCTTTTACAAATATATTTAAGGAGGCATGAGCGGGTCACGCCTAAAAATATAAGATTATCTGAAACTAATACAAATAAAAGTAGAAACTCAGAGCTTTACAATGGTGTAACCTTATGGAATTAAATGCAAAACTATTGATTATTTTCAAATAAAAATATAGACACGTATAGAATGGTGATCAATCATTACCTTTTTTTGTTAAGATTAAAATGAGCCATCTTTTAAATTGGGTTGACCACTGAAAAAAAGATTTATTTATGATTGAATAAAAAAAATTTCATGTGTTTTTGTGTTCTGTCAACATTTCACGGTTAGGGTTGGATCGAATGCGAGAAGAACGCATGGATATCATATGGAATTATACAGAACATACAGTTTTTGAAAACGTTAACAAAACAATGTTGACAGATCTAGGGTTAGAAATAAAATAGGTTGCATTCTACATTATCTACGATCTTAGCCCGCTCATGCCTCCTTAACTTAATCAAATGTTTCTTTTGCAAATATATAAAATAAACGTTATGGAACATTCTATTTCCTAATATATAATTCTTTAGTGAGAAATAGAACTTCATAGAAGGTTTATGAAATAATATAAAAGAGCGTGAATCCAAGCAAGCTCTCTTATTCTATTTTAGATGTTCGATCATGTAACATCTAAGATGTATTCTATATTCATTCGATCTTATACTGTCAGAAGCATAAGACCTTAACACTCTGTATGAAAAATGTATCATGTAACTTTTTAATATTTATAAAATACAGGTTTCTTCAATTAATGAATAAAAGATCAAAGATTTTAATTTCAATGAGACTATGTTCAAAAAGTTATTTAGAAGAGTATAACTCGTCTCATTTCATTTATTATGATTCATAGAACTAATAAAGAAATTAATTATCGCACATCGAAGAGTATTGCACTTAAATATGTCGTTGATAATGATTTCTTTATTCATCTTGCATTAAATAAAAGTGTTATTTATCGCACATCTAAGAGTATTGCATTCAAAGATGTCGTCGATTTAAACACTTTTTTACATATTTCATAATAATAATAAAAAAGTTTATCATCGCACTCTTTAGACTATTGCACTCAATGGAATCGTCGATAATAACTTTCATCACATTACCCTCTTCTCCACACGTAAAGAAAATTATAAACTATCGCATCTCTAAGAGTATTGCACTGGAGGAGATCGTCGATAAATGTAATTTTCTGTTATAATATTGCTGTATGCACCTTGTATATGCACGTAATAGATTAAATTAATATGTGCATGTGATAGATTAAATAGTGTGCGATAAATAACACTTTCATTTAATGCAAGATGAATAAAGAAATCATTATCGACGACATATTCAAGTGCAATACTCTTCAATGTGCGATAATTAATTTCTTTATTAGTTCTATGAATCATAATAAATGAAATAAGACAAGTTATACTTTTCTGAATAACTTTTTGAACATAGTCTCATTTGAATTAAAATCTCTGATTTTTTATTCAATAATTGAAGAAATTTATATTTTATAAATATTAAAAAGTTACATGATACATTTTTCATACAGAGTGTTAAGGTCTTATGCTTCTGACAGTATAAGATCGAATGAATATAGAATACATTTTAGATGTTACATGATCGAACATCTAAAATAGAATGAAAGAGCTTGCTTGGATTCACGCTCTTTTATATTATTTCATAAACCTTCTATGAAGTTCTATTTCTCACCAAAGAATTATATATTAGGAAATAGAATGTTCCATAACGTTTATTTTATATATTTGCAAAAGAAACATTTGATTAAGATGAATATATTTGTAAAAGAAACATTCTATTTCCTTTACATTCCAAAAGATTATTTTCAATAATTTATTTTATTATTTACTAACTAAAAAAGCAAGTCTTTTATATTTTAATTTCTATCTTCAAACTTTAAATAGAATAATCATTTTTATACATATTATAGGAATCGAATGTTCTATTTATGTATGAATAATCATTTAAAAAAATTACATCTTATATATTTTATTATTAACAATCAAATATTGATAATACTTTTTCATTAAAAGAAATAGAACATGCTATTTCTATATTCATTTCACTATATCTATATATATACATTTTGAGTTATCTTATCGGCCTCAATAGGTAACTATGAAGTCCTACTTATAGTTTTAATGTAATTTAAATTTATTATTACAGAAAATCATTTCATGTTATAAATAATGTCAAATTATTTATCAAATATTTACATCAAATTCAATAATTCTATTCAAAATTGATATGAGCCGTTACAACCTGAATTTCACCCAAAAATTCATACAAAGTGCATGTCTCCATTAATAGGATTTCTGGTTCGATGAATAACCTAGAATTTACTGATATTAAAAAATTCTAAGCGCAATTCAGGTAAAAACCCAGCAACGATTCTACCAGGGGACATTCAATTTTTTTCTAATAAAAAATAATTTAAAAAAAAAGATTTTTTAAAATTATTTATGGATTAAATTCTTGTATTCAATTCATATTTAAAATAAAAAAAGTTTTATTATTCGATATTTTAAAGAACAAAATTATCATTACATTTAAATTTGTTTATCTTAGGCATAAATTTAGGGCTGACACCGTAATTATACAAGACAATCCATTTCCCATTACTGTAGTAAATTATTTAGATTTTAATTAGGCATCTTGTCAAAAGTTTTTTCTGTACATTAAAATGTTATTGTTATAGAATTTTAAAAGAAAAATAGGTACACACCAGATATTCAGGAATTTTTCTCGTACGCTACGCTTCATGCTATCACTTTTGCGACGATATTGCAGTCGGCGACAGGCCTCGGACGAAATAGGCTCCGGCAGCTGTTTATAAAAACCTAAATTCAAAGAAAAGATAATATAATCGATAACTAAAGACAGTACATAAAACTCAAATGTACATTTATGTTAGTGCTATCGTCTTTCAAATAAGATATCAAAACAATTATTAAAACATTCAGAGGACATTATGAGCCTTTTTATCTTTTATGACTTTTTTCTTAATATGACAACTACTTGATGGTGTAATAAATTTTGAATATTTTAAAAAGTATTATACGAAAAAATTTTTCATAAAGACAAATATTCTAGTAAAAATTACAAATTTTACGAAAATATTTTCTTGAATAAGGAATTGTTACAAGATATTTTCTTTGAATTTTTAATAAACATATTATATCACAATAAATAAAAAGAACCGGTTATCTAAATTCAATGTAATATTTTCAAAAAATCAATCATTCACTGAAAATTAAAATCTGTGTCTATGACTAATCAGTAAATTTTGAAAAGATCGCAATAATTTAGAGCATATTCTGTTTATTTTATTATAAAAAAGTAAGAACATAAATTAATATAGACGAATGGATAGATATAAGTTTGTTTTGTACTAAATTACAAAAAAAATGTATATTACAATGTATACATCAAAAAGATACTCTTGCGTTACTTAAAGATTTACATGAATATTGCACTCATGATGTAACAGTCAATTTTCTAAGACTAATAATACTATAAAAATCACTCACTTGTTCAAAGTGATATCACAGATCAATACAATAATAAATAAATTTTTATTATAAAAAGTATGAAAAAAAAGTATAAAAAGTTTTCATGATCGTTATCGATGCTGCCGCCGTGTATAAGAATCAATCGTGGCCCAAGTTAGCTATAATATAGTTGAAATTTAGCTGAAATTCAGTTAAAATAGAAGCTACAAGTTAGCCAAAAGTTAGCTAAAAATAGCTGGAAGTTGTATAAAAGTGAGCTAAAAATTAGTTAAAACTAAGCAAAAGTAGGATAAATTTACCTGAAAATTAGCTGAATTTATTCATAAAGTCAGTTCAATTATACAAAATATCAATAAAAATTGACAAAACGTCAGTCAAAAATTAGCTGATTGAGTTAAATTTAGCTGCATTTAGAGATGCGCTGTCAACAAAAAATGTTCTCTTTTGTCTAGAAGCTAGTCAAGTGTAGACTCTGATATTATATTATTATTGAAGTCTATACTTTAAAGGAAAGAGAAAATTAAGAAGCGTAGCTGAAGATGGAGGAGGTAAAAGAAAAATGAATGAAGAAAGAGTAGACAGTGAAAAAAAGATAATAAAGCAAAATATAGTGAAACATAGATGAAGAGAGAAATTCATATACTAAAGCCCAAATAAGACCAAAAAATTGGGCCCGGAAAAAGTGCTTGATATGATAACTACTCATTATATAGGATTCTATAGAAATTGCTATTCTTATTACGAAAAAATGCGCAGATCCGTAGGAGCCAAGGATCGATTTTCAATAAAGAGCAAATATATGTAGTTGAATATTTAAAATAAAAGTAGCAAAAACAACAACAAAAAATAAATTTCAAACATAGATTTACTTTATACTAAAAATAAGTAAAATTAATAAAAAATGATAGGAATGAACCAGGAACATTAAAAAAGTTAGAAAACTTGAGCTTTGTTTCCAAGAATATTTCACTTTAAATAATATATTTTACACCTAGAAAGAAAAAGTAAAGAATATCCTAAATCGTATGTAAATTATAAGACACAATTCACAAAAATCGAAAAATAAGCTTGACTTCATAGGTGACCGTGAGTATCACGCATAATTTCGAATTTGTGTATTGTTTGGATATTGAATTTAGTAGACATCGGACAACGAAATTGTAAAACGTGAAATGAGTTACGTGTAACGTGTAATATTATTAAAAAACGGCTCTCATGTTTAGATTCTTGATATCAATATATGACTATGTATTTGAACGATGAAATTAAAAATAACCTTTTTACGTGAAACATGCTTCAAAACAAATTTTGTGTTTATTTCTAATTATAATATCTTCACATATGTATTTTATACATACAAAATACTGAATTTAAATATACAATTATAAGATTAAAATAAAATATTTTGGTTGTTTTAAAATTCAAATATTTCAGAATAATCAATCGACTATTTGCAAACATACAACAATTCTATTTGCATCAAATGTTAATTCTTATTGAAATATAAATATTACGAAGTGTATCACAAGTAAGGTTATATTATATTTAATTTTATATTTGTTTTTTTTTTATTTTTATATCATTTATATTATAATTTATGGATGAATTCTTAATATTAGAGAAGAATTATTATTTAAACAATCCAAATATTTCTTTATTGATGACAAGTAACTTTTCAAATATAGTTATATTTGTATTAAAACACAACTTAAAATGTCAATCGAGTAACATTTTTATCAAAATTAATTTCAACGCTATGATTATTAGAATAAAAATTTTTATTCAACCATCATCCATTTTAATTATTATTTGTGTAATATACATGTAAGAATAATATATTTAACTAATAATCATTTCATTTGATGAACATTTAAATAAGTTTATATATTTATAACTGATATAATATAATTTATTCAGTTAAAGATTTATTCAGTTATCATTCAGAGAATAAAGTATTTAAATTAGTTGTCATGAAAATATATTATTTAACCCTTTCAGTCATGCGATTAAATTCACTTTTTTCGTATGTATTTGCTTATAATAATAATTAATAGTTATAAATTTATAAAATATCATCAGCATTATAAATAGTAAGGCTATGTGTATCTGAAAATACAAAAAATCTAAGAATCAAACATGATATTGCAAAAATATTGCGGTAAAAAAAATAAAATTAGGTAGCCGATATATCGGCTCCTGTGACTGTAAGGGTTAAAAAGTTACTTTAACAAAAGTTAATAAAAGTTACTTTGTAAGGGTTAAAAGTTACTCGTTAACAATTTTTACATTTAACCTTAATTACATTTCCATTTGTACACGTGTTTGTATTTAAATGAATTATCATTTATGCAAAAATTGTTACGAATTGAATGTATTGATAATAATTTCATTAAAGCAATAATATTTTAATTAAGAGAAACATTAATTTTTAGAATATATCTAATGACCTCATTTGAAAAATTATTATAACATCATATAAAAATATTATTTTTAGTATCTTTTTAATATACATTTTATAAAGTGCAATCTTAAAAAGTTATTTTTTTAATAGTAAATTTTTTTATTAGTCAATTATAAAGATAGGAAAATATATGAAACAAGGATAAATTTTCCTGATTATGTCTATAATCATGAATTCATATTTATAATCTGTCTAGATGGAAGTGAAATTTTCTATAAAAAAGTAAACATTTCAAAGAAAATTTACTCATGATTTGCAAGACATTCATTAAGAATGCGAGAAATAAATAATATTCTGTACTATCACTCTAAAATTGGTATTAAATATAATGATTGAAAATCCTATATTATATTGGAGTGAAACCACTTTTTGTCCAGTTCTCCGGTTGTACGGTTCTCCGCATTTTTTAAATGTGTCTAATCTTTTGGTAATAAGAGTAGCAATTTTTTATTAGGCCCTATATAATTAGTACTCATTAGTCATAAGCTTCTTTTTGGGCCATATTTTTTTGGGTCTTATATTATTTTGGGGCCTACATTTTTATTAATTCCCATTTTTGGGACCTTTTTTTATCCTTATATTTTCTTGGGCTTTTTACTTTTTTGGGTTTTATATTTTTTTGGATCCAATATTTTTTTTGTCTCTATATTTTTTTAGGCTTTATATTTTTTTGGGCTTTATATTTTTTTGATTCTTATATTTTTTTGGGCCTTTTATTTTTTTGTGCCTAATATTTTTTTGAGTCCTATTTTCTTTGGGCCTCATATTTTTTTCGGCCTCTTATTTTTTGGGTTCTATATTTTTTTTGTTTCTATATTTCTCTAGACCTCATATTTTTCGGGACCTATTTTTTTCGAGTCCTATTTTCTTTGGGCCTCATTATTTTTTGGACCACCTATTTTTCTGGGCCTTATTTATTTTTTACTTTTTTTGGGTCTTATATTTTTCTAGGCTCTATATTTTTATGAATCTTATATTTTTTTGGGCGTAATATTTTTTTTATTATTATATTTTCTTGGTCTCTATATTGTTTTGGGCCCAATATTTGTCTAATTCTTTTAACTTTTTGGGCCCAATATTTTTTCGATTCTTATATTTTAGTAGGCTCTATATTTTTTTAGCTTAATATTTTTTTGATTCCTACATTTTCTTGACCTCTATATTTTTTTGGGCCCAATATTTTTTTAAAACATATTTTTTTATTCTTATGTATTCTTGGCTCTATATTTTTTTGAGCCAAATATTTTTTTGAAACATTTTTTTGAGCCTAATATTTTTTTTATCATTATATTTTCTTGGTCTCTATATTTTTTTGAGCCCAATATTTTTTTGATTCTCATATTGACTTGCACGTCCTTTCATGCAGCTGATTTAACATCATATCAAACTATTTTAAAAGCGTCATTAAATATATATTTCAGTTAATATTATATTTTTTCTTATATATTCAAGTTCAACTATTACACAATCCAAAACAAATATATACAACATATCATATCTTTTTATAAACAAAGTTTTTTGTATAAATTGTGTTCTGATCATTTTTTTTTTCTGTTTACAATAGCGTTGTTGCCTAAGAATAATTTTAAATTATATTTCGTCCTTGAAAGAGCAACATATAATTGCCCATGACTGAAAACTAGTGACGTCAATTAAACACCAACTTTTTCATGAGATTGTCCTTGTGATTCATTAATAGTCATTTTAATTTCGTCCTTGAAAGAGCAACATATAATTGCCCATGACTGAAAACTGGTGACGTCAATTAAACACCAACTTTTTCATGAGATTGTCCTTGTGATTCATTAATAGTCATTGTAAAACCTAATCTAATAGGAAACGGTTTTCGTTGCATACTAAATAGAATTTCTTCCGTAGATGGAGATAAACTTATTCTTGGAATGAAAACTAATTTACCTTTATTTTGTCCAATTGCTATTTCCGCTTGAATGGAATATTTGAGCAATTTTTTTACTATCAATCTTGTTTCATTACAAAGGCCCTCATTGACATTTAAATTTTTTTAAAGTATTATGATAGCCTCGAATTTTAAATGTCATTTATGTGGTGGAAGTCCATTAGGAGTTAACTTATTGAAAAATTCTGTAGGTAACATTACATCTAAATTTGTTTTGTTATCATCTTCAGCTGTATCAATACTTAAATATTCAACATGGTTTTCTTTTATTAAATTCAAAACATTATTATTGATTTCAGTAACACCATTATTTTTAGGAGCCAAAATAACTTTTTCCGTTAGATTCGTATTGTTTATTTTTATTGCTTTTCCGAATATTTCTTAGAAAAAATTTTCTTTAATGATAAAATTATCTGGTAAAGCACTTACTAGGAGAGTATCAGACCTCCGGATCACGGATTTTGCTCAAACTTTGGGATAAGTTTTAAGATGTCAAAATATGGAAGGAAACAGAATTTCAGACCCCAACGATATTTCCCTCCTTCAATATTTCCCTAGTTACAGGCAATTAAAGAAAATTACTAAAAAGGTACTAGATTTTCAAACGCTTACAGTTCCTTAGCATTAATAGCTAGGAGCATAAAACTGTTTTTAAATGAAAGCTGAGCTCAAATCCATTCGAAATAGTAGTTATAGCATGTCAAAATATTATTTTTTCCCAAAGTCATAGCGTAATAAACATTAGACCCAATTCCAGCTTTTGTTATTAATTAATGTTTTAAAAAGAAAAATCAGGTCCAATATTTATCACGCTATAACTTTGGGAAAAAATAATATTTTGACATGCTATAACAACTATTTCGAAAGGATTTGAGCTCAGCTTTCATTTAAAAATAGTTTTATGCTCCTAGCTATCAATGCTAAGGAACTATATGCGTTTGAAAATCTAGTAACTTTTTTAGTGATTTTCTTTAATTGCCTGTAACTAGGAAAATATTGAGCGTTGGGATCTAAAATTCTGTTTCCTTTCATATTTTGACATCTGAAAACTTACCCCAACGTTTAAGCAAAATCCGTGATCCGGAGGTCTGATACTCTACTAGTTAGTTCATTATCATCTTCAAACATTGTTTGAAATTATTATCATTATCCGAAACTCTCAGATTTTCATTTAACTTCATTTGCTTAAAACTCTGCCATAATAAACTAAATTTAACTGAATTTTCAATAATATTTATACGGCTTTCATGTCGTACAATTGGTAATGTTTGCCTGAAATCTCCTGATACAATTACAGTTTTACCACCAAAGGGTTGGTTTACATCGCATAAATTTTGAAAAAGACGATCAACTGTTTCAAAAGCAAATTTTGAAGTGATGGATATTTCGTCCCAAATAATTATTTGTGTTCTCTTTAATTGTTCGCCTTCGACAGAATTAGGCTTAACATTACAAGTTGTACAACCTGTTATATTTAACGGTAGTTCAAATGTTATATGCACGGTTTTTCATCTAATAATGAATTCGCTGCTATACCCGTCCAAGCTAGACATAAATAATGTATAGTATGATATTTAAAATAAGTTATTAAAACTTTAAGTGAAAACTTTTTCTACTTCCACCTGGTCCATCTATAAAAATATATTTTTCTTTACTTTGGTTGTTTAAACTTTTTATAGTAGAGTTGAATATTTGCCTTTGTTTATCATTTAAAGAATTTATTTTCATTTTTAATTCATTGAGAATATTATTATTATGATTAAAAATTGTTTCATCATTATCTTTTTCTATAAATGTGCTTATGTTAGGTAAATTAAAATCGTTTAAAGAAAATCCATTGACTTGTAAATTATTTTTAATAACATTCAATGCAAGATTTTCACTTATATTTTTTTGGTATTTAGGATGGTAAAACTTATCTTTATATTTTTTATATAAATCTCGTGCATCTATAGGATTATGAAAAACGCAAATAAAAACGAATAATTCACATAGAGCATAAGGGAATTCTGTTAAAGATGCTTCTTCCAAACATCTATCCCATTCTTCATCTTTATTAATTGATTCTTTTGCCTTAGCTGCCTCACAGGGTTGCAAATATTTAAATCTTTTTGAGCTTTAAATAAATTTTAATTCACAAATCCTTTTTGAATTCGTGATTAAAGTTTTATTTAATTAACAATTCCTTTTAAATTAATAATTAAAGATATTTTAATTAACAAATCAAAATCTAATCGTGAATTGAAAAGGCTTTAATTAAAAAATCAAAAGGAATTCTTAATTAAATAAATTTCAATTAAGAAATCAAAATGTAATCGTGAATTGAAAGGGCTTTAATTCCAAAATCAAAAGGAATCCTTAATTAAATAAATTTCAATTAAGAAATCAAAATCTAATCGTGAATCGAAAAGGCTTTAATTAAAAAATCAAAAGGAATTCTCAATTAAATAAATTTCAATTAAGAAATCAAAATGTTATCGTGAATTGAAAGAGCGTCAGTTATGATTATGATTTGTGAATTCGAGGGCTTTAATTAAAAATTCCACAATTCCTTTTTAAATAAACAAACTAAGGAATTTTGTTCATATATATGTATATAGAAAAACATATGTGGACGCGCACATACATACGCACCTGGGCTCATATATATGCAACATTTTGTGTCGACCCACACGCACACATACAGACAAGTTGATATATATATATATATATATATATATATATACATGGTCCGTTTCATGTCGACTTGCACCCGTTGACCCGTATATATTTTGGTTTATATATATGTATATGGGACGTTTCACGTCAACTCACCTAACAAAAAAATAGAATTCGTCGAAAATCTGTGAAAATGTTCTATTTAATACCCAAAATATACAAAAAAAATTTTAGAGGTCCAGGTCAAAGGGGTCAGGATTTAAACGTGATGGAATTTTTCGAATTTTCCAAATTTTTTGCTAAATAAATATTTTAATGAATTTTTTCCTCAAAAACTATCAATTTCTTGTTAAAATTTAATAGAATACTTTTTCTTGGAAATTAGATGTAGAATTCACCTGAATTTTTGCAAATTATAATATACTGATTTTCATGCTTACTTGATCGATTTAAACATACTATTTAGTATATCTAAAAATCGAGCAGGTTAAATTGGCTTTTCAAAGTCTTTTTTTTTTATTTTTTTATGAGGAAAAAATATACGAAGTCTCCAGTGGGCAGCCTTCCCAAAGTTACTTAATTGTGCAAAAATGTCTGAAAAAATCGTTATTTTGGATCAATGATGAGATTTGTGATTTTTTTTCTGAAAAAGTATTGATTTTTGGGACAAATGTATAAAAATGTTTTTTATTGTTTTTAATTCGCATGCATGCACACAAACTTTAATAAATATTGGATTTTTCACGTCAATTGGAACGTACGCACATACAGGTATATATATATATATATATATATATATATATATATATATATATATATATATATATATATATATATATATATATTAGGTGTCCCTTATTTACCAATGTTTTTTTTCGTTGTGCCGCCCCTGGATCTTTAATTTATGCTAAAAAATGAAGATTTTACTCGGAAAAAGTGAGAAAAAGACGTTTTAAACCGTGCCTATTTCGCAAAACGAGATTTTAGTCCACGTATACGCATTATACTTAATCTAACGTATTTCATTTCTCTACTATGTTTAAAAAGAGCTTTAAACAGTTCAACTATTACATTTTTTCATGTAAAATTTGGCATAGAATTCGAATTTTTACTCATTTTAAATCAAAACGTACATATAGTAAGGTAAGAGACACTTTTGCATTTATTAAGGTCAGTTTTTTAAATTATTTTTTGCTTTTTTGATTAATAATGAAAGTTATTTATGATTTGCCTGATTATTTTGAGTAATAATTTTCAAAAAATAAACATAAAAATTCACAACAATTATAAATTAACATATTTTGTACATTATGAAATTTCTAAGATTGTTTTCAAAAACAATTTTTGTTTACAATAGTTGGTTTTTTCTTTATTATTTTTCATTGGCCATGACAAGCACTTTTGGCTTTTGGTCATTCGGCCATTACCAGGTAAATCTTTTATATTTTATATCCAGTTGTGCCCAGTGGGACTTTTTTTAACAACACAATTTTTGCCCAATGGGACTTTGTAAATAAGTTTTTCGTGGTCTCCGGGTTCTACTCCCCGCAGAAAAATTCGAAAAAATTTTTCCGAAATTTTCCCGGGGAATCGAACCCCGGTCCACTAGAGCGCGAGCCAAGAGCCTTAGCCCCTGCGCTACTGCCGCTCCAATAGTTGGTTTAAGCGTATGATAATATTTTTTTTATAATATTAGGGGTAACCGGGGTAAATTGGACCGATGGGACAAACCAGACCAGCATTACTTTATATGAATATACGTAAATATTAGAAGATTAAAACTACATAAAAAACTTTAGCAATAAAAGTAATTCAATGTAACAATATTAAAATCTTATTGGTCAAATAAAAATTTACTATATTTTTACATAAAGTGATGCCGGTCCGATTTCCCCGGGGGTCCGATTTACCCCGATTTCCCCTACCTTCGATGTATTCAAGTTTTTAATTAATTTATTAAAAATTTTTGCATTATTAAACCGTTTTTACATATTTAGAAACATTTTAATAATCTAATTAACGTTATCAGATCTTAGGGTGAAATCAGATGGAGCGGAAAATAGGCGACGGAACGTCACAGAACCTCAATTCCGCATCTTTGTATTCCGCCAACGGAGTAAAGACGACGTAATAGACATCAATTTTTATTTTGTTTAAAAAAATAATTAGTGCTTCAATAACCTCACGTAATATTTTTAATTTGCTTTCCATAGCTGTACTTTTAATTTCAATCAAACTTTTAAATTCTATTTTGGTTAACTATTTGTTTAAACAATTTCAAAAAGTCTGTGACGCTTCTATTATCCCGTCAAATTTGTTTCCCTATATCCACATGGAGCGGAATAGAAGTTCTGTGACGTTGATTAGCAATTTTGTAATTAAAAAATAATGATGTTAATTGAAATATTTGGTTATAATAACAAACTATATTTTATTTTTGTAAAAAAAGAATCTCATTACAATAACAATAGATGATTATTTCCAACTTTTTTAACATTTTTGTTGTTAATTTAAAACTCGCGGATACATTTGTATGCTATTTTTAACAATTTTTCAGCTACATTCTGCGCCATGTGAACATAGGGAAAAAATTTGACGGAAAACAAGGCGACGGATTGAATGTTTTGTGACGTTCCGTCGTCTATTTTCCGCTCCATCTAATTCCACCCTTATCGATAATCGTGATCATAAAGTATATGATAAATCTATATGCAAAAAGTATATTTCTTTTATATTTCGTACGATTGACAATTTGCTCTGGTTCCAATAGATATGGGAGGTTTTTAAGAAGTATATTTCTTATTTTTTCTCAACATTTTAAAGACAATATGAACTACATTGTAACTGATATTAGCTAAAATGAGAGCGGTGATAAGTCTTGATAACATCATTTAATTATTATTTTCCTTTAAATTTGCGAGAACGAATCACTATTTTCTTTAACATTTGTCCATTAACTCAATCTTGTGATAGCCTTTAGTTAAATTAATGCAATATGATTTTTTTAATCTTTTGACCGAATGACGGCACGCGCTTGCGCAAGCGCGTGATGGATTTTCGTTACGGTTATCATAGAAAAATTAAAATATTATTAAAGTTATAATTTCTTAGGCCCGAATTTATAGTCGACACTTGGCACTCAGCACTCAGTTTACATGTAACAAACATCATCCTATCCTTTTTTTTCTTATGGAAGTAGAATAAGATAGAATGATGTTTGTTACGTGTAAACTGAGTGCTGAGTGCCAAGTGTCGACTATAAATTCGGGCCTTAATTGGACACACTGCTAATGATAATATAATCTTAAAGCTCAAAAGACGCGCAATTCATTGTTATGATCAAAACCAATATAAAGACAATAACTACCGATTGAATCAATTCGAAACTTATTTCAGCACCCAAAACTCATTTTCGATTTACAAATAAATAAAAAGATGTACAATTATGATTTTATCGAGAATCAAAGATGCAGGTGAAGCACAATCATTTTCATATTTGGGTAATCACAATATTTATAAGCCGGGATTATTACTCAAAATAATCAGACAAATCATAAATAACATTCATAATTAATAAAAAACAAATAATCATTAAAAAAACTGACCTTAACTGATGTAAAAGTGTCTCTTACCTAACTATATGTACGTTTTGATTTAAAATGAGTAAAAATTCGAATTCTATGCTAAATTTTACATGAAAAAATGTAATAGTTGAACTAATTAAAGCTCTTTTTAAACATAGTAGAGAAATGAAATACGTTAGATTAAGTATAACGCGTATACGTGGACTAAAATCTCGTTTTGCGAAATAGGCACGGTTTAAAACGTCTTTTTCTCACTTTTTCCGAGTAAAATCTTCATTTTTTAGCATAAATTAAAGATCCAGGGGCGGCACAACGAAAAAAAAACATTGGTAAATAAGGGACACCCTAATATATATATATATATATATATATATATATATATGGAACAGTACATGTCGTTGCGCATGCATGACACACACGTTAATATACATGGGATTTTGAATGTCAATTCAAACGCATACAAACACACAGGTTTATATATATTGGACATTTAATGTCGATTCGCATGCATGCACACGTACGTTAATATACATGGGATTTTCCATGTCAATTCGAACGCACGCATACACACACAGGTCTTCACATCTGGTACATTTCATATCGATTCGCATGCATGCACACACGTTAATATACATAGGATTTTTCACGTTAATTATTACCCATGCCTATACAGGTTTATATATATGGGACATTTCATGACAACTAACACATCTATCCGAGCGCCCTTAGGTTCACATATATGGGATGTATCATGTCAACACGCACGCACCGGTTTTCATATATTTGACATATCTTGTCAACTCGAACGCGCAAACACATCTAAACATGTATTTGAAATTTGTATTTATATATATGGGACCGTTTCTGTCAATTCGCATGTACGCACACACATGGGCTTATGAATATATATATTTATGTATGTATGTATATATATATATATATATATATATATATATATATACACACATATATATGTGTGTATATCTATGTACACATATACATGGAATATTTAATGTTAATTCACACGCGCGCACATACATACAGGCTTATATACACGGGACGTTTCATGTCAATTTACATGCATGACACATGTACTTGAGTTTATATATATTTTTCTTTATATATATATATATATATATATATGGGGTTGTTCCTATCAAGGCGCATGCACGCACACACATGGGCTTATGAATATATGTATATACATATACATCGGATGTTTTATGTCGATTCACATGTACGCACACACACACACACACAGATATATATATATATATGAGTGCCACCAGATTTTTTTTCTAACAAGTAAGCAGTTTTTAATCAGTTACACAAACAGGTTATTTTTTCTATGTTACTTAAAATAAAAAAAATTCTAGTTTAGGAAAAGTTGCTAATATTAATACTGATAAAAATCTTAAAGATTTTTAAGGAATGGTTTTACTTTTTGATGGATAATTTGATTATATGATTTTATTTTTGAAAAAGTTTTTCACATAATAGTTATCTGTAATAAGAAAATTCTTTTACAATGTTAATTACTTTTTCCTGACATTCGTTTTGAAAGTTTATGCTTAGCAATTTTAAAATTTGGTTCTGGCACTGATGATGCTGCTATAAATTATTTTGGATGTGTTATAATTAGTGTGCTGCCTCAATTTTCAACTGAAGGATTATAAATTAAGGATATTTTGAATTGAATTGCGGAAATAAAATAGATGATTAAAGAATTACAATCAACAAATCAATAAATTCAATTATTAATAGTTAAAAAAAATGTTACTATGTCAGTGAGTTTTTTCAACAGAGTTATACATAAGTTAAATTAATTAAAATTAATATTTTCAATCAATCGTATACCTATTTTTTTTTGTATTAAAAAGATATATTTTTACAAAATATGTAACAGTAAAAGAGTAGTTCACAGAAAAAAATTGTACTTCGTTAAAAAATTTTATAAATTATAAAAACACAAGTTTTTTAAACTTCATAAAATAATGAATAGCGTACTGTACATATTGTTCTTGTAGCAATAATTCTACATGTAAAAAATGTAATAAGATTAAAATACAAATAACGATTAATTATAATTTATAAACGTATTTATAAATTATAACATAAATTTAGCAAATAAAATAAAATTTTAGAAAATCCTATTCTAATCTCTGCTGCACCGTAACAATAGTCTCATTCTAATATGAAAAATTGAAAAAAATTATAATACTTATTCTTTTTCATAACTTTGGTATGAAAATTGCATGAAATAAGCGACAAAATGTTTTTTATTTAAGAAATAGGCTTTTCATATTTTGGAAATTATATCATACAAATTTTCCTGGACATTTTCCGACTTCACCCCCTTTAAATTAATGTTTAGTGACAAAATATATAAAAAAAATTTTTGGAACCGTGGACTTTAATGTTACTATAGCAATCTCCCCTATTTTCCGACCTGACTTTTTCATGTGAGCACCGTTGCGTCGTACTCTCTGAATAAGCGGTTCAATTTTTCGTGAAAAATTAAAGGAAGACCGCAACCAGCCTAAACCATTCTTTTTTTATCAACAGTTGGTGGATTAAAGAATAATTTCAGCTAATTGAAATGTAAAAATTCTTAATTATATTGGTCATCAATGATTGGTGCAATAAAATAAAAAAAAATCATTAGAAATGGCAAAATGAGTTTTTTTTATATTTATGATGTTTTTACGGAGAAATGGTGCAATGTACCGCAAAATTGATAAGAATATTTTCGACTTAATATTTGACAAAAAACACGAAAAATTATGTTTTTCCGCGAAAAATTAACAACTAGAAAATTTATTTTAGAGATTCTCCTAACTATTTTCCAGCTATCCACCCTCGAAATTCGTGTTCAGGGCACCGAAATACATAGGAAAAACTTTGGTGGAGCCGTGGATTTCCATCGGCTACAGAAACTCTCCTAGCTACCTATATTAGTTATAAATGTCCTCCGTATCCAGGTGAAATACCCCGGTTAAAATGTACATTAAGGTTTGGAAAGATCCTGATGTAAAAGAACCTTTCTAATTTTTTGCGGTTTTTGGTACTAGTCCATTATACAACTTTGCAAACTCTTATGAAAAAAATTGTCATGATTGTTGTTGATACCTTCTGAACTTTTTTGATTCATTAAGTTTTACTAAGGAATAGTAACCTTAATTTTATCGTATTCACAATTAATGAACAATTAAGATCGCTTTAGAATTGAACAGCACTGTAAAGTTTTCAGGAGAAACCTTCTAGATTGTATTTTAAAAAATTCTTCAGAAATATTTTTTACGTTTTATCATCGTAAGAATATATTTATTAAATTATTGGTAAATAAATGATTATAAATCTATGAGATTATTTAAGAATACGGATGAATCTTTATATTTTCTGTATATTGATTGAAAGGTTAATGAAACTTCACGAACTCTATGGAAGTAAATCGAGATAAATTATTACAATCTTGTAAAGAGTTTAATAGCTATTAAAGATCCTTAAGAGGAGGTCGAGTATATATGTCCTATCGTAATCAAAAAATTGATTTTTTTACAAAAACTAATAATTTTAGCAAAAAATAAAGAGAAAGCCCCATCTTGTATCATAAAAAGCAATATTTTCTTTGATTAGGAAAAAATTTTTTTATCGATTCGTTTTGAAAAAAACCTTGAAAAACATAAAATATCGAGGTTTGGATGGACAATTCAGTTTTTCAAAGTTTTCTTTGAAACTAAGCGATAAAAATAATTTTTTCTCATAAGAGAAAATATTGCTTTTTATTATACGAGATGGGGCTTTCTTCTTATTTTTTGCTACAATCATAAGGTTTTGCAGGAAATTGGATTTTTTTATTATAAAAGGATAGAGATATACGACCTGCTATTAATAAAATACCGTGAGAATTATTTAAGATTCTTAGTAACGATTTTGAAGTTATAAAAAAATATACGCCCGAAATAAAGCCATTTTGCACAACTAAGCTATAAATTTTTTTTGTGAATAAATACAATAAATCGCACTGATTTATTAATACTAGGCAATTTTTCAGTTTATTAATAAGTTAATTTAATTAATACTATGATATGCACTTCAAAAATCACTATTCAATATATTAGGAATTCATAAAGAATCTGAAGAAGTCATAATCATATTTTTTGATATATGGGGATATCCTCAAAACTTTTAATTCTCTAGTAACAGGTCATATTACAGCTGTAACTGGGTTACCTCATGATGCACATTATTTAAACTAGGTTCAAATCTTTTGTGCTATCCTGTAACTCTATTTCTGATGTATTTTGTAAATGTTTAACAAACGGCGCAGTAGATATTTCTATGAAACATTCATTTTTACACATAAAAAATTACCGTAATTTATCTTATGTGTAAATTTACTTTTTATAAAATTATCTGCTGCGCCGTTTGTGGCACATTTACAAAATACATCAAAAATAGAGTTACAGGATAGCACAAAAGATTATAACCTAGTTTAAATAATGACCTGTTACTAGAGAATTTAAAGTTGGGTGGATATCCCCATATAATACCATGGTGGTACACATGAAATTGGAAAGGTTCCAAAAATATATAAATTACAATAACTTTTCTGATGAGGATATATTATTCAGATTAATATTATTTTTAAAATTAGATAACATTATTTTTATTTTTAAGAGTATGACGAAGCTTCCAGTCTTCTAATAATATTTCCAATCCTAAGTTATGAATAAACAATGCGTTTAATAACATTTTTTTGCGACAAAGAAAAAATTTGTAAGATTCAACTCGAGTGTGGACAACTCAAGAAACCCACGAAAATACTACATAAAAAGTAATAATACAAACTTTCAATCTAACGTATTTTAAGATTAGGTTTGTCGAGCTTGATATAATTTCCAATCCAAGTTCATAAAAAATTTACAAGTTTAAATGATTTTTTATTTTAACGAAAATTATTGTATTAACATAGCTTTAGTGCGGACAAGTCATTATATTTGTTTTTCTTATCCGTGCTGAGTAAGTGGCCTATAGCGCATGCGTTTTCGGGGTAGTAAGTAGCTAATAGCGCGCGCTGCGTGTGTTGTTTTTTGAGGGCGTGTGTTTCACAGCTACGTATAATATTATTTTGTATTAAATCACGTAAATACGTTACATTCTGTAAACTAATGTCACGCAAAAGCGTTAATTAATGTAAAATCGCAAAGGTTTATACAAGCGCAGCGCCCTTATACTGTATCTCATCGACCATGTGATGATTTTATACTCTATCTCGCTTTAACCTCTGACAAAGTAAATCGTATCATCTATTCTTGTATTATTTTTACATCAACGAAATCGTAATTATTCGGTATGTACGTAAAATTGGTGAACTAAAAGTATATAATTTAATTACAAATAATAGTTCCAAAAAGTATTGAAATATACTATTGCGAGTCAGTCGTACGGCAGATATGAGAGAGAGAGAGAGAGTCTCGGGCAATGGCGCTACTCGCTACGCTCGTGCGCCAACTTGCCCTCGTGCGCAATAGTCAACTAAACCTAACTCGTTACACAATATACTATTAATTTACGAATTTAAAATGATATTAATGAAATAAAAGAAGCAAAACTCGATTGCTGCAGCTCTAACATCAGATAAATATTACGGAAAGAAACATAATGAATCACCCGAATTCACAATTTTATAAATTACAACTGAATCACTGGAAAAATAGTTGCATACAATAGACTTTTTCAAATTTTATGAGTAACGGCTTATAATTGAAATTTCAATGTCGGAACGATTCGGAAAACTTGAAACATTTATCAATTTTCATTTCATAATAGTTCTTAAACATTCGTTAAAGACCGGAAAAATATTTGTTCCGATTCTTTCAGAAATTTTCGGGTCATTTTAACGAGGATATAACTGATGATGATGTAACAAAATTCAACTGCAATAATCACAAATTTTCCAATCGAAAACGTTTTCATAAATAATTTCTATAACTTTGTAATTTCCGCGAAAATAATCATAATCTTCATAATTCTGCAAAAATGACGATTTATATTGACTTTTTCATAAATTTAAGTAACTTATAGAAATTTTCTCACATTCAATTTACTTGTTTTCGTCATAAAAAACGAAAGATAATTAGTCTTAAAGCAGACTTAACGTAGGTAAATATTATTTTTTTATATACGCTTTTCTTATATTCGCCTTCATGTCAGTTTGTTTGTCTGTCTGTCTGTAATCAAATCTTGCGCGCTCGATTTCAGGCACTTTTTGACAGATATAAATTCTGACAATTTGCATAGACTTTGGTCTTGGATGACAATACAATAATCAGTTCTTATTTTGGTACCTGGATATCCAGGTCGATGATAATGGGTGTGAAAAGTCATCTCCGAAGAAGTATAACTGGGGAGGCTTTCTTTGGGTCGAGGCGAGTTTCTCGGGGGTTTTCAGGGTTGCTAAAACCGAATTTGAGATCAAACAATTGCCACAAAGTGATGCACGTTGTCCAGAATACGCATGGACGTCGTCTCCGAGGAAGTACAAGTGGGGAGGCTTTCTCTGGGTCGAGGTGGGTTCCCCGAAGGATTTCGGGGCTGCTAAAACCTAATTTGAGGTTTGAAAGTGAATCTATAATGCATAATAATGATTTACGATGAAGAGGTCGAACTGGGGTACCAAGTCGCCGATAACGGATGTACCTGAGTGTAATCTTCGAAAAGTCTGGTTGAAATGTAACTCTAAATGATAATAAAAACAATTTTAACTTAAAAATAGAAAATACAAAATTTTAAAAACATGCTAAAAAAAAAAATACAATAATTGAATAAATAGACTAAAAAGTATAAAATAAATAAATTAACTTTCTTGAAATTACTTTTATATAGTTTCATTGCAATAATCAATAGAAAATTTTACAACAACAATTTAAAAAGAAAAGTGTGGTTGCTGAAATTTTTTCTAAAATCTATTTAAGAAATTGTTAAAGATAGTATTGAAATTATTATTAGATTTACTGAAAATCAGTGCACACTCTTTTCTTTTATAATTTTTGTTGTAAAATTTTATCTTGATTATTGCAATGGAACTGTATAAAAGTAATTTTAAGAAATTTAATTAATTTATTTAATACTTTTTAGTGCATTTTTTCAATTATTGGTTTTTTTTAACAACGTTTTTTCAACATGAAAAAAACATTTTTTTATTTAATTATATTATTTCACCAATTAGATAAACTCAAATATCTTCATATTATAATTTGCAAAATGTGTTATTTATTTAACATCAATTATTGTTTTAAGTATTTATCTAAAGTTTATAGTATTCAAGAAAACAATTCATTACGGAATTCATTAAACAATTCATAGAAAAAAAAAAATTTTCAATTTACATTGTCTCATTTCAACACTTTTATGATTTAGACCTATAAAATTTTTTGTATATGTTTTGTGTATGAAAATATATGATTAATCTGTAACTGAAAAAATTTTTAACAAAAAAAAAACCGACTTCAAAAAATGCACTGAAAAGTAACAAATAATTTATTATCTTTAGAAATCATACAAATAATTGGTAAAATACAATTTAGAAGTCGGCGTCTAATTCCTCAATGGATGTAAACGTTATTTTTTAACAATAAATGTAAACGTTATTTTTGAACAATGAATGTGAACGTTATTTTTGAAAAAATGGACTAACATGGAGAGTGTTTCACCTTCGGGTCACCGTTTTTGCTTAAATTTTGGGAATGTTTTCTAGATGCAGAAATATGGAGAAAGCCAAAATTTTAGAGGCCAACGCTCAATATTTCCCTAGTTACAGGCCATCGAAGAAAATCACTAAAAAAGTTACTAGATTTTCAAACGCTTATAGTTCCTCAGAATTATTAGCTAGAAGCTGAAACCTTTTTTTAAATGAAAGCTATGCTCAAATCCTTTCGAAATAGCACCTATACCATCTCAAAATATTATTTTTTCCCAAAGTTAGAGCGTAATAAAGATTGGACCTGAATTTTTTGTTTAAAACATTAATTAATAATAAAAGCTAAAATTGGGTTCAATCTTTATTATGCTATAACTTCGGGAAAAAATAATATTTCTGTATGCTATAACTACTATTTCGAAAGGATTTGAGCTCAGCTTTCATTTAAAAAAAGGTTTAAGCTTCTAGCTAATAATTCTGAGGAGCTATAAGCGTTTGAAAATCTAGTAACTTTGTTAGTGATTTTCTTTGATGGCCTGTAATTAGGGAAATATTGAGCGTTGGCCTCTAAACTTTTGACTTTCTTCATATTTCTGCATCCAAAAAACATTCCCAAAATTTGAGCAAAAACGGTGACCCGAAGGTGAAATACTCTCCTTGTAAGTCGTTTTGCTTACGCACCACAGATTTAGAATTAGACGCCGACTTCTAAAATTGTATTTTACCAATTATTTTTATGATTTCTAAAGATCATAAATTATTTGTTACTTCGCAGTGCATTTTTTTAAGTCGGTTTTTTTTTTGTTAAAATTTTTTTATTTGTCATTTTTTAGTGCAATGTTTTTAAAATCTTATTTTTTGTAAAAAATTTTGTTTTTATTCGATACTTTTAAAGTCGGTTTTCATTTATTAAAAATTTTTTAAATTGTTTGTTTTTGTTCAAAAATTTTTATTTTCTATCTTCTAGTGAATCCCCTTACTAAAAACGCAAATATAGGTAGACCCACTAATTACATTAAACTTTCATTATTAATTCATGACGCATGCATTAGTACACCACCAAGCAATATATAGCAGGAAGATAGATAGATAGATATTTAAATTTATTAACTGTACATTATGTTGTACAACAAAAATAATACAAATTCGTAAGTATATATATATAAAATGAGATACTAAGTAAAAATATAATTAAAATAATGATACAGTAGTTAAAATAATTAAAGCCTAGCTCGGAGCAGAGGCTCATTCTCAAGGGAAAGGTAGTGCGAATATGTTGATGCCTTGAATAATGCCAACGATGAAGAATCTCTTAAAGATGATGGTAGACCGTTCCATAGTTGCGATGACACAACCAGGAACGATCTTTGGTGATACTCGGTAGATGAAAAAGGAATGGTTAACGGTCTCACATCACCCCTCAGTGTCCTCACAGGCCGGCTCCACAAATATCTAGAATAAAGATATGAAGGTGAGCATGACAAAAACATTTTGTATAAGAAGGTAGTAGCGAAGTAGTTTCTTCTACCCAAAGTGGATAACCAGCCTAGAGAGGACCTATAAACAGAGATGTGCTCGCGCCTACTTACACCATAGATGTAACGAATACCAGAGTTTACAACCCTTTGAAGCCTCAGATCGAGTTCAGCAGAAAGGTCAATATAGACCAAACAACAGTAATCAAGTAAAGGAAACAGCAAAGAACGGATAAGATGCTTACGTAGTGCAATGGTGGTACTTTTTCGAAAGAAATTTAATCTATAGAGCAATGAGTGACTCCTGTTACACACATGCGCAATTTGGTCCTTCCAGTTCAACTTACTATCAAGCCATACACCAAGACTACGAACAGAAGATTCAAACTTAATAAGATCACCGTTTATTGGAACACCAGTGATGTGTAATGAGGGCAGCATATTGACATAGAAATAAGATCCAATAATAATAGCCTTTGTTTTGCTCACATTTAATTTCAGATGATTTTTTGTCGCCCAGTTAACAATACTGACAGCTTGATCACTCATGAGAGCAGTAACAGAAGCCAACTTAGCAATTGGGAAGTGAATGTACACCTGAAGATCATCAGCATAGATAAGATGCTGCACATCGGCATGGAAGTCAGCAGCCACATCATTGATGTATATAGAAAACAACAGTGGACCAAGAACAGAGCCCTGGGGAACACCAGTATTTAATGTTACATAGTCAGATGCATTACCATCTGCATCAATAACAGCCTGCTGTCTCTCAGAGAGATAAGACGCAAACCAACGCACAACTGAATGCGAGATGTCAAGAGAAGACATTTTTCTGAGCAGAGAGACATGGCATACCGTATCAAATGCCTTGCTGAAATCAAATAGCAATAGCAACGTCACATAGCGTCTGTCCATATTGCGTCTAATGTCCTCAGTTAGTTTCAGTAGTGCGGTCTGAGTACTATGTCCAGTTCGAAATCCAGTCTGATAAGGGTCCAGTAGCTGTCATATAGTCAGGTAATTGTAGAGTTGATCATGGACTAGACGTTCAAGAACCTTGGACATAAAAGATAATAAAGAAATTGGCCTAATGTCACCAAAAGCTTGAGGAGATAGAAGAGAGAGAGAGAGAGAGAGAGAGAGAGAGAGAGAGAGAGAGAGAGAGAGAGAGAGAGAGAGAGAGAGAGAGAGAGAGAGAGAGAGAGAGAGAGAGAGAGAGAGAGAGAGAGAGAGAGAGAGAGAGAGAGAGAGAGAGAGAGAGAGAGAGAGAGAGAGAGAGAGAGAGAGAGAGAGAGAGAGAGAGAGAGAGAGAGAGAGAGAGAGAGAGAGAGAGAGTAGGCGAAGTATAAGGGAGGTAAATGAGAAAACAAAACACCCGGTTTTTTTCTTAATTTGATAATTGGGTCATACAAACCAAATATTGGCCCAATAATTATAGGACACGTATGGGACCTTCCTGCAGACATTCTCTATCAGATAAGAAAGTTTTTTCGAATCGGTTAAGAAATGACGGAGTTATGAGGTAACAGACATAAAAAAAAAAAAAAATAAAAAAAATAAAAAAAATTCAGTCGAATTGAGAACCTCCTCCTTTTTGAAGTCGGTTAAAAATAATTTATAGACCACCAGTTATTTTATTACCGCAATTAATATAAATGCAAATCTTTGTACAATAACATAAAACTGGCTGACAATTTTTAGAAAAAATTAGGGAACGCAGATATCTGCATAACATAACCTTTTACTTTGGCATTCCGTACTTTTCTCAATAATGGTCATTATAAATTTTCTATTTTGAAGTGAAACTTCTTTAGCGACGGTATACACCTCCCATAAGAGACGTATAAAAATATTATACGGGAGTGAATTGATTTCATGACGGTACATGCAACGGAACTAATGAAACGGAAGTGTATATATATGAGGGGCGTCCGCGCCTCCTATATGTAAATCAAGGTACTAGATACGTACAAAGAAAAATTAGCGGGACTGACTTGATGTCAAATGCACAGATAGTGCATGAAATTAATGTTTATGTATTTTTCTAACAAAGTTGGGTTTTGTAAAATTTAATTTTCGTTAAAAAGATTATAATTAAATTCATACTTGACAAATTTTAGACCTCGTAAAAATTTAATTTTAGGAATATTATTTATAAAATAAATTTTCAAATCATTCTTACTGGATCAATAAACCTATAAATACATTGTATTTTATTATGTTATTCATTGTTTTGTTGTTCACTTTGAGGATTTAAAATGAACAGTGAAGAAAATTCAGTGGATAATACAGATGAATTGGTAGCTAGTTTAAGAAGGGGCCGAACTATCTGTCTCTGTCTAATAGCGTTTTTCTTTATTTATATAAACACTATCCTTTATAACAAGAAAAAATAGCAGCCCCCGTTAGATATTAGTATAATAACTAAATTTTGTAATAACAACCAAATTTTTTACCGCATAGTTTTTGACTAATTAGAGACCTACTAGCAATCTAGAATATAACCTATCTTTTTTTGGTAGGTCTCTAATTATTCAAAAACTACGCAGTAAAAAAATTTGGTTGTTATTACAAAATTTACTTATTATACTAATATCTAGCGGGGGCTGCTATTTTTTTCTTGTTATACCGGATAGTGTTTACATAAATGATGAAAAACGCTATTAGACAAAGACAGATAGTTCGGCCCCTTCTTAAGAGTTGGTATAGATGGTGAATCATTACATGATGATGGAAGTCAGGGGACAGCAAATAATGGTACCCATTATGAGTTATCACGATTGAGTAATTCTACAGGAATTACAAATGTTTCAACGGCGCCTTCTGTTTCATTAAGTGATGAGCAAAAAGAAATGTTAGATGTCTGCTGTAAAACTTGTTATTTGGATGGAAAATTTTTCGAAGCAGATTTGACGAAATTAAATGGCGATAAATTATAGCAAAATGCATGACTTGTAACCAAATTATTCATGGAAATCTTAAAGTTTCATCAAATTTTTATCGCCATTTAAAGGTTATTGTTATTATATGTATATGTTATTAAATCAACTAATTTATTTATTGTTATTGTGACTTGCAAAATTTAAAAAGTAAAAATTGTACTTTTTTAAAAATACCTTGATAAGGTCAATATTTAATGGTATGAATTGAAAAAAAATTTTAGTGTTTTTTATGACAGTACATTCAAATATAAAGTTAATATTTAGATGAAATATCAAGTATCATGTTTCAATAAATATCTTGTTCAATGATGAATTTTCTCTTATGGATATATAAAATTGAACATTATTTATATTAAAGTTATATACCTTATCAGAAAAAAAGGTCAGCCGTGTTGGTAGGTGACAATAATACTAAATTTTATCTGTTATAGTAAACACAGAATGAAATGTTGTGTTCACTTTTTTACAATGTCATCAAATTGCTTTTTCAATACCTAGTCCAAAAGTACCATATTTTCTCCTGTCGTCGAAAATAGAATATGGTATTTTTGGCCTCTTGCTGGAAAATTTGTATTTTCACCTCGAGAGTAAATGAAGAATGACTTTAATTTTATATGAATTGTCATCCAAGCCAAACAGGAGTTCTTTATTTTTACTCGCTCTAGGTGAAAAATATACTATTTCATACAAAATCAAAAAATTTTAATAATATTAAATGTTTATTTTGTATTAATTTTATGATTTAACATAATTATATTTTTATAGAAAACATGAAGATAAACTACAAAGCTATTAGCAATATAAAAAATTTAAAAAATTGGATGGTGATGATGAAGATGAAAATGATGTTGTTTATCGACGTGTGACATGTGCTTTTTCTCAAAATATACTTTTGAAAAAAATGTTGTTGAGTTTTTATTGAGAAATCAACTTTTTCTTCGTCTAGTTGAAGATTCAGCTTTTCGAAAAATATTTAATGGTTGTATATTTTATATAATATTTTTTTTATTATATTAATGAATAACATTTTATTTAAAATATTTAGATTTCAAAATTAAACATGGTGATGCTCCGTTAAAGCATTTGACTCGTTATACTGCTGTTATTAATTACATTACTGCTGTTATTAAATTACAATAAAATCAAAATTATTTCTATTTTTAGATTGATCATATATATTTGGAAAGAAGATCAGCAGCTTTAGCTTGTAGACGATTTGAAGGATCGCATACCTTTTCCAATATAGCAGAGCAACTATCTATTCTCTATTCGACTTTCGAGCTAACTACTGAAAAAATTGTATCTACAGTTACGGATAATGGGAAAAATTTTGTTAAAGCCTTTAAAGAATTTGCAATAGAAAATCCAGAAAATTATTTTCCAGGTTATTTAAATTGTTATTTTAAATTAATTGTATTAAAAATTAAATAAATAGACATTTAAATTATTGGGTGAATATAATCAATTCTTAAATTAAATTAATATTAAATAATAAAGTAAATTAATAACTGTCAATTATCGGTAGATTTTCTTTAGATTTTATAATTTCTCATGAAACAAAATTTAATCAAACAAATCTAAATTTATTAAAAAAGCTAATTTTGCTTAAAAGTTATAAATATAATAAAAAAAATGAAAAAATTGAACTTCAAATTTATATGAAAAATCTTTATAAAATCTTAATAAATTTTCAAATTATTATATAAAAATTATTGCAGATGAGGATATAAATGATTCTGAAGAGGAAATGGAAGAGTTTGAAGAAAATGATGGCGAAGAATCACTGTTTATGAACAGTAACGATAATGTAAATCCTATAGAAGACGAAGCAATATTTTCAAATATAACACTATCTCGTCTTTTTCGATAGGTCAGCTATACCTTGAGTTTGATTGCAACAAAAGATCTTGTAGACGCAATTGACAGAGTTCCAAATATTAAAAAGTGTCATAAATTTGTCATGGAAAAATGCCAAAAATTATGAAAATGTTTAAGATCACCAAAAAAACGAGAAGAAATGAAAAAAATTTTTGAATACAGTTTACAGAGGCCCGTTATAACAAGGTGGAATTCTACGTATGACACCTTTAAACAAATCATTTCGTTAAAAGAAAAAATTGATGATGAAAGAATTCATGACATGTTGGAATCTAATAAAATCTTAAGAAAAAAAGATTTTGAATTTATTGAAGATTATTTGAAATTGTGTCAACCCCTGGCTTCAGCGATTGATATTTTACAAAGAGAAAAAGATTGTCATTATGGTTATCTTTTACCAACATTGTTGACTATCCGAAAAAAATGGAATACTTTATCGGCAAATAAAAGTTTGTCTATGTGTGAGCCACTCTTGAAATATTTAAAGGAAGCTTGAGACAAAAGATTTCATGATTTTTTTGAAATCATTAACAATGGCGAATTAGCAACTATAGCAACACTCACGCACCCCAAATTTAGAGCAAAATGTATTTCGTGCTTTGATAAAATACACAAGCAAAAATAAAAAGGCTTGTTGAAGAATTGGTTAGGCCTAAAAAGCCGGAATCAGCTGTTCCAGATAATGAGGATACTGAAGACACGTTTTTTGATTTTGATAATGAAAGCTCAAATGCATTACTAAACACGGCTTTTGCACCTCAAGAACAAGAAGAAAATGAACTAATGAGGTTTTTAAATGAAAAAACGATGTCTTTGGAGTCTTTAAATAATTTGCCAGTTCTTAAAAGCTTATTTTTGAAATTTAATACCACATTACCTTCTTCAGCTCCAGTAAAAAGATTATTTTCTTATGCTACTTTAATGAACATGCCAAAATTCAATAGATTGTCCAATATTGAATTCGAAAAACGAGTACTGTATAAAGCAAATGGACTCAAAAGTTATTTGTAAGGGTATAAAGCTTTGAACTTAATAATACTTATTTTATTATTCTTATGAATAAGAAAAAAGTTTAATAATTTATAATTAAATATTTATAATTATACAGAACCATTGCTTATAAAAGCAATCTTTCAATATGAATAGATAAAAATTTTTTTAAATAATAATCGCGATATTCAAAATCATCGAAAGATTTACATTGGCTGAGTAATCACCACTTCATAAATTCTTTTTAAATGTTTCATATTAGAAAATAATCGCGATATTATGAAATATATGTAAGTTTACATTGGCTGAGTAATCGCCACTTCATAAATTCTTTTTAAATGTTTCATATTAGAAAATAATCGCGATATTATGAAATATATGAAAGCTTACATTGGCTGAGTAATCGCCACTTAGAAAATTCTTTTCAATTGTTTCATATTAGAAAATAATCACGATATTATTAAATATCTGAAAACTTACATTGGCTGAGTAATCGCCACTTGAAAAGTTATTATTCAAACTCTTGTGTTAAATATGCAATCATGATATTAAAAATTAACCAAAAATGTACATTGGCTGAGTTATCGCCACATATAATATTGTAAATTTTTACCAGCATGAAGTAAATAAATAATTTAAATAAATGACATGAAAAAAATTGTTTTATTGCTTTATATAAGGTCACATCGTATAGAAAAAAATTCAGAAGTCATGCATAAACAGCTATAGAGAACCTGTGTATTTATATGAGCCCACATAATTAATATACGATGTATCCATAGTCCTTACAGAATATGCATAAATGCGTCTAATTATGTAAATCTTATTCATAGTCAATATATTATCTCCATTTTAATTTTTTTTTTTTAGTCGAAAAACCAATTTTCTTATTAGCAAAGGACAGAAATATGATTCTTCCTCTTAAAATATATCTTCATTTTCTATAATTTTGTAATAGTATTAGATATCTCTAATGATTTCAAAGATTTATGTCTATTAAGGAAATAATATTTATAATAAATGATGTTTAAAAATATTACTTTTTATTTTTGTAAAAAATTAAAGTTTCATGATTTCATGTAAATAGCAAGAATGTTTATTGTTCGGTTAAATAAACAAAAATGTTAAAGATTTAATAAAAATTATATGTAAATGCATAACTAATTCAGAATTTCTTTATCTTTGGAATTTGACTTATATAGATTTTAAATGATTAAATTCAAATAAAATGAATTACTAAAATGATTTCTTAACTTTCGTGGTAAGTAAATAATTGCTAAGATTCATAAATTCTCAATTTTTTTAAATAATAGCGCTTATTACCTGTATATCGGAATGATGTTTGATGAAAAAATGTTAAAATTATTCACTAATTACAATAGTAATATGCTTTCTCGAAGTTAAATTTTGCGGCATTATTCGAACGAAAAATCCATAAATAAGTAGGGATACTACCGCAAATTTATATGCGAGATGATTTGTATGAATGATCTTTATGTATGGGTATCGGCTACGATCGATACCGATAATACGAAAATCAACATATTTCATGGAACTTGCATGAATCTTAAACAATTGTTATTTTAAAATCTTTTTATTTCTGAGTATTCTCTGACCTAATCAAACAACCTTAGAATCAAAATCTAAAAGAATCTCCAAGTTTCATTTGACGTAGTCCCTGCAAATGTCTGTAAACTTGATAATCGGTATGGAAAATTTCAAAATTCATTCATATAGACGATTTCCAGGTAGCCAGGACCACCTGGATATTGTAAAATGTCATCTCGGGAAACGTACATGTTATTAATAAATAATGACTAAATTTCAAAAGATATTCTTGTAGACAATGTTTATCTTACTCGGAACATCCATGTTTGGCTAAATAACATTTGAAACAACTTCAAAGTAGTTATTGAACTATAAGTTGATTTACAAAAGTTTTAGCTGTAGATGATGTTTAAGTTGTCATTAACACCTAGGTATCCAAGGACGGCGATCGTGGGTACCACAGAATAATAAATAACTATTTTTTAAATATTGTCTACATCGATAAGGTAAAGTATGTATGTATATATATATATATATATATATATATATATATATATATATATATATATATATATATATATATAGTTAAATATGTGTTTGTATGTGTGAGCGTGTGCGTGCGCGTATAAGTTGAAATTAAATGTTCCATATAAACTTGAATAAACCTGTGTGTGTACGTGCGATTCTACGAAATGTCCCTTATGTATATATATATATATATATATATGTTTATATCATACTTGTGAGTCGACATGAAAAGTCCCACGTACATGAACGCGTGTGTGCATGCATGCGAATTGACATGAAACGTCTCATATATATAAACCTAAGTGTACTTAGATAGGTGTGTACAAGTTGTCATGAAATGTCCCATATATATATAGAAAAACCTGTGCTTGCGAGTACGTGGATCATATATACATATGTAAAAACCTGTCTGTAAGGTCGTACATGAGTTGACATGAAGAGTCACATGTATATAAAAGCGTGCATGCATGAATGCAAATTGACATGAAACGTCCCATATATGTAAACCTGAAGGAACTTTGATAGGTGTGTGAGAGTTGTCATGAAATGTTTCATATATATAGAAAAGCATGTGATTATGAGTACATACGAGTTGACATGAAATGTCCCATTATATATATATATATATATATATATATATATATATATATATATATATATAATCCTGTGTGTGTGCATGCGCATTAGCATGAAATGTCCCATATATATAAACCTGTATGTGCGTGCGTTGAAATTTACATAAAAAGATCCCATGTATATTAACGTGTGTGTGCATGAATGAAAATTGACATGAAACGTCCCATATATGAAAACCTGAGAACTCGGATAGGTGTGTGAGAGTTGTCATGAAATGTTCCAAATATATAGATAAGCCTGTGATTATGAGTACGTACGAGTTGACATGAAATGTCCCATATATATATATATATATACTAGGGGGGGTACCCCCCTGCTCGCACTGCTCGCCAACCCCCAGTTGTGCTATAAATATAATTATATATTAAACATTTAAATCATTTTTAAATTTTTAAATCATTTTTTTTTTAGTTTCGTTGATAATTTAGTATATTATTTGATATATCGTAATGATTTTGAGTTTTATAAGATTTATAGGATTATTTTGTTATAATTCCTTTTTTATATCTTTTTTCTCATTTTAAACATTTTATGAGATATATCAAAAATTCATACTAAAATTTATAAATTTATTATGATATTGTAAATGAAATTATTACATGATCATTATATCATATTTTATTTAAAATTTAGTTATTTATATAACAAATAAATAAATAAAATAATTTTAAATTATTTTATACTTACTTATATTACATTTACCTGTATAAAAGTTATGAATATGTTTTTTTTTATTTATTGTTGTTAGTAGTTAAATTATTTATTTATTAAAATTTCGATTTATAAATTTTAAATAATCATAACTTTTAAATATTTTAGTTAATTTTTAAATATTTTATTTTTTTTTTTTATTTTTAATAATATTGATAATGTTTGAAAATTTTTTTTAAATTTATTATTATATATTGAAATATTTATGATTTATTTTAATTTTTCATATTTTATTAATAATGTTAGCTAATCTTAATAAATATTTAGAATAAATTTCATGACTTTGATTAAAGTAATATTCTGCTATTGGTTCGCGTATATTTATTTTATATTTTATAATTTCATTCGCATAATATTTATAATATTTTGGTACTTCATTCCAATTTTTAAATTCAAATTGTTCATTATTTTCCTCTATATATGAATTAATAATGTTATTTAATTCAGAAATTATTGTATTGTTTATTGAACTATTATTATCTAGACTTTCTAAATAATATTCATATTCTTCTTAAAAATTTAAATGTTCTTCAATTTGATCATTTAAATTTTCCATCAAAATGGATTTCATTCAATCATTTGTTGATCATTAACATTGTCAATTTCAACATTATTAATTGGATTCCATTCCATTTTTTTTTTATTTATATATTATTAAAAATTTTTAATGTTTATAATTAATATAAATATAACCTGAAAAAAAATAAAGTTTAATTAATAAAATAATTTATAAAAAAATTATTTAAATAACATTAAATTTTTGTTAAATTATAATAACATTATTTTTTTAATATTTCTTTCCAAACTATGTTAGGTACAATATCTCTGTTTTTCGATTCATTTTGAATATATATTTTATTTACATTTTTACAACGTGAAAGAGTTATTTGTGCTTCTATGTTATATTTGAATAATTTAGTTATTTTTAATCGCGTTTCATTATATAATCCATTTTTTATACTTAAATTTCGAATTAACATAATTATGGTATTTACTTTTAATTTCAGTTCCTGTGGAGGTAATCCTTCTCTTATGATATTTAACATTTCTATTGAATAATTCAAATGAATATTATCATCCGTTTGATCTACACCTTTGTAAAACAAATATAAATAGTTATTAATCTTGAAAGTTATATAAATTTAAACATAAATATTAATATCAATTAATTTTAAAAGTTGTATAAATCAATACTATTAAAGGTTTATAATGTAAGATGGTGTGGAAATCTGAATCCTCAACACTATATGCTTATTTTTATTTTAATACAATAAAATATTTATAATATGAACAAATTATTAAAAATCATTATGTTTTCAACAAATGAATTAATTATAGTGTTAAGGAATTGTAATAGAATTAATTTAAATTTATATTTATTAATTTCAGATAAACTATGTAAAAATGGTAATAAGATATCTGATGAGGCACATGTTTTTCATTTTAAATATTATAAATTGTAATTTTATTCAACTACTTTCGAGTTTTCAACAAAAAAAAAATTAAAATTTTTATATTTTTATGTAATATTATACATAAATAGAATATAATAAAAAAATATAAAACTATATTATCCAGTATTTGATGGTTCTAAAAGGTTGTAAGGGGGATTGTGGGGGGGGCAAGAGGGGGTTAGTGGGGGGGTCTGTGGGGGACGTGGGGGGGGTAATGATCGATAACATAAAATAACGTAAATTTACGTTATTTAATTAATAAAAATCATGTGGGGGGCTGTGGGGGGCGTGGGGGGATGTGGGGGGCACTGACTGAATTTTGGTCCATATAACTATATAATATAGGGAGTTATATATATATATATATATATATATATATATATATATATATATATATATATATATATATATATATATATATATATAATGTGTGTGTGTGTGTGTGCGTGCGCATTGGCATGAAATGTCCTATATATATAAACCTGTATGTGTGTGCGTTGAAATTTACATAAAAATCCCATGTATATTAACGTGTGTGTGCATGCATGCGAATTGACATGAAATGTCCTATATACATGAACCTTTGTGCGTGCGTTATAATTGACACGAAAAATCCCATGGATATTAACGTGTGCGTGCATGCATGCGAAACGACATGGAACGTCCCTTTTTTATATATATATATATATATATATATATATATATATATATATATATATATATAAATATATAAACCTGTCTGTGGGTGCGTTCTAGTTGACGTGGAATGTCCCATGTATGTATGTATGTATATATATATATATATATATATATATATATATATATATATATAAACCTGTCTGTGGGTGCGTTCTAATTGACGTGGAATGTCCCACGTATGTATGTGTGTATGTATATATATATATATATATATATATATATATCAACTTGTCTGTATGTGTGCGTGTGGGTCGACACAAAATGTTGCATATATATGAGCCCAGGTGCGTATGTATGTGCGCGTCCACATATGTTTTTCTATATACATATATATGAACAAAATTCCTTAGTACGTTTATTTAAAAAGGAATTGTGGAATTTTTAATTAAAGCCCTCGAATTCACAAATCATAATCATAACTGACGCTCATTCAATTCACGATTACATTTTGATTTCTTAATTGAAATTTATTTAATTAAGGATTCCTTTTGATTTTGGAATTAAAGCCCTTTCAATTCACGATTAAATTTCGATTTCTTAATTGAAATTTATTTAATTAAGAATTCCTTTGGATTTTGGAATTAAAGCCCTTTCAATTCACGATTTCATTTTGATTTCTCAATTAAAATTTATTTAATTAAGGATTCCTTTTGATTTTGGAATTAAAGCCCTTTCAATTCACGATTAAATTTTGATTTCTTAATTGAAATTTATTTAATTAAGAATTCCTTTTGATTTTGTAATTAAAGCCCTTTTAATTCACGATTACATTTTGATTTCTTAATTGAAATTTATTTAATTGAGAATTCCTTTTGATTTTTTAATAAAAGCCTTTTCAATTCACGATTAGATTTTGATTTGTTAATTAAAATATTTTTAATTAATAATTTAAAAGGAATTGTTAATTAAATAAAACTTTAATTACAAATTCAAAAATGATTCGTGATTCAAATAATTATTAATTACTTTTTTCGCAACTCTGCTGCCTTATAAAACGAATTGTACATCACATCATCAACAGTAACAGAACGCATAGCTTTATAAGATGTGGCTCCTTTAACATGTAACGGTAATAACCTAATAAAATAACGTTCTCCATCTTTCAGACTTACAAAGTACATTCTACTGAGTATTGGTTTTCTTTTTTTTTCTCTTTTATTCCACTTTTTCAGTTTATCAAATGTATAAAAATTTGGTATTTCTGAATACAAGTAATTTCATGCTTCAAAATCTTCTCTATTTAATTCAAAATATATTGTTAATGTTGTTCCCCAATTTATTTGCATGATCATTTCTTTTTTTCCTTCTTTAAAAAATATGTTTTGTTGATTTTCTTCATGAACGCTTAGACGTTTTATAGTATGTGATATAACATGTGAAGGATATTCTAATAATCTGTGTATCGCTTTAGGTGGACATAAATATCGTGTATTAATGTATTGTTGGATTTAGTCATTTCCATATTAAACATTTTCATCATCATCAACAAAGTACTGTTGAGATAATTTTCCCAAATTAAGGAATGGATTAAATTCATTTCTAGCACTAAATCTATAATTATAAAATTGCAAATTTTAATATTAGATTTTCCAAATTTACTTTTCATATTTGGCATCCATCCAAAACCACCATTAGGATGAATAAGCAGATATGTCATAGGATCTGTATGTTTGCTAATTGTCGGTATACTAATTGGTTTATCATACCTAGAGTAATTGACAATATCACGTTTAATAGGAGGAAGATCGTCTTTTCCGACATTAACTATTGCAACTTTATTACAGGTAGGTAGATTATATTTATTTTTATCCAAATTATATATCCCATTAAGTCCTGTTACAAATAAAGCTTCTTTTTCATCTATTTCTTTTGATTCTTTTTTTTTCTTTATTTAATTTAATCTTAAGGAGAGACAAGTAAAACTGCGTTTTTTAACAAAAAAAATGACGTTTATTATTTTTCATATTTTACCTGTAGCACGTACAACATAATCCACGCGCAATATTGTTCAAAATCATCTGAAAAATCTATAAAAAAATTTTCAGCCTGAAATATTAAAAATTGTGAGACCAGTTCCATTTTAATTGCTGCTTGGTTTACTGGTAAATGAGGCAGCAGCTAAAATGGAACTAGTCTCACAGTTTTTAATATTTCAGGCTGAAAATTTTTTTATAGATTTTTCAGATGATTTTGAACAACATTACGCATGGATTACGTTGTAGGTGCTATGGGTTAAAAATTAAAAATAAAAAACGTCATTTTTTTGTTGAGAAACACAGTTTCACTTGTGTCTCCCCTTAACAGTCCTAATTTTATCATCATTATAATTCAAGTAGACATCATCGATTTTCATTATATCATTATCAGGTTTTTAAAAATTTGTATCTGAAATGTCACTGTCAATGTCCATCAAAATTGCTTCATGATTTGAATTCTTTTGTTTACCATACATTTCCATGATCTTTTTTTGTTCTGCCAATAAATGCATTTGTGAGTTTTTTTCTAATAGTTCAAGCTTGGCGAAATCTTAATTTAATGATATTTTATTAAAACATGGTTCATGACAAAAACTTCTTATCATATCCGATGGATTATCGTAATTAATATTTGTAGTATTAGAATTATGTAAACGTGGAAACATTCTTATTTGTTGCATTTCAAAAATTCCTAATAAATGTAATTGCATTTGAGAAATATCATATCATTAACAACATGAACATAAATTATAAAGTACTGCTACGGCAAAAGCAATTGCAAAAAGGCTGCAATCATAATTTTTTGTTTGTGATTGTACTGTTTCGAATACTATGCTCAATTCCGATTTGTTTGGAAATAATCTATCTATATAAATCTTGTGCTTATTTTGTAGATATTTAAGATTTAAACTGTCATATATATGAATTACCTTATTAATATAATACATACAAATCCAGTGACCATTTTCGAGATTTCTGGAAAATAATAACTATGAATTCTCCATCAATCGGTACTGAATTAATATATTGTAGTCTTTGAATTAGTGAATTTAATTGCATGTTAAATGAGATGTACTGGTTTGAAATATTATTAAATTTTAATATATTAATTTCAGTTAACATAGAAGCAATTCCACTATATAATCCCTGTCCTTTAACAATCAATTTATCTTTCTCAGTCATAACCATTGTTGAAAATTAAAATTCTTTTAAGAATTTTAATTTATTTTTAATGAACTTTTTTCAAAGATATTCACAAAAGAATTGCTTTTATATTAAATAATTCAATTTACTGCCTTTTTACTTTTAAAGCTGAAAAATAAAAGAAATTATAAAAAATACTATGAATTAATTATTATATAATAAAAAAAAAATAATAAAATTTGTAAAAATAATATAACGATGAAAATGGCTATTTTCGGCAATCATATATTTTATATATATATATATATATATATATATATATATATATATATATTTAATCATTAAAAAAACTTTGTTGTAAAAAGAACTAAAATAAAAATTATATTGAGTTATTTCTAATGATTGTATTCTTTAATTTATTTGCAGTTATTTCGGCAATCATATATTTATATATATATATATATATATATATATATATATATATATATATATTTATTCATTAAAAAAACTTTGTTGTAAAAAGAACTAAAATAAAAATTATATTGAGTTATTTCTAATGATTGTATTCTTTAATTTATTTGCAGTTATTTACCGATTATCATTTATTTATTCACAGTATTATTCTATTTTTAAAAAATAATTTTCATACAAGATGATAAAATATTTTACTTCAAGATGATATATATATATATATATATCATCTTGATTCATCTTCTTATATATATATACACTACCCTCCAGTCACATTTGCCCACCCTACATGAAAATCGATAAAACTTTAAAGTTTTGTGGCTCAGTGAAAAATAGTCGTAATTAAAAAATTCCGACGGGGTTTCAAAATTGGTTTAAAAACCTTTAGTTTAAGCCGAGTTGAGCAAAAAAAAATTAAAAAATACTTGCTTTATGCGTAAAAAACCAACTAAAAAATATTCAATTTTTTTTGCCCCTATTCAAATGCCTGCCATTTTTGCATCATAGAAAAACAAAATGGAGGTAAAAGCTAAAGGAGTCACCTTTAAAATGAGCTATAAAAAGCTCATTTATGATCGATTTTACGGTAGTTATGGTCATATTTTATGAAAATAAACGATTTTTTTAAATAGCTATTATCTCAAAAAATACGCGTGATATAAAAAAATTTTTAATAAAAAAGTTTTTTATTTTTGAGTCAAAAAAATAAATATTCAGGTAAAACTGAGAATCAGTGAAATAAGATTTTATTCATTTTCGATCCCATTGGAAAAAAATTCATTTATTCAATATTTATATTTTAATGAATTTAAAAAAAAAAAAATTTTTTCCGGATTTCAGTTAAATCTAAATATTTGTATAATATAACTATATGTAAGTTATCACTTAATAATAATTTTTTGAACTTTTTATTCATAGTTTAAAATAATAATGAATATATGATTATCATTTTAATAGTTTTTATAAAATATTATGTGAGTTTTATAAGTATAAATTATTCAAGGAGATGTAAAATGGACAGTACATTTGCACTTATAAATATTGACTATATTTCCATTGTATTTCAAAATTTTGAATAAAGAGATGCATTAACATATAGTATGTATCATGAAGATTATTCAGTCGAATTTTTAAATAAATCTATTCATTAGTTATTGAGAAGTTTGGGTTCCAATATTATTTATTAAAACTTTTCTATTTGGGATCAGAAATCTAAATATCTTGAAAACTAATGATTGGGATAATTTGAAAATTTAAATAAATAATCATCATGGTACATACTACAAGTTAATACATTCCTTTTATGGAAATTCAGTAATAGAATGGAAAGACAGTTAAATATGACAGTTAATTTTTTTATTTTTTTATAGTGGAATATAATTAAACTTTGACAACAAATTCAACATAATGAAATAATTGTTCTTTCAATGATCATATTGAATACAAATTTTAGAGTGATATTAGAGAATATTATTTTTTTCCGCATTTATAATAAGTGTTTCGCAAATAATTAGTAAAATTTTCTTTTGAAACGTTTACTTTTTTAGGGAAAATTTTACTTCTATCTAGACAGTTTATAAGTATGAATTCATAATTATAGACATAATCAGAAAAATTTATTCATATTTCATATATTTTCCTATCCTTATAATTGACTATTAAAAGAAATTTAATATCAAATAAATAATTTTTTAAAATTGTATTCCAGAAAATTTGTGTTAAAACGATATTTAAAAAAATATTATTATATCATGTAATGATAATTTTTCAAACGAGGTAATTTGATATATTTTGAAAATTAATATGTTTCTCTTAGTAAAAATATTATTGCTTTAATGAAATGAATTTTAATATATTTAATTGTTAACAATTTTTATATGAATGACAATTCATTTAAATGTAACGTAGCATGCACGCGTTTTGGGGTTTAGAGGACATGCTGCACGAAACCAATTTCAATTTCTATTATTTCATTCACTATGAATCTTGAGGGAGTTTTAATCACTATCGCCTCATTCCTCAACTTTAGCTAGGACTACAACACTATAATACAAAAAGAGTGAGAACTTTCTCGCTCTTGCTCCTGCTAACTGGGTCGTAGACCAAGCGACTTCAAATATATGAATGATTTGAATATTAATTATATTTTCTCTAGGGTGAATTCTCAACCCTGATACTTTCTTATAAAGAATTAAAAAAAAAATAAAGGTGCATGCAGGATTATGATTTGAGGTTATATTGAATCTTTAACATCATTTTTTTATATAAAAGAATCTTGAAATTATATTCTAAATGATGAGATGTTTACAATGAAAAACTAATACTAAATCTTTACAAAGTAATGCGATTCTTTTCTCGATTTAAATGAGGTAATACGCTCGCAAAGTAATTACAACGAATTCGCGTGAAAGAGAGATATAGAGTTTTCTTTACTGTGACTTACGCCGCATTTTACAATGTGATTCTTTTTAGACAAACTGACTTTACCGAGAACGACGAGGTGGGCCCACGTCCCGCAGACCTTTCCCTGCATGTTTTTCTCTCTGCAACTTTCTGGCCTTAGGGTATGAGCTCAGGATGAGACACCGAAGACGTGGCAACGTGAAAAGACTTTCCTTGGCGCGTTGGACCTCAGGCTGGAGTTGAATATACAAGCGACCGGCTTGGCTGGCAGTCAGGCGACGAGAGAGTGAGCTTCGCGTAACGCTTGCTGTGCGAGGCTCTCTCGGCTATCCTTTCCTACTTCCTAATCATTAGCTTACTCTTTCTAACTTGCTGCTTGCTTGGTTAATCTCTCTCTCTTTCTTATTAATTTTCTTTTTCACGCTTTCGCGGATACATATTTCTTCTTTATCTAGTTGTGCGAAGAGTGCCTCCTCGTGCTATTTAATCTTATTTAAATTGAAATAGTAACCATGTTTCGGTACATGGTTAACACCCCCGCCGCTAAGACCTGAGCCTAGCGAAGGTTGTTTGAACGATCTATGAACGTGGCCGTCATAGCATATATAAAAAAATTTAATTCTCTAAATAGAAAGAATAAAAATTTATTTTATTAAATGAAAAAAAATACTACCACAAGTGTGACTTATTTTTATACTTTTCTTTCTCTCTCTTTCTTTGACAATTCAAGTTTTTCTTACATCTATTTTTGATACACAGGATTATTTTAATTTATATTCCGTGTTACTTTCTTTATGTTTTCTTTTCCTTTTTTTTCCTTCATAGCATACAAAATTTCTATGATTATATTATTTTTATTATTTAATTCTATCAAATTCTCTTTGTATATTTTTTATATTTTTTTTTGTGATTGTAAAAATATTATTTTGAATTAATTTTTTTTTCCATTTCATTTATTATTATATTTGCGATAATGTATCTACTAATTTTATCTTTTTGTTTTTGTTTGTTTTATTTTTCTCTTTTTTTCTGACAACTTTTCTATTAACATATTTATTTTATTTTATTTATTTTTTTTTTTTTATTATATTTTATTTGATTGTACTATATACTGGGATATGATAGGTTATGGAATGATATGTTTTTGTTAATTGTAATTTCTTTATTTGAAATGAAAATGATTTTTTTCTTACAGTAGATTGTATAACATTTATTTTTATTTTATTTCATTATCATATTTTATTATTATTTTTTTTGCATCAGTTATATTTTTTCCAAAAGTCTTTTATGTTTATTCTTGCGTTTCATATTTTTTCTCTTCACCCAGTTTTCTTTTTCAATCATTAAATATTGCGTTGGTGTTATCCAGTCTCTTCTTCATTCTTTACACTTTTTCTACACTATGCACTTTTAAGTATTTTATTTTTAATAATTTTTCAAGTGGTTTTGATTTCTTTCTTTCCATCTGACAATTTGTAGATGTTTTTTTTTATATTTTTTCTTTTATTGTAAAAGATCCTAAAAATTTAGGTGCTAATTTCGCATTTACATTATCTTTGGCTGATAAGAGAATTTTATTTCTTTTAAGTACTTTTTCTCCTATATTAAATTGTATTTCGCGTTTTCTTGAATTGTAATGTTTCGTTTGCCGATTTTTTAAAATTTTTTCTTCATCTTTTGCTTTTTTATGTAGTTCCTTAATTTTTTCCATACATTTTGCCCAATTATTGCTATTTTCTTTCTCGCTTTTGGCAATGTCTGCTGATTGCTTTGCATTTTCTTGATTTACAGCTGCGTTACTTGCATCGTTTTTAATTTTGATTTCTTCTTTCTTGATTTCTTTTATTTTCTTCTGTAGTTGTTCTGTGAACTCTGCTTTTCTTTTCCAATTTTTAGGAGTTTGTAATTCTTTCCCAAATATCAAAAATACAGGTAAAAATCCTGTTGATGAATTTATGCTTGAATTATGTGTAAACTGTATTTGTGGAATATATTCGTCCCATTCTTTATGATTTTCTTCAATAAACGATGATATCATAATTTTTATTACTCTATTCTTTCTACTGGATTACTTTGTGGGTGATAAGCTGGTGTTTTTCATGGTTTATTGCATTTTCTTTCAAAAATTCTTTTAGTAGCTGGTTTATGAATTCTTTACCGTTATCTGTCAAAATTGCTTTTGATGTGCCGAATATTGCACATAATTTATTTTCTATGGCATTTTGTACCTATTTTCCTGTTTTATTTCTTAACGGTTCACATATGATAAATCTTGAAAATATGTCTTCCGTTATTATCAGATATTTGAATCCTTTTTTACTTCTTGGTAGTTCTTCTATTAAATCTATTGATATTATTTCCCATGGTGCGTTTATTTGGCGAGAGTGCATGAAATCTATTTGACTTTTCTGCTCTACCTTGCATTTTTGGCATACTAGACAGCCTTTTACGTATGAAACTGCGTCTTTGTATATTCCAGGCCAATAATAATTCTGTTTTAACCTTTTATAGGTTTCATCTATACCTAAGTGTCCTGCACTAGGTTGTTCGTGATTTTCTCTTCGTATCAATTCATATTTCTCTTTTGGTACTACCAGCTTCCATGCATCTAAATCTGTTATTATCTCTTCTATTTTTTTATCTGGTACGTATTTATATATTTTGTTTTCTATTATTTTCCAATTTCTGTATTTCTTTGGTTTGTTTCTAATTTTGAGATATTGTTTTCTGTACCATTTATCGTTCGTTTCATCTATGATTTTTATTGATGTTATTTTCATGAGATCTTCTTCTTCATAGATGCGTGATAACGCATCGGGTACTACATTTAAAGTACCTTTTCTGTGTTCTACAGTAAAGTCGTAACTCATGAGCTCATGCACCCATCGTCCTAAACGACATGTTGGATTTTTCTTTTGAAACAGCCATTTTAATGCACTGTGATCCGTAATAATTTAAAATTTATCAGCTTCAATATAGGGTTTAAATTTTTCTGCTCCCATTTTGCTGCTAAGCATTTTTTTTCGAGGTGCTGTAATTTTTCTCACAGTCTTTGAGTGCTCTGCTTGCAAATGAAATTACTCTTTCCTGACCATCGACATTTTGTGTTATTACAGCGCCTAATCCTGAGTCGCTAGCGTCTGTTTGAATTGTAAATTGTTCTGATGGTGTTGGTGTATGCAGTAATGGTGCATTGCAGAGTATTTCTTTTAACTTTAAAAATGCATTTTCTCGTTCTTCTTTCCATATGAATTTTTCTGAATTTTTTATCAGTTTATTTATTGGGCTTGCTATTTGTGCAAAATCTTTTATGAATTTTTTATACTATGAAGCTACTCCAATAAACCTACGTATTTGTTTTACTGTAGTTGGCCTTGGGTAGTTTCTTATTGGTTCTACTTTCTCTGAATCTATCATGAGACTTTTTTCATTAACTATGAAGCCTAAATATTTTACTTGCTTGCATCCAAAATTGCTTTTTTCTTCGCTTATTGTTAGCCCTGCTTCTTTTATTTTTAACAACAATTTTTCCAATATTTCTAAATGATCCTGGAAGCTTTCTGTTACCAGTACCACATCATCTAGGTGGGAATATGCATAGGGCTCGAGCTCTCCTATGACTTTTTCTATTAATCTTTGAAAGCAAGCATCTGCTCCTGATAGACCCATTGGTAAGCGCTTATATTGCCAAGGGCCTTTTCCAGGAACGGTGAAAGCTGTAATTTCCCGTGATTCTTTATCTAATTCAATTTGGTGATATGTTGATTTTAAATTTATAGTTGATATATATTTTGCCTTTTTTAGCTTATTCAGAATTATATCCATATATAGTAATGGATATGCATCTTTTTTTGATACTGCATTCACCTTTCTGAAATCTATGCACATTCTATAATCATTATTTTTCTTCTTTACCATTGCTACGTGATTATTGCAAGGGCTATATGATTCTTCTACGATATCATTTTCTATTAATTTTTTTAACTCGTTGTGCATAATTTTTTTCATTTTATCTGATACCAGATAATATCTTTGTTTTATGGGCTTCGTATTTTCTATTAATTCTATTTTATGTTTTATTAAACCCGTCGTTTTTAATTTTTTATCTTTCTCTATATCTTCTGGTAGATATCTATTTATTAATTTTTTTAACTTCATGTTTTCTATATTTGATAGATTATTTATTCTGGTATCATTATTTTTTATTTCTCCTTTGGATACATTTATTGAATATAGTTTGAATTAAAATTCTTATTTTCTGTTTAAATCAGCAAGAGTATACTTGTCTCTGTCGGCTAATATATGCATGCCGAAGTACCTTATGAAATCATTTCCTAAAATTACATCTGTGGGCATTGAGGAGCATGCAAGCACTCTCATTATTTTTTTGACGCCGGCTAAGCCAATAACTGCGCTAAATTCTCTATCTATTAATTCCGCCATTGGCCATCTGGGCTATCATTTTAATAGATGTGTCTAGATGCGCTCCCACTTGTTTAATGATTGTTTTCCATAGTGCACCTATTAACGTGCGTGCTGCGCCTGGATCTAGGAGTGCCTTGAAGGAACTTTCTCCTATTTTAACGTTTAGCCAATATCTTGGGTAGTCCGTTGGTTGACCGTCGCAGGCTAATAGAATGATTTTAGGTTTGATTTCTAATGAACTTTCCTTAAACTTGCTGTTTGTTTGGACCTCCTGGTCATTAGCTAGTGCAACGGTCCTATTTACACTGTTTTTTTCTTGTTTTCCGTGTTTTGACTGTTTGACGCATTAGCTTTGAAATTTTCTTCTTTTTTTGCTTCTTGAGCATCTATTGGTTCGTTATTTCCGTTTTTACTATCTATTCCTTTATTTCTATCTTGCTGGTGGGCATAGTTATTTCCTTTTCCTCTGAAATTGTATTTTTGATTTTGCGGTGGGTAGTTTTGATTTCTATTATTATTTTCATACCTTTTTGTAGTATCACTGTTGTTGTATTTTCTATAATTATTATATCCATTTGTAAAATTGTTATTGTTATGCTGTTGGTTTGAACTTCTTTGATTTTTATAATTGCTATAGTTGTTTCTTTGATAGCTATTTCTATTAAGATTGCTGCTTGGATTATACTAATTATTGTTGTAGCGACTTGTTCTTTCCCTATTATAGTAATTATATGTGTTTCTTGTTTGATAGGGTTTATTATCTTTATCAAAATTTTTTCCCTCTTCTGGTTTAGGAGTATTATTCACTTTTATTTCTAATCTCGCTAGTGCCTTTTTTAGATTATTGTATTCTATCCTTAAATCATTTTTACCTTCTATCTGGTGTTGCAGTGATGCTACATCTGTTTTACTAGTAGTTTTATTACCTACGTATGCGTCAGGCAATAACGTGTGTTGCGGTGTAGGTATTCTGTTTATTGGTTTGACTACTTCAAATGCTTGATCAACATTTGTAGTTTGTGCAATGAATGCGTTCAGTCCTAAACCGTTGAATTGATACAATAATGGATGAAATTCTTTTCTCATGTTCGTGTAGATTCTATCTACCTTCTGATTTTCTGACAGCTGGTTCGGCATCTTGCTGAATATTAACTGTATTGCTGTAATGTAGTCTAATACTGGTTCTTCTGGGCCTTGCATTCTTGCACGTGCTTCTTCTTCTAGCCTTTGTGCATACATGTTGTCTCTATATTGCACTTTCAGAAATTCAGAGAATTCCGCCCAAGTATTCCATTTATTACTGTTAACTCTGTATAAATTAAGTTTCTTGCCTTGTAGTAACATCGGTACTGCCCTGAACATTTCTGTGTCTGTCAGTAGAGCTACTTTTCTTAATTCGCTTATTCACATTAAAAATTCATCGATGTTATCTTTTCTTTCTCCTGTGAATTTTATATTCCATGAGGCTATTATTTTGGATAAATCTCTTGGTTTACTTTCTTCCTCTACTGTTTCTTGTCTTCTTATTTCATTTTGTAAATATGTTGCCACTTTTTTTCTGTCTAAATGGTTTTGTAATGCATCGGCGTCTTTGTCGAAATTCCTTAGCCTGGACATCCTTTCTTTTAGTGCCGTTTTTCTGTCTATGTTAGACCTATGCCTTCTCCAATATTCTATTTCCGTCGTTGGTATTTCGCATTTTTCTCCTGTTGGTAGTATTATTAGGGCGATTCTTCATTTAACCCGTACCCGCACCCGTACCCGCACGATTGTATAGGCGAGTACTTTATCTTCACTACTTTACCATCTATGATGAGTTCGATAGTAGATTGAAACTCATCATAGATGGTAAAGTAGTAAAGATAAAGTATTCTCCTATACAATCGTGTGGGTACGGGTACGGGTACGGGTACGGGTACGGGTTAAATGAAGAATCGCCTTTACTAAAAATTGCGTATCTACATTTTCTTGTTCTTGTAGACTATCGCTGGCAATTTTGCTTGTACCGTTCATTTTATTGGTTTCATCGATAATTTCTTTGTTTAAATTTAAGACTTTTTCTGATAACATAGACTTTCTTTTCCTTCTCTTCTGAACTTTTCGTATTCGGTTAGTTTGACTGCTGTCCGTTCCTGATTCTGTATCTTTATTCTCCCTATCTGATAATATTTTTTCTAATTCTATAAAAAATAGTTTCGACTGCCACGTCTCTTTCTTTTATTATTTCCTGCTCGTCGCCTTCCTTAGGTTCGAAATCATCTTCGACGTAATGTCTATTTAACCTGTTTTCTATTCTTATTCTTTTTTCAGCATCTTCACCATCTTTCATTAATTTTAATTGAATTAATTTTTCTTCTAAATCTTCTGTTGGCAACGTGTTCACGTACTTGTGAATTAATTTCGTATAGTTGACTGACATCTTTATTTTTATTATATTTTCCTGATTGTCTAGAATTTTTTCTTTTATTTTCTTGTTTTTTTTTTAATTATCTATCTTCTAATGTAACTAATTATTTTTCCTTTTATATTTTATTATATTTTCTTAAAACGAGAAATTTTCTTGAGTTCGGTATGAGCAAATTTGAGGAAATAAATTTTCTTACTTTCTCACTAATTAGTGAATAATTCTCTCATTAAGGGCACAAAACACCTTTTGCCCCTGCTAGTAAAAAAAGATATGTATTAATAAGATTTAATTAAATTCTTTGTAAATGGAAATAATATTTGAAAGTAGACGAAAATACCTTTATTTTAAGCTTTTATAAGCTCATTTTGCTTTCGCTGTAGTCTCATAATCATTTGATGAATTCTTGTTCTTATAATGGCTCCACCGTAAGATTTGAGCTGAAACGCTGGATCGATCTGACTTTTCCAAACTGATTAAACTTCAGTATTAGCATCATTCTCGCGTGAATAAGGGAATTCCTGGAAGGCAAAAAATTTTTTACTTTTCAACAAAAAATATTAATTTATTAAATAAATATTTATTTTTTTACCTTATTTTTGGATTTTTTAACAACTTCTTGTCATTCGATTTCAAAACCCTCCATTCAGGCGAGAATGATGCTAATACTAAAGTTAAATCAGTTTGGAAAAGTCAAATCCATCCAGCGGCTCAGCTGAAATCTTACGGGGCAGCACCTAAAATTTTAAAAATTCAATATTTGAGAAAAACAGCTTTGAAGTTTTTAATTATTATATCTTAAAATTATCAATGCTATTCTTATCTTTCATAAAATAATTCTTTTCTGGTATTTCTTATTTATATTAGCTAACAATATAAAAAAGAGATACCAGACAAGAGAACCTTGTTATCGACTGGATAAAGCTGAAATGCAAAAAGATATGTTATTAAAATAATCAATAAAAATAATCTTTCTTATTATGAGATATTTTGTCAGTACTCACCCTTATTCACCAATGAAACTATGTGTTTGTTGTAAGAATCAACAAATACATAGTTACTTGTTACTCTGATGGTTGTTAGAATCACTCGTACTATCCTTGAATCATCTGGAAACTAAGAAATAATATTTAATATGGAGTAATCATTTTATATTTTATAATTCAAATTCAAAATTAAGAAATAAAATCTGGATTTAAAATTTATAATTTGATTAATATTAATATTTATAAATAGAATTTATATCTAAATATGTAATAATAATTAGAATTATACACTTACATGGATTTAATATGCACCCGGTGTATAGAAATCCATCACACCTATTCGTACTTTTCTTTTCAGAGTATGTGCTTCTTTCGAATGAGACTAGCTTGATCACTCTACATTGAATTATCTTCTATCATTCAAAGTCCTGATCCACTCGACAGATATATTTCCAAGTTCGATGTTTAATTTCTCCAACATCTTGAGAAAGTTATATCAAGATCAGAACTATTTGGGGAAGTCGATTCAAGTTATTTTTTAACAGCTTTAGATGTAGAACCTTTTGCCACTTGTTTGTATACTTTTGTTATTTAACAACTTATAGCACTGGACTCTGACTAAGCAACTGGTTTTGATAAATCTATTAAACTACAAAAACTAGACGAACTTGCAAGTCCATGGCCAAGTACACGAACAGCAAGAACATTATATCTGTTAACTTTATACGTATTGTCCATAGCACTTTCTCTCTTGTTAGAGTTTACAGTTGCTTATTCATCACAAAAATCACAAGTCATATTAATTTTGAATCCTTATCCTCGAAAAGAGGCTTCCATAAATCTTATCTTATGATGGCACACACTGCAACACAATTTTTCTAACATAGAAGATAGAACGTTGATATCAACATTTTTATTTTTTGCTCTGGAACTTGAAAATTCTGTTCTTTTCAGTTTAGTAAAAGAAGTAGAGGGTCTACTTCTCTTAGCTCCAGGAGAATTTTTTTCACTTCTACGAAGGAATTGCCTTGGACTCTATAGATCTTCCTGTAGATCGTTTTCTATCTTGATGTTGGTTATGAAATCTGCCACTGGTATCTCTTTCATTATTTTACATTTTTGAGGTTCGTATTCTTAATGTCAATTTAAGCTTTTTACACTTCAAATACACTTTTTATTTAGATAAACGTGGAATTTCAGGCGCACATAAAAAAATATGAAATAACTCGCAAACGTAATTTATTAAAAAATAATAATTTTACGTAAATTAAACCACAAAACCTATTAATAATTTTTGATATGCACTTTAAGTAAACAAACTCACTGCAAACTGACCAAATAAATAGCTGAGACTGACTGTCATGTAGCGAAATGATACGAGCAGAAAGCGCGAACGCGCGAAATTCAAATTGATAAAAAATTACACAAATAACTATGTGCCACTCGTTTCCTTACAAAATTAAAACGGAATAAAATATGGATGTAAAACTTTTCAGAACTTGAATCAAGATAAATATTTTGTTAAAATTAAAAAATAAACTCTTTTTTTTCAATTAAACCTAAAAAAAATCAATAAAAATTTAAAAAATTCAATTTAAAATAATTCTTAACATTTTTTTAATTTGTAAAAATTATATCATTATAGACTTAATAAATAAAAACAAAATTAAATCTCTTAAAAAAAATTTTTGGAGATTAATTAATGATTTATGAATCAAGTAATAAAAATTGAGTAATAAATTATTGAATCAAGTAATAAAAAAATAAGTTCTCATAGTGTTTTAATAAGATTAGCTAAAAATTTGAGAAAAATCTCAAAATAGCAAAATTAACAAAAAACTCAATTAAAAGTTTATTCTACTAATTTCTTCATAAAAACGAAACTAAATGAGATAGAGTAAAAAAACTTGTTGGAGCTTATTCTACAGTAAATTTCCTATAAAAAAAAGCAATAAACCCAAATTCGATGGTGGGACCGAAAAAAGGTGTTTTGTGCCCTTAACCATTTAACATTTTTATCTATGATTTTATGTCTGTCTTACTAATTCTTTATTTATAATAATATTATGTATCTAAATGTTATTAGTTTTTTTCTTTCACAGCTAATCTTCAAAAATATGCTCAAAGAATACTTCCACACGTTGTTAGACAGTTTACTGTATGTCAACATTCTTTAAGATAATTAATATGAACTTGCAAATATTTGCGACAAGTATCTTTTTCAACAATGTCTTAGCTTGAACATAATTTATTTGAGAGTATTTAACTATTGAAATTATTATTTGTTTGAGTTTTAAGTGAATATTGATATTCAGTTAGCATGTGCTACTTTTGCTTTCTTTCCAAGAATTATCTTTTGTTTACAGTATTGGAATGTGGCTGCTTTACAATTTTATTTTTGAGAATACTTTATTTTTTATGAATTTATGTGTTTTAAACGAAATAATATTTAGGTTTTGTCTTATAATTTGATTATGTTTTGTTTTATTTACCGATTTTAAAATTTTTCGTTAAACTTTGAACTATTTAGCTATATATTTATTCTGATTTCATTTCACACTACCACGTTTTCACTTTTAATATTATTTCGTTCAGTGGACACTTTTCTAAACTACTTTAATTTTATTGACTATCTATTTTTATTTCTTTCCAATAAATTTTCCATTTACTAAAGAGCTTTCTTTGAATTTCACAATAAATCAATGCTTCATTCATATTTACTCGTTATTTTGTAATTTACACTGAACTTTTCTAATAACTTTTTTTTTACCTCAATATTTTATGATAAATTCTTTGAATAAGTTTTATATTCAATTAGATACATAAATTATTTAATTTTCCAGGTTTATATTTCTTCTAATAATTTTTCGTTCAGTTGAATATTTCTCTGGTTATTATCTAAGTATATATGATTCTGTTGGGCGCCATTTTGTAACGTAGCGTGCTCGCGTTTTGGGGCTTAGAGGACATGCTGCACGAAACCAATTTTTATTTCTATTATCTTATTCACTATGAATATTGAGGAGGTTTTAATCACTACTGACGCCTCATTCCCCGACTTTAGCGAGGACGAGCACACTATGATACAGAAAGAGTGAGAACTTTCTCGCTGTTGCTCAAAACAGCCATTTTCTGTTTACTTTTGAGTTTTGAAGCTCATAGAATTGATATCTATTTTTAAAATGACTGGCAGCTCCATCGGAAATGGTTATGATTTCATCAAGATCTTGCGCTATATGTTTTTGTTCTAAGTTGTCGATATTTAAATTTATAGCCATTAGGGCATGAGACGAATCATATTTAATATCGTCAGAGACGGTGACATAACTGACTGTTTTATCATTTCCAAAATAGCATACTGACGTAAATATTGATATTTGGTTTTTACTCCAATGATAGCTTTGAATTTCATTTTGGAGCAGAACTGTCCAATTTTCTGCAAAATTGACATGAATAACTAATTGGAAGTCATTATTTTTCGCTAAAAGTTTAACCTCTTTAATTGCTATACGTTGAATTTCTTTGACCAATTCATGAGCACTTACAGTGAGAGCGCTCTCTCTTAACTCTATTAAGAAATTTTCAATTGTGCTAGTTTTATTCAGTAAATTTGATTTTTCCCAAACACCATAAATTATTTCTTCATATAAATCTTCTTCTGTCAAAGAGATTACTTGTAAATCAATAATATCTCCAATGGAACATTGTTTACATTCTCTTAGTACACATTTCATATCATCTTTTGAACAAAAAAGTGAAGAACATATTTTCAATTCCAAATCTGCAATGTCTTGTTTATTCTCTTTTTTATAATTATTCAAAGCATCTAACATAAGTTTAACATTCTCGCAGTAAACGCAAAGACACGAATCGGTGGGTGGATGTGGTATAACCCACTTCGGTCTTAAAGCGTAGAATGTTGATTTACCAATTTTTGTTTTCATATCAGGATTTTCGTCTTTAAATAATTGATATATTTCTTTTATACTTCGCGTAAGAAAGCGTTTGACTTTTTTAGTTTTTATACCATTTTTTTTTATATATACTGTAACATGGCAGATTGGCCATATTACTTATATGTATATTTGTGGCGCATATAGCCGACAGAAGGGAGCATCTAACTACGGGCAAGACGGAAAGCAGACTATGCGAGTCAAATGTTTAAAGCATTACCCAAAATTGTTGGCACACACGTGCAAATCTCTAAGGCACGTATAATGTGCACTGATATAGCTAGCGAGCAGCTTGACTTGAGTAGCTGAGCTTGGGTCCGTTTAGGATCGTTTGTCTCTCTCTTGCGGCGCGCGCAGCGTACAGCAAGAGAAACAAAGCCGAGCAGAGGCAAGAAGGAATACCATTATTTCTTCTGTCGCCGGCGTCCGATAAAGAGCGTTTTGACTTGCGATATTGCGTAATGCTTTTCTGGTTGTGTGTTACAATTATCGTAGTTAGTGTGAGCGAGAATAGATAAATTCAATATTCTCTAAATCATTTCATTGTGCTTAAAATTGTTGCGAGTGCACGATCGCAAATAGAAATAATATAATTTCTTTCTGTCTTTTACGACGTGTGTGCCGGGCGATTAATAACTCTCTTCACAAGCAGAGAGTTATAGATAGCTGCAAGAATGATGAAGAACAAAAAGGCACCCGGCCCTGACGTTGCCATTCGAAGAAGAGACCATGGCGAACATCGTAAACCACCTGTTCCCTACGCATCGACCGCTCGAAGAACAGGAGAATGCAGGAGAACCAGAAGAGATCCCGCTCTTCACAAGCAGAGAGTTATAGATAGCTGCAAGAATGATAAAGAACAAAAAGGCACCCGGCCCTGACGGAATACCGTCCGAGGTCCTTAAATGCATAACGGTGAAAGCGCCATCTCTCTTGTTAAACATGTACAACGCGTGTCTCCAGACGGGTGTGTTTAGCACTCCCTGGAAGGTAGCGCGTCTTGTGCTGATCAACAAAGGAAAGGGAGGTAATACCCGGCATCCATCGTCTCACAAGCCACTGTGCATATTGGACGAGGTAGGGAAGCTATACAAGAGGCTGCTCAAACCGCAATTACTAGGAGCTGTACAGACGGCTGGCGATCTCGCTGACAACTAGTATGGCTTCAGAAAAAAGCGGTTTACCGTAAATGCAGTAGAAGAAGTAGTGAAGGCAGCAAGAGAAGGACGGACTGGAAACCATCATTCCCGTCTTATTGCGTGCCCAGTCATGTTGGATACAAAAAACGCTTTTAACTCGGCTAAATGGCCTGACCTCCTTGCTGCGTTGAGGGCGTTCAAAGTACCAGAATCCCTCATGCGAGTGATACGTAACCATCTAAGAAACCGTATCCTCCGCTATGAGACAGAAGAAGGCTGTCGTGAAAAGAACCTCAGCGCAGGCGTGGCACAGGGCTCGATCTACGACCCAGACTTCTGGAACATCCTGTTCGATGCATTACTCAGACTTGCAATGCTGGATAAGGTAAAAATGTTTGCGTATGCTGATGATGTCCCTTTAGTCATCACCGCAAAAAACGCAAACATTGCCCAGCACATACTGAATACGGAGATGGGGAGAATCTTCGAGTGAATGGTGAAACATGGTCTCGAAATAGCGATGGCCAATACAGAAACAGTACCCTTAACCTGAAAACACATCAACATCAAGTTTCCCATAACAGTAGGCACAAACGTGGTGCAAACAAGAAACGAGATGACGTTTTTTGGCAT